>JANVCC010000021.1:27980938-28209326 GCA_025345505.1 Todiramphus chloris collaris | reverse complement strand
AGAAAAAAAAAAAAAGGTTCAACTTTATTCAATTTTCTAAACCATCCACATTTCACTCGAGGGAAATTAACTCCAGTACAGATGGCACTGTAAAATGAAGCTTAATTGTTGCCTAGGGCCTTGAGTGATATCTACTAACATATAAACAACCACCCCTACTGAATTAAAATGAACACAGTTGTCAATAACAACAGTTTGAACCTGATTATTAATGAAGAATCATTTCAAGAGTCACAGGCTTATGTTAAGAAGAGAATATAACCATCCAACTTTATCAACAAACCATAACTTTTAGTCTTGCAGTGATGCAAGTAGAAGTACCTCTTCCAAGATGCCAAAACTCTCCATGGCTACATTTACATATTTCAGTTTTCATCCTTTGAATCTTGGCCATATTTTTGCTGCATTTAAAATTCCTATGCTACAATCATCAATTTAGACAGGTTCTGTACCCACAGAGTACATCAGATATAGTGGAATAGAGGTGTACCACATAGACATTTCCCAGCACACCTCCCACATGCCAGTGGTCCAGAGAAATTTAACATACTGATGCAAAAAGTGCTGCTATACAACCTGTAAAGGGTTGCAAAGCAAACTGGTTCAGAGTTGCTGTTCTGTGATAAAAATACCACTCTGTGGCGAATTATTTCCTTGCAGTTTTGGTAGTTTGCTTTCCACAGGAAGACACTCACAACACAGAGTGATGCTACTCTCAGAAAGTAGAAGATGAGAAGCAAATATATATTGATTAGCTGTCAGGTCTAATTTTGCTGTTAACAGTGCCTAATGCTTAAGATGAATCAGTTCCTCAGTAAGAAAATGACTTAG
This sequence comes from Todiramphus chloris collaris, assembly GCA_025345505.1. Taxonomy (NCBI): domain Eukaryota; kingdom Metazoa; phylum Chordata; class Aves; order Coraciiformes; family Alcedinidae; genus Todiramphus; species Todiramphus chloris. Next base: position 28,208,495 of record JANVCC010000021.1, on the reverse strand, counting down.
TAGATCCAGTTACTTTCTTACTTTTGGTGCTCATGATTCTTCCCTACCAAAAAATGACTGCGCTTGAAAATACTTACAAGTCAGCAGTGTCCACAAGCAGACAGATTGCTTCTCATTCGGGCAAATTACCTAAACATGTTCATGTGTTTTAAGTCCTTGCTTTAATTGCCAAAGATAGCAATTAAGTACAGTTTGGACTGTGTGGTACTATTCTAGTTTCACATGCAAAGTGTTTTGCATCAACAGAGTTAGTAAACCAACTGGATGAGTTCATTATGAACTAAGGATCTAGATTACGACTTTTTCCAGGTGACAACTAAAAATGTAAGTCAAATAAGTTGTCATTATCCTAAAGAAACATCCAACATTTTTCTTCTATAGGACAGAGGCTAATTCTGCATATAGCTTACTTTTGTTTCAGTATTGTAAATGCAAAAGAATTTGCAAGTGCTCTACTCCTGTTAAGACCTAAAACAAACGGTTAGGCTTCAGTGAGATCCTCCACGTCATCTTCAACAGTCTAGTTTGCCTTGAGCAGACAAAACTCGTGCTTTGGTCTAGAACAGGATAACTGCCTAGAAGTGAACTGCAGGGAAAGAGAGATCATTTCATTTAAAGGGCACAAACTACTAGAATCAGTAAACTTTCTCTATCTTAAAAAGCCTTCTTCATAAGAGCTTCTGAGAATTAAATTTTCAGACTCATTTAAATCAAAAAGTGAAATCCTGGACAACTGCATGCTCTCAAGCCACAACAGGTGTTATGGAAGGTCTACAGTTGAGTACAACATATAGACACTAAGAGCATCCCACAACCATGTATTTATCACACTGGCACCCACTGGTTCAAAACATATTTGTCAGAGGGGAGCACGGACAGGAATGGGAAAGGAAAGAGGCAGCATGATGCTCTTCGTGGCCGTTCACCCTTAATTCATCACAACAAGCTTGTTGTAGCATACTTAAGACAGATTTGTAGAATAAGCACATATAATTTGTTTAACTGCAATCTGTTTTGTTGTTCCGGACATTTGTCAAATAAGCACCTAAAGAGACTGGTCATGAAGAGTGAACTGAAACTTCCCCTTAAAATTTTCTTAATTGTAAGTTTTTGCCATGTAGGGAGCATGAAAGGAAAAATAAGAAAAAAAAAAAATTAAAAAGAGAGAGACTTTTGTATCTGCCTCTTAGTTTTCTCTTTCTCCACCATGGATTACAGGCTTTAACTCAGCAGTGGTATGTCTCTTCATAATAAGCCCCTTAGGAGCTTACAGAATATAGCTTACTATTTAAGATAGTAGACAGCTGCATCTCAAGGTGAAAATTCTTAAACTTTAAACCCTGAAGATTATACAGATCTGAAAGATTTTCTGTCTCACCTAAGCAGCCTTGAATATCTACAGCTGTTAAACGACTAATATTGCAGAGCACGCACTGTTTCGTAAGCAAACTAAATGATTAAAAATGTCTTCATTTTCTCTCAACGTTGAGGGTTGTGGGATGGAGGATGATGAGAGAACAGAGGTGCAAATGATGAGGCAAAAAGCAGCCCCAAGAAAAAAAATACCTGTGGAGGCCACTGGGTGTCACTATTGCTTTGACTTGGAGTTACAAGGGAACAGTCTAATTGCTCATGGACTGAAAAGAAACGCGAAATCGAATTTATTTTTAAACTCCATTTATACAGATTTAAGCATATTGGGGTTTTGGCCTAAGGAAGAGAGAGAAGTGATGAAAGGAAAAGGAAGAGCAAAACAGCAGAGAAAGCAGAGTTTCCAAACAAGAGCTGACAGACAGGAAAAGTCTGCAAGTTCTGAACTTCTCTGTTGCAAACTGAGAAGCAGACAGGGGTTGGACAATAGTTTTCACGTGCTCCCCCCATCCTCCAATACAGCAAAAGCAGCTTCACAATGCCTTGGAGAACATAAGCAACCTCTGAGAGCTCAAAACTCATTTAAAACTTTGGTTTGCTTTAGGAGGACTGACTTACCTGTAGTGACATCATGTCTGGCCTGTACTGTTTACGGAAGCCAAGGTCATACATGAGGAATTTCAGCATTTCAAAGGCCTGTTCTTCACTCATGTGTAAAAGCAGCACTCCAGCTACAAAACTGATACCTTGACAGTAACCCACTTCTTTGTCCAGCAAAGAGTATGCTTTCAGGAGATTAAAGAGTGATAACTGTCCTGCTCCCAGGTGGGCAGAAAAGTAAGGATGTGTAGGGAATGTCCGTCCTGATAAAGAGAGAAGAGTAGCTGGTATTCAATTCTTCTTAAACAACAAACAAAACAAACCAACATAAAAAAAGCACAACAAAAAAAGCAAACCAGATCTTGTCTGCATGGAACTTGCAGAAGCAGCTGCTTGATTCCTCTTTTCAGACAGATATAGAGGATCATAAATATAAACAGCATGAATTAAGAAAGCATTTGCTTAGAGGACACTAGGTAGCATATACAGAATGTATTCTGATGACATAGAAAGTGGTGCTGATAAAGCAGCATTTCTGTCCAGCAACAGCTTCCATTAAGATTGGTGTGTTTTCATTCAAGACCCACAAAATGAGTTCAGAAAAAGACTCCCAACTACAAACAGACGTACCTAGATCTACAAGGATGGCGTGCTGTTGAGCAGTCAGTTGTTTCAGAAGTTCTTTGTAAGAGATGTCAGGAGGCTGCTGTTTGTTCGGCAGTCTGTGTCTGACTCGATGTTGCACAGCTAGAAACTGCCAAATTTCTCCCCGACGACTTTTTGGTACACCTGTAAGTCAGTCGAAAAAAAAAAAACAAAAACAAAAAACCAAACAAACAAAAAAGAAGCCTAAGCAGGGGCACATTTTTAGTGCTACAAACACAAGAATTCGCTTTGTAATAGTCTTGCCCTTTTGTAATCTTGGCTGCTCATATCAATCCACAAGCTTGGAGAAAGGCATACAGATTATAAAATGATCAGTTCAAATCTAAAAGCGTAAATGCTGTATACCAAAGGAAGAAAATAAAGCCACTCATACTGAAAGACAACATTTCCCTCAAGTCAGCCAAGCACCTGTGAAAGCATAAGGTAAATTAAAATACTACTTTTGGACTTTCACATACATGCCCCTTCAGTATGTGACTCTGTAAACTGACCTTTGGAAGTCAAAAATAAATTTGTCATCTCTGCTAATACTTTACAGGCAAATAATTATTTAACAAGAATACAAGTTAGAGAAAGCATATCCTTGTTCCCAGCTCTGAACTGCAGTCCAGCAGCACAAGGTGGAGCAATAAGGTAAGTCATCTGCAGACTTCTGGAGATCAGTAACAGGTACCATCTTATTTCTATCACAATTTCCTTTGATAGTCATTTAAAATACCCTTCTGTTCCACATCAAGATTACACTGAAATACTGTTTTTCAGCATCTGTAAGAGACATGAGATTCTATGGAGGAGGGCACAGTGGTGCAAACAGACTCTATATCTGCATTATACTAACAAGGCTCCCCTTCTGGCATATGGCTAGGCCCCGGGAAGATCTACTGCCAGCCAAAATCTCCAGCCTTTCATTTGAGGAAACAAAGTACTAAAAGACCATATTCCAGACTCTACAAGATGTGGTCATTCTGACTCTCTGAAGCTTGTTTGTGATTCCCCGTAGGTTTTGGACACAATCCACCTTAGACATTATGGTCCTGCCCTCTCAGTAAGTAAAAAAATCACAGCATCTGAAACTCAGAGTCAATTGGAAAGGAGTCACAAACCAGAAACCAGAAGGTCACAGCGACAGCTGCAGAAGCTCCAAGTTCAATCTTTGATGTAATAATAAAAGGGCACAAGATGCTGCTTTCAGGAGTATGACTACACATTTTAATGCACTGCTGACATGTAAGCTGCATATGCAGCAGAACTTATTTTCTGTCTGGCAGCAGCAGGTAGGTGAATTTGCAAAAAGAAGGTAATTTTTTCATAATTTTGTGCTGCTGAAAAAAGTGTACTGCTGGCAGACTTCCTTTGGTATCAAAAGGGAATGGAAAAAAAATTGAAATCTTCAGACCTTACAGTAAAAGGCTATCCTACATAAATACCTTCTTTCAAAGTGGAATGAATATCTTCCATGTCACATCGGATTTTTGCTCTGCAGTTTAGTAACTTCTTATCCCAAACATTTATGACATCTTTCTGACATGTACCAACTTCATCATAGTCCAGTTTTACTTTTCTTGATTGGAGCTCATCTCTGCTTGCTAGAGCACAGAACACAAAGGAAGAGCACAAGGAATACAAGAACATCAGGAAATTCCAAGAGACATCAAATACACAAACCACATTGATATGTCTATCTGATAATTTGACTAGGGATGAATACACCTTCTACCATTCATCAGTTAAGAGCTGAGATGAGGCCAGTCTTTTGTCATAAGATGCTGCGATTTAACTTCTATTAGCTTCTAACTTCTATTACTGGGCCGTGAACATTAGTAATTCACAAAGTACATGAGAACACTTTTTTTTTTCTTCTTCTTGCCCCAAGCCTTAAGAAAACACTCAACACAGTCAACTTCACCACATCTGCTGCTTCTCTCAACTGCAAAAACACCTTTGACTATTTTTCTCTTGTTTATATTGAACATGACAATTGTTTTAGTATGGAAAGTTCCAAACATATGAATGTTTAGATTAGAGATTTAGGCAAGCAAGCTAGGCAAGTCTTCTAAAGTGAAGTCGGACACACCTATTCCAGTTTTGACATGTCCCTTGAGTGTGATAAGAGCTCTTGGCACTGCTACCTGGCATCATCAGGCTGCCTAGAAGTAAACAGAATGAACCATATCCAGAAAAGTATATCTGTGCTGAAGCACAGAACTCATGTCACTGTAAACTTAAAAGGTTTGCTGTATAGGACTACCTGGAATGAAAATATTTATTCCAGAGGACTCACTGTTTATGAAATATAGCTCCATTGTTACTCTGGAATTTCATGGAGGAGCAGCTTTCATTTCCATTATTGAGAAATTAACTGTGGTTAATGCAGAAAAACACTCCAATTCCTCAATTGAGGCAATTTTAAATGCTACCCTACTGCTGTACAATTTCATCAGAGGAATGCTCACTCTCATAAGCAGTTAACATTCTTCCTAATTGTTGCTAGGTGACCTGCTACTTTTTGTACTTCTTGTTTTTCTAGGTGATCTACTAGAAAAAGCACCTTCTCAGAAAAGAAAAAGGCAAGTCTGTGCAATTCATTGAACTTACCTTCTGCAAAACAAAGAGCTAATAGTATTCAAGTCTCCTCGACAGCAAAAGGAATAGGAAAAGAGGTTCTATTAATATTTTGTAAATAAAAATCAAGAAAACATTGACAGAAAACCACCAAAACCAATTCCACAGTAATTCCAATCTTAAACCAAGTCATATACAGCTGATTAAATTCACAGCTACAAGCCTGTCTTCAAGTAGAGAAATGGCTGCATTTCTGTTATCACATCTCCCATTCTCAACATCTACATTTAGTTGGAGACTATGGATGCCAATCACTGTCTGAACCAACACTTGTTTGGAATTTATCAGTTCTGCATATGTCTTGTCCATAAAATGGCCCATGTTACAGCAGCCTACAGGAAGGAAGTCTAGAGATAAAGCATTAAGACAATTTACTTTTCATCCTTTGCAAATTAGATGATGACTTCTAGCTAGCCAGAGCACCACTTTCACTAGCAATACTTATGAACCTGCATACAAGAAGGGAGACGTGCTCCTTGGAGCACAAACCAAGATGCGGGGCTGGCAGATGAGTGCCAGTTTGGAGTGTCCACTGCTGACACTCCTGTTTTCACCATAAATGATCAGACAGGAAGAACTTAATTTTCACAGAATCATAGAATAGTTCTGGCTGGAAGTGACCTTCAAGATCAAGTCCAGCCTTACTCCTAGTCATATCAAAAACCACTAAACCATGTCCCTAAGCACAACATCTACCTGGATTTTAAACACCTCCAGGGATGGTGACTCCACCACCTCCCTGGGCAGGCCATTCCAATGCCTGACAACCCTTCCTGGAAAGAAACGCTTCCTAATATCCAGTCTGAACCTCCCCTGGTTCAACTTCAGGCCATTTCCTCTTAGTCACTTGTCACCAAGAAGAACAGACCAACTCCTGTCTCTCTACAACTTCACTTCAGGTAGTTGTAGAGGGAACACTGATTCTTCTTCTCAGCCTTCTTTTCTCAAGGCTAAACAGCCCCAGATCCCTCAGCCTTTCCTCATAAGAGACATGCTCCAAACCCTTTACTAGCTTTGTAGCCACCTCTGTACCCTCTCCAGCACCTCAATGTCCTTTTTGTAGAGAGGGATCCAAAACAATACATATGTTACAGAATGTTACAGAATAACTTATAACTGAGACTTGGAACTGGACATATTTAACAGCCTTCAGTACCTCCAGCCACAAAGGGCAGGTGTAGAAAAGTTTGTCCTTCAGCAGTTTAAACTACCAGAGGGAGTAACATGAAATTAGTCACTACAGCAGTTGTCCAGCTTCCCCTCCCCACAGCAGTATACTAACTGTTTTCCAAACAATAAATGAACATTTTTGGATGAAGTTAAAAGAGACTTCTCTGAAAGTGTTCCCTATGAATCTAGGAGTTTCCACAGAAGTGTGTGTCAACAGGGAGACAAACTGTGGAGAGAGTGCACAGAGAAATATGCTATGTGTGTAGGAAATACCTTCAAGGATGTACGCTTGTACGGATATGAAAAGATTTCTGCCTACTGTTTTTCCTTCCTCTCCCTGCCTTCTCAGTAAGCACCATGAATGAAGAAGAGTTAACTGACCTTAACAAGATTATTATGTTTTATTTGAAGAATCAGACTTCCATATAACGAGGTTATATATCATACAGGAGAAGAGAGGGCAGCAATTGCAGAAAGGACCTTTGAAACTTTCAACTTGCACTGAAAGCTATTAGTCTATTATACTGAAGAACTTCTATATGCTAGGATAGGCATCACATACTATCTTATTTGTGTGAGTCGTGACCAGTCAATAAAATATCTTAGCCAGAAGCTCAAGCAGCTGACAAGTCAGCATGGCTAACTTCAGATCCCTCAGTAACAGCAGTCTACTTTCAGCATACAGTGCTCATCTTCCAAAACCCAAGGACTTTCTGGCATACCTCAAGATCCAGGTACTCAAAAACCATAATTGAATTTAAATATTTATAAACTACCACTGTGATGTGGTTAATGAAGGACAGAAAGACGGGACAGAAATGCCACACGCTGCAAAGGACTGAAATGAGATACAGAGAGTAAGGTTTACCATACCTAAGTGTTCACACAGCACCTGTTCTTCTGAGTCCACATTAGAATTCTTAGACTTAGCTAGAACACAGACTGCAGCAACCTTTGTCTAACGTGCACTATAAAAAGGAAATGGTATCACTTTGTTCTTTAGTTGAAGTGATTCATTAAGAGGCGGCAGGTCAACAGAGAACCTGGTAGACAGTGTGACAGGACTGGGCCAACACATTTTTTTTCCTGTCACCATTAGCCAAAACGTTACAGAACCAGAACTTTGTTTGAAGTGCCCAACATGAGTACAGTTTTCAGCTTGAGGCAGCAGAATTTGTTATGGTTTTTAAAAGGTATTTTCTAAATAGCTAACCTTCCAGCTTCTGGTTTTCTTTTTCCATTCGAAGTAACAGAATTTGTTGATGGATGGCTTTTCTCCACAGACTTTGTAGCTCTTCTGAATTTTTCCTCTCTCCAGTTTTATCTGGACCATCCTCATTCTGCAATACTAGAGCAAGAGGATCTTCCTCCAAGGGTGGAGCAAGAGGGGATAATGGTAACAATTCACTTCCGTCGTGACCATCTGCAAAGAATCAGAAGGCTATTACAGGAAACTCAGATTTTCATGATATGTCAAACAATCTAAGTCACAGCAGAACAAAAATAGCCAGCATTCAGATTCAGCAGCGAGGTGCTGATTGAGAAGACAGAGAAAACGCAGTTCAACAGTAGAGAATTATTTTTATTTCAAGTGGTTTATTTAACATCATATTTAAATTAAATAAAGCTAAACAAAGGGTCACCCAGTATTTCAACCCTTTCCCCTATGAGCTCCTTCTGGAGTTACCAAAAGGCATTTATCCATGAAGTCTCCTTTAGAGCTGAGCTTGTTTACTGCTGTGATTTACCCTAGGCTGTATAGTAAAAGCAACTTTTCCCATCTGTTAAGCTGCACTATAGGCAGTGTTACAGGACTTGATGATCATTAAATACAGAGTTTGTCATTTATCTATGGTTGTGAATTCCACCAATGGTACTTTATCAATGTAGCAGGAGTTCAGATTATTTCAGAGGTTTCTACCTTAAATTACCTAATGCTGTAAGAATTATTAACACACTCAACAGGTGCTATAACGCAGTACCAGGACAAGGCAGAAAATTTACCATTTTCTGCAAACATTGCTATTCTGTAAGCAGGCTTGGCTGAAAGTTTGCTAACTGTTAAAGAAGATATCTTTGTCAGCAAGAGGCAGTTCTTCACTTCCTTGCTACCAGCACAGCCATGGCAGGTTGCATTTCATTCAATTTTGATGACAAAATCCTCTGTTCAAAGCAACAAAGACCTAGAGCCAAATGAGCACAAGCTGATGTCTAGCAAGGTTCTAGCGGGAATATTTTATCAAGCTGACCCCCTTCTCCCTGTTGTATTTTCACATGTTGCAGTTCGCTTACAGTAATAACTATTCAGTAACAACTGCTTGTTTATTTTCTTTAAAAGCACACACAGACCTGGATGCTGCATCTTGGAAGGAGATTTATTCATAGGTGAAGCTACCTGCAGGAATATTCTCCGCCGCCAGGAGATGCGGCGAGGTGTAAGCGTGGCCCCCACAGCATTTAGAGATTCACTGCTGCAGACGGTTGGTGTTCTTTTCTTTCCCTCCCCATCACTGAAGGAGAGAAAAAGCAGATGAGGTGATGGAAGTCAGTCATCTCAGGGGAGGGTAAAAAAAAAAAAAAAATTAAATCTTTAAGTCTGTCTAATGTACAACCAAACCTGGGGGAGCATTTGCTGGGAAGCTTTAGAAGGCAAAGCGTGTTGTATGAGAGCTTCACCTGGAATACACAAGTGCCCAATTGTTTTCCTGTAACACAGTGCTGCAAAGTTTGCACTATATACCACAAGGAAGAATTCATAGCATTCATATAGTGCTCAGCTGGAAGCTCACAATAAAAGCTGATCTTTCTGAAAAGCTAAGAGAAAAATGTGGTAATATTTAGCCTGTACAATAAGACAGTAATGGGTTTTTGGTTTGCCATACACTGGTCTTACAGGGACGGTCTGATACAATACCCCTAAGAGCACAGATGTTACTTTAGCAGAGCACAACACTCCATTTAGTGCCATTTTAAATGGTACGATAAGCTCACGGGTACCTGACTGTTTCACTGGAGGCAATGTCCTGGTCTTCCTATGCAGCTTCTTACCTATGCTTCAAGATGCGGACACTTGCACAAAGGAGGCCAAATGATCTCGTGTTTCATCAGCATCTCCAGCTGATGGAACAGAGCCTTTGCAAACAGAGGGCAGGCTCAGTTCCTACCACAATGACCTAAAAGGAGATGATTTCCTTCCCAGTTGCCATGTAAAAATATATTTACATAGCAATTTTAATAGTAGGTTATGTTGCTGGACGAAGCAGAGAAAATACAGGGAAGCTTTGCTGAGAGATCTTTTTAAGATGACAAGAAGCAGACCTTCAACTGACTTGTCACCAGAGGAAAGGACATTTAGCTTTCATAAGTACTTGAGCCACTTTCAGAAATATTTCAGAAAAATATGTTTTGTATCTGTGGTACGTGAAGTGAGTGCACAGATTTCATACAGCAATGGGTACATCAGTTATCTGCCTCAAACCCTTCTGTGCAACGTCAACAGCACAACACACAACTACAGGCTTCCTGGGAAAACAGCAGCAAATACAAGAAGCTTCATCTTCATCACAGGGAAAACTGCCATATCAACACAGCAGCAGCTACACTCAAACCTTCGTCCTGTGAAGAATTTCCACGCTACAGGACAAAGTCCCTATAAAGAGGTAGAGGAAAGGAAGTCCAGTTCATTAAGTGTTCACTATGTTTTTCATGGTAAGTCAGTTGCAGACGACCCCAGTTTATCAGCTGCAGTCCTTCTCTCCACATTTGGCTTGCACAAAAGGAAAGATCTGCAAGGGAGGTACACTATGAAGTTTCAGCTACACAAGTCTACCAGCTACACCATCTCAGTCAGAACTTTTCGTATCAAATACTCTGTGTTGAATGATAATCTGCAAGGCTAGAACTGCCCTTTTGGTGACCAAAGCTGTCCCCACACTAATGATCTACAGCTCCACGACATCTGTAAACCACAATGAGTACTATCATACAAAGGTATCAGACTGTGCTTCCATATCCTGGCTTAGAAATAATCATGTCTTTAAGTTCACCTACCCAGCATTAAGCACCATCCCTGATCTCCTCTAAGAAGAATGCTATTGGCAAGGGGCCCAGGATAACAGTTAATCTGAATTATTCTCTACTCCCACTGCAGTTTCAACAGTGCCTCAGTTCCCTGTGCATTATACTATTAGTAGGTGGCCTCAGTAGAGCCCGATATTGTACTAACCAAAACAGCAACAGAAAACCACATGAGCATCTTCCTTGGCTAACTCTTATGCAGTTCTCTGGGAGATGGGGTATCCACTGCTTGTGCTAACTAAACACAGACTACAAACTACAAACCTAATTTTGAATCTAGAGGTGCTGTTTTCCAAAGGCATTTCAGTTCAACAGCTCTTGGAAATAACTGAGTTTGCATTTATTAATCTTCGCTGGAGAGAGTGCAGAGGAGGGCAACAAAGCTGGTGAAGGGCCTGGAAGGCTCTTACGAACAGCGATTAAAGAAGGTGGGATTGTTTCACTTGAGGAAGAGGAGGCTAAGGGGAGGCCTCATCACTCTCTACAACTGCCTGAAAGGACATTGTAGAGAGGTTGGTGCTGGTCTCTTCTCACAGGTAATTAGCAACAGAACAAGAGGGAATGGATTCAAGCTGCAATGAGGTAGGTCTAGACTGGGCATTAGGGAAAAATTTGTCACAGCAAGAGTAGTCAGACACTGGAACAGGCTGCCCAGGGAGATGGTTGAGTCACCATCCCTGGATGCGTTTAAGAGTTTTTTAGATGTGGTGTTGAGGGACATGGCTTAGGGGTGAACTTTGTAGAGTGGGGTTAATGGTTGGACTTGATGATCCTAAGGGTCTTTTTGAACGTGATATTATGATACTATGATTACAACTTGTGTTTCTATAAATAACTGTAATTCAAGTCTCACAGATCACATGTTAGAACACAAAAACCAAGTCATTCCAGGACTTACTAAAGAGATGCTACACAACAAGGGAATGAAAACTTTCTTTCTACTGCTATGTATAAGAAACTACATTCAGCTATTGTGCCCCTAATTGTGGAGACAGTCCCAGGTATAGTGTTCAATTTACAGCAGTAAAATTTCCGGAAAGTCAGAAGATGAGGGTGGCTATTTTAGGGTATGAAACAAAGTTGTTTACGTCATCGGAGTCACAGAGTTTATAGTGGGATGGATTAGTCACATGTGCCACCTCGTGAAGTGTGCAAATCATACAGTTCTGAGGACCTGCATTTCTGTTGTTAAACCCTCCCCTTCCAAAATTCCCCTGGCATTTTAAGTACCTAACATTAATCACCTCCTCTTTCAAAGACCTGTGTGATGAGTGATTAGAGGAAAACTGTTGAAATTCAAGTCTCATGCACACACCTGTGAAAACACCAAGATTTAGAAAAGGGAGGCTAGAAAGGAACAAAGGAAGTTTCCTCACTTCAACACAGACAGACAAGTCTCTTCTTAACTTCAGATCTCAAGGTGTGAAACAATACCCCGCAGAGTAAAAGCAGGAAGAAGTCAGAGTAAAACAGTAGTATCTCCTATGCTCTGATGAAATGGTTCAGAAGGTTAGTACAAAAACCAGACGAGTTAACTCAATTACATACTCCCCACCTTGAAACAGGAGTTGCACAATACTTACTCCCTAGACTTTACCATCTCTCATACCTAAACTTGACTGTCTGGCTTTGCTCTTGGTCATATTTGCAAGATGACTTCAGGTTTTAAAGGTTGCCATGGATTTTAACAGCCAGGCAGGTAGGTGCTCTGCTTAGGCCAGCAGCACCTCATAGTGTTCCTCCAAACAGGGCAGGGTGGGGGGGTATAGAGAAAAGGGAGAAAAAAAAAAGTGTGTCTGACCCTTAGGTGTCATCTCACTGCAAAATGAAGAGCTTTATTAATGTGAGCAGACAGACTAAGGGCAAAGGCAACTCCAAAACAATAACAGCAACTTCTTACATGGATTTCAGTCACCACTACTGAAAAGTAGAGGACAGTTTTCACTGCCTCCCAACCTGAGGAAACAGAGACGTTTGCAACGTTCCTGTCAGGACACTGATAGTGAACCTATGGGAAAAAATTCTTAAGACAAGACCCTGTCCTGACAACACACAGACTTAAACAGCTATATGGGAAACATGTTGCAAGGTCAGCTAGCAGAAACAGTCCAATCATTAATCCCAGTTTTTAGTGATGTTTTCCACTTTTTCTTAAAGTTGCTACCTCAAACTCAAGAAATTGCTGCTCTAGAAGTACGGATTATAACTGCTCTATAAACTATGGATTATAGAGCTTAGACACTAGGGCAAGGCAGAGGATGAATATTTCTTGGGTTATACAGTGACAGCCACCAAGAAGAAAAACATGCAACTACTTTCTACAAGGCCCTGTCCTGCTGCAACCTGCCAACAACTGAGCAAGACAAAATGCACCAGAGCTGATGTGCTGCAAATTAAGAGATGGTAGTATATCAAAATCTTAGTGAACTACAGAAAAGATATGTAAGAACTGAACTGCAAACTAGGACATGATTGCAAAAATTCCTTTCTTTTTTTTAAATTTTATTTTTATTTTAAGAAAATGACAACTAGATTACTGTACAGCTTCTATATCAGAATATTTCATCTTGGTAAAACAGACACATGAAAAGGCAAAGCAGAATAGTACAACAGAGAAACACCACAAAATGGAATATTTCCAACTTATTTTACTTACTGGTCCTGTTTTAATCACTTAACATATTTCCCAATCAGATTTGGAAAATGATAAAAATCTATATTTAATACAAATGCATCACAGTTCAGTTTGAAGAATAATGGTTCTCCATAAGGATATTTAGCCTATGCTCCTGACCCAGCACAGAAACCAATGCATCCATTAGCTTGTATGCAATAAATGAAAAGCCATAAGTTTAGTATTATGCCTCAAATATTTCAGTCTGTACTTAAATCCTTAAGTTGTTCATCGTCCCATTCACTAAGCATCATTCCCGTTAAGCACCATCCCATTCACTATTCTATCAGATAATGCATAGTATGAAGATGAGGACAGATAGTTTAGGGGGAAAAAAAAAAAAACCACCACAAAAAAAAACCCAAAACCCCAAAACCTTGTTCAAATTACAAACATGCTTATTGTTTTGCTTCAATTACCTAAAATCTCCAGCCAAAACTGTTCTTTAAAATGCTCCCAAAGACTGGTATTCAAAAAACCATTTCTCGTGAGCTCTTCACACAATACTTACCTAAATTATTTTGCACTTAAGTCCTCGCAAGCCAATTGACTTGAGAATAAATACTGTTGCTGCTCATGCCAAGGTTGTGTTTTTCGCCAGTTTGCTTTCATTTCAACTTCTTCTCTTGATTGCTCTCAGTAGCAACTGAATCAACTTGACTTACTTTGCAATTTGGAAGCCGAGATGGTACAAAATCCCCCAGATCAGGTACAGAAAGACAATATTATTAGTTAATATTTCATCTCCTTGGACTTAAGCTGGCAGAAGCCTGTATGTAAGTCTAATATATGAAGTATCCTCCCCTCTGGGAGGAAGGAAAACTCATTCTGATCAGTTGATGCCTCTCTATTGGCTCTCACTGATGTCATGTATTTTTATTCTGAATAATTACTTTCTGCTATTTTGTTTAAAGAACATTCTCAAGTATTTTACTTTCTTCATGAGAAATGAAGCTGTTTTAAAAAGGCAATCTGTTCTAATTCAAGTGGCAATAAATCAGCTGAAGTTATCCTTGCATAATAATGCAGTAAGAGAGTTGGTGTGGGCCAGTCAAACCTATGCCAAAGTTCTCCCACTTTTAAAAGTGTAGCTTCTATTTTTATAGTAAAAAAAAGAAACAGATTCTTCCAGTAGCCTAGCTGTCAGGAGTAACTGTTGAATAAAAGCCAGAAATTCCAGAAGTTACAGAAATCAAAGTTTAAAAACAGATTGTGCTCTCAAAATCCTTTTTGTTTACCTCTATATTGGCAGAATATTTTTTGCTTGATCCTTCTGTGCACTTGCATTCAATATTAAACACTGCATAACACACTTGTCAGAAGTCTAGATTATGTGGACTATTTCCAACCTACACTTTTCTCCAGACAAATGAATCAACAATGCAGTAAAAACATTTTGAAGGCGCCTACTACTACTGTGCTGATGCTCAACTTTACTATACTATTCACTCCTTAAAAGAGAAAATATATCAGTGTTTTCTCTCTTCCACATAAAGGATCACAGTAGTGGTCATTGGAATTTAATTCAAAATACTCAGCCTCCTCAGAAACATTAGGAAAAAAGATGTGTCTTTCACCACAGTGAACTTATTGGAGAATAATAATAATTCTGCTAGCTTTAGCTATCTCCAACACTGACATTTAAACCCTATCAAGTCCTCCTCTTTAGTGGAGGTCAAGACTCTGTTAGGGCATGATTCATTCTTTCTAAATGAGGATTTTCCCAGCAACAGGCACAACTGGCTGTAATAGAGATCAGGAAGGAAGGTAGATAAATAGTCAGGATCAATTCTGTAAATGTCAGAACATTAAAGACAATCACATTAGGATGAGAGCAACTGTGCTGCAGAAACACCAACTTCTCTCCATTTATTAGAGGAGATGAAGACGTTTACAATCAGGTAAGGGCCACTGTAGCCTCTATCTCCAACACCCTAGCATTAGTTTCTGAGTTTGTGGCCACCTGCCAAATGTGATGTAAACACGGATGAGACTCTTCTTCTATACAGTGGGATACTGTGGGTAATACATAAAGATATGTATATAATCAGCAGAGTTGTTTTTGAACACCCAGCTCCCCAGCTGATCCTGGCTGGGTGATATTCGCATAGGCCCACCCGACTGCTACAAATCAAATCTCTCTAAAATTATTTCTGACTGAAACTGGCTCTGCTCCTGCACATCAAAGTTCACGAGAACATCAAGAAAAGCTGCCTGCTGCAGCATACGTAATCTCAAAGTTACATGGTATGTGAGGTCAGATTACATATAAGACTATATATTTTAATGGTTGGACTTAGTGTTCTTAAATGTCTTCTCCAACCACAGTGATTCTGTGATATAAAGAAGTTTTCTCCAGTGCAGTGTGGCTAGGATGCACTTTATCAATCTGTAGTAACCATCATTATTCTTAGGAAAATGGAGTCAAGTTTAATTAGGACTGCTAAGAATTAAACAGCTTATAGTCTTCAGATTGCAAAGGACTGCCACACTGCACTGAATTCCAGCCCAACACTCACATAAGAATGCTAAGAACACCTCACATTAAGCTTACTGGGATAGAAAATGGGCCTCACTCTGAAAAAAATAGCCAAAAAGGAACAAAAAAACCCCAACCAACAATCACAACTACACCATAAAAAAATCTAAACCTCCTCTCATTCATGAATCTGATGGCACAACACATAGTTGCAAGTTAAATCAGGGAAAGTTTAAGACAATGCAGTTCATTCTCCATCATTCCAAGTGACACAACTGGATTACACCAGTCACTCTAAACACACCAGTATTATTCACTTTGTACTACTTTCTGCTGGTATTTGTTGCATTCACTTCATGAACCCAACTAGATGCCAACACTTCACCCTTGCTACTGCCAATTTCCCTACCATGACAGTTCAGGCCCAGCTTCTCCCAGCAAGATCCATAGCCAAGGACATCCTATTTTCTCAAGAGTTTTTGCACAAAGATTAAATGGTATCAGAAACCTGTATACTATAAAACTCAAGCAGACACAGGGTGGTCTTCTGGGAATTATTCTTAATATTGAAAACCTCCCCACCTTACAGTTCAAAACTCCTTCATAATGAAACACAGTATCTTGACCAGTGTGCATAACAAATTCCAGAAAGAGTAATATCTCAGACATTTCAGCTTGTAATTGCCTGGCACTTAAGTACAGTTTTAGTACAACACTCAATACCTACATTCCCCACTTCCCGAAATCCACGTTTAATGGGATCCAGCTGCCTGTACAAACTGACCTGGGTGTTGGTTCAGCTTGGACTAAGTCTAACTGAAGGGAACTCAGAAATAAAGCTGGACAGGAAACCAATTAAGAAATAGTCTGTAAGAGACAGGTTAATTTTTTTACCATTTCTCTGCATCCCTTTCTTTAATTTCAACTCCAGTAATTCACCCGCTTTTTAGTCTAGCGTTACTGCAGTGTAGCAGGGAATGGCAAATCTAGGCATCCCATTTACTTCATATAGTTACTATGACTGGACACCAGGTTTAGAACAGGTGATATGAAAAGCCTGCTTCTACAATGGATGAGCTGTCAATCAAATTTCTCTCAAATTATTCCTTATTCATTTAAGTAAAAAAGTAGGGTCACTCCCTCTTCAAAACTGAACTATTTCTAAGACGCGTTTTGAAAAGATCTCCAAAAAATTAAGTAATGATTAGTTTACGTTATCCCTCTGTTAGAGAATGAATCTACATAATTTAACATTTACTTCTTAAAAGCTGTGGGATGGGGGTGGGGAGAGAGGAGGACTCACCACTTACACACATTTATTTTGCTGGATGAACCCAAACTGTATAAATTTCCCACTGGGTGTTTTCTAATTTTGTCTACATCACACTTTTTATCTGCATGCTGTACACCAATTACAGATTAGAGGCCAGATCATAGAACGGCTTCAGTTGGAAGGGACCTTAAAGATCCCTTAGTTCCAACCTCCCTGCTGTGGGCAGGGACACCTCCCATATTGATAAAAGATAAGACACAAAGATAGAGACACTTTAAGCATCAGTGACATCAAGGTAGGATACAGCATGCTAAAAAAGCTGATAGGTACTTTGTATTTATTCTAACCTATATATTATTAGAGATGACTAACTCTACCTTAAAATCACCTTTAGGTCAACAGACTCTCACATTAGTTTGTGTATTTATGTGATTTCTTACAGTCCACCCAAGAATAGAGATGACAAACTAATGTGTGTGTAATGAAACTGTACTCCACAAGGTGAGAAAATTTTGTTAGGCACCCTTAAAACTTCCACAACCATCTCATACAACTGAAATCCCCATTTATGAAGAGCCCAAACACACCCAGAATCCAGATCTCATCAACACTTGGCTTTGGTAAGAATGTAATCTACTGGTTTTTTTTCCAGGAAGAAACAGCCATGAAAACACCTTCTACAACTCCACAGTTTTCTGTTGGGAACAATTAGGGAGGAGTTGCACTCAGAGATGAAGAGTATAAGAAACACAAGTATAGTTCAGTGAACAGGGACTGATGAAGGAAAAAGGAGTTGTCATTGACAGACGAGAAATAAAGAGGCCAGCAACTGGCAAAAAAAAAAACATCACAAAGTTCAAAACTATGGCTCTACTTTATCCCCTACAGGCCTACTTCAGAAATAAAACCCATGAACAGTTTCCCCAAGCACCCTCATGAAAGAGCATCTACTCTTACAGTAAAAAATATCATGACTTCCATTCAGATACTCAGTCTTTCACACCGATGGCAGGAAGCCCTTCTTGTACCTTCTCTTCTTCCCCACTCCTCTTCAACCAGAAGTTAGTTATCAAGTCTCTCTGAACATCTCACACTTAGTATCACCCAGTTAACTTTTTTTTCCTCCCTTCTCATGCACAGGCATCCCACGTTAGTACTGTACATTCTTCACACTGCTCTTTTCATATTTCGGCATGCCGATGATCACAGCGATACATGCTGGTTTGCATTCAGCAGAGAAAGCATTAAATTGGCGTGACACTCCTAAAAAACCCTGCATTTCGAGTGACAAACCAATGCAGCAGATTTGCAAAACTGCAACAGAAACAGGTCACAGCTATTAGATGTCAGCAGACAAGCCTTTATTTTTAACAGGCTTTTTTTTGGCCAAAAGCCTGTTCGCCCATTTGCATCAAGGACTTAGGAAGTCTGTTAGAAATGCCGGAGCGCAAGGCAGAGTGGGAGAGATCCCATGTGCTGCAATGCACTGAGAATCCTGCGTTAAGCTGGTGGCACTGAAGAACTAGGCAGAAGACAATGCTCTCACCTCTTGGAGAGGTCACTTTCTGAGTGCTGGAGCAACCTCCCTGAGCTCTGGTAAAAGGTTTTCAAGAAAGAAGGGGCAGAGACAGAGGAGGAGAGACCAGATGATGGAGATTCACTCTCACTGAGAGCGCGGCGAACACCAATAATGGGACTGTGCAGGCAACAAGAGAACATGGCAGATAGGTCAGCATGGATTTGGATATAACAACAAAACACCCAGACTGAAGACACTCGCCAAGTACCTCATTCTTGACTTACAGTGACTTTGTTTCCTAGAAGATAAAATGTACCTGTGCAGTTTCCCTGAGGATACTGATTTTGCTGTTAGAGATGATCTCTTCAGAAACGTTTAAATGATAAAATCATAGAATGGTAGGGGTTGGAAGGGACCTCTGGAGATCATCGAGTCCAACTCCCCTGCCAACACAGGAACACTTAGGGCATGCCACACAGGAATGACCCTGCAGAACACGCAGACCACCTCATTTCTTTAGCCTTATTTCTTCTCACAAAAATACAGAAAAAGAATGTCCGAAACATTTAGAAAATATCCTTCGAAACATGTTTCAAATAACATGAACCACCTTGGTTCTTTCTTTCAGTTTTCTCTTGTTCATGTAAAGAACATGTACTGATAGCAAAATTTAGAAAGTAGAGATAATTGAAATGCAGCATTTTTGCCTAAATTTTTGTGACATGTTTAAATCAAGATAGACAATCCTGCTACATAGTTAAACATGACTTAACATAGTAGCAAGTTAAAAAAAAAAAAAAAGTAATAAAAATTAATTCAGTTCCTTTTACTTCACATTTTTGATTAATCCTCAGTAGGAAAGGTGAGAAGGATACCGGCCTAGAACCAAGTAATTACAAACTGTTTTGACTGAAAAATCTGCTGATGATGCCACTTAATCAGCAACTTCTTAAAAGTTATTACAAAGAAGAGAAGTCAGCAAGTCCTTCGGTTTGAACTGTAAAGAGTTTCCTGTTTGCATACAATATGGTCAGTGGAAAAAAACAGAAAACAAAAAAAAAAAACAAGAAAAAAACCACAAGAAAAAAAACCAAACCAACAAAACTCACACAACCCAAACAAAAAAAATAACAACAGCCAAAGTTTACCTCAGTTAAAAAACACATTATTTATCTCTGCAGAAACACAATGTAACAAAGCTGCTTCAAGGCTGGTTTCTTACCCTTCACCTTCTTCCATTCTCTTAAACAGAATAAACTGTTTTGCCTTTCTCTACAAGCTGGTGCAGAATTCTCAGTGATATTTTCATCTAGACATTGAATGGGTGAGAAACTATTTAAACCTATTTTTAGAAAGAGCCCACACAAAAGCATAATTGCAATAAAGCACTGAAACAGACGAGTAGTTTGAAGACAGTGCTCGTCCAACAGAAAAAAAATTCAGCTCATCTGGGCCCGAATCTTGTGGAGGCTTTGGAGTTCACATGGTCACTTACTGCTGATAGCGAGGATGGAGGCAGAGAAAGAAAGTACAACTGAAGAGGCCCACAATGAACTGTGGGGACCTCTTCTGACTGAGCGAAGGAACTCCTGAAGGAACAGAGTTCCACTTGTTAACCTGGAGAGGCTCCAAAAAGGAAGGGGAAAGAAGTTACAGAGGGAAGCTCTGGAGAATGACAAAAGGGGCAATCGCCTGTCTCACAGCTCAGTGGAGGTGTTTAATCCTTAAGTCCATTTGTGAGGCTCCTCACCAGTTTTAATTCCGGACATACACACCGGGAGCTTTGACTAACACAGACACTTGAAACTGTCAGGGCCTTTTTCAGCCTGGCACGAAACTGTCAGGCTACTGTCTCCGCACCGAAAAGCAGCAAGGACCTCTTCTCCAAAGGGTCTGACTACCAATGCTGCCAAAAAGGCTCAGCTGAGAGGTGACGAGTAAATAAATAAACAGATCGGTGTCAGCATCCAGCCCAATGATCTGGATTGACTCCTCCCCTGAATCGCTAACTCGGGGATTAGCAAGCTACCGCAAAGAACCAAGCTAGACAGAGGAAGATAGGCCAAAGATAAGTAATTACACCCCAGAATCTCGCAGAAACAACTTCTGTGAAAAGGGATGTGGGCAAGGCTCGTGCAGCGGAGCGTCAGGAGAGCGCAGGCGCACCCCAACTCACCTCGTCGTCTCGACGCAGCCCTGCCGCACCAGCGGGGACCGGACGCTCTGGGACCTCCCGTTCTGGAAGGTTATCCTTCGCCGAGCGCTGGAGGGGGGGTGGCTGAAGGTGTGAGCACGCCTCCTGAACTGGGGCGAGTCCAAATCTTCCTCGGGAAACGGCTGCCAGGCTGAGGACACGGGGGAAGCCGGAGGGGTAGCTGGTGGGGAATCGCCCGGCGAAGCGTCCTGAAAGGAAGTGCTGGCGGCGTCAGGCCTCGCTCCGTGGCCCGCGAGCGCCTAACCCCGCGGCCCGCACGCTGCATCGGGGCTCCAAAGCCTCTCCCCCTTCTTGCTCGTGGCCCTATTGTATGCTAATTATCACCAAAACCAGACATCCTTTGATAAACTTACTCCAAGCTAGCAGCATCCTTCTTAAAAACAAAACAAAAAAAAGAGCAAAAAACAAAGAGGAGAAAGGAATAAAAATAATAATAATTAAAAAAAAAAATTAAAAGTATATATAATGCAAACAACATACTAATTACTCTAGGCATCGTCTCACAGGGATCGACATTCCAGTTACTGGACTTCTGGCTCTTTCAGGAAAACACAGAAATTGAAAAGACTAAGGAAGCTGCTTTTAGCGAGTTTCCTCGACATATCGCGAGCATACTTCCTGAACCGTCACAGCGATATCCTGGAAGAGAGGCTGTTATTACACAGCCAGTTTATGAGCAACTGTAGCAGGAAAACCCTAACAGAATCTTCACCTCCTGGGAAAACCAGCAACCAATCCTCACGTGAGGTAAAACATCAAAAACAGGAAATAAAAAGAAAGTGAACAGAGTTCCGCCCACTCGCCCCCATACAGCATCCCCAACAGCTGGTTTTAGGTCGAACTCTTACTTCCCTAAAGTGACTGCTACTTACAGAGAGGATTCTTCACCTTCAGAGCATTTCCTTTTGTTGAGATAGGACCTTTTTTTTAATTACTTCAGTGAAACAAGGCAGAAGCTGACCAGAAATTCCCTGCTTTTTGTGAAAGCAAGGGAAGCGTAGGAAAAAAAAAAAGGACTGGTAATCAAACAACAGATTAAAAGCTGAAGCTTTAGGTCAACATATATGCCAGCTTTCTTACAGCCTCCACCCCCCTCAGTGGAAACTCTTATTTGAGCTTTGTAAACTGGTGTGCTTTGTGCTACTTCCTTCAAATCAAAGCAGAGTGCCACATTTACGCTTCACTAGCGCCCTTGTATGAAAAGGTGCCAACTCTAACTAAGCTCCTTACGTACTTTGTCAGAAGCAAGGCTGTTGCAGCGCTCAAAGCTGTCCACACTTCCCAGGCGGCCTCGCATTCTGTTGGCTCCCTACAAGAAAAAAAAAGGCAAGTAACTTACTCTGGCCTTTTTCCTATTCCCCCCCATGTTTGCAAAGATGGCAACAGCTGTGCAGATGAACACAGGACAGTTTGGGCACGTGACATATTTCACATAAGACCACAGGGACAGAACTGGGTTTTACAAGCAGTGACATCCTTAGTTGGCAAAACAGTGTCTTCTCTCTCCCCTTGCTCCCACAAATTTTAAATCTGCAGCTCTGTTGTCTGAAGCAACCGATTATTTCCTGATCCACTTGAGGCAAAATAGCTGAGTGGGCTTAAACAGCCAAGTTCAAAAAAACCTCTAGATTTCAGTAGTAGGCAGGCACTGCAGCTAGCAGATGCATCTGACATACTGCAATCTTGGAGAGCTTACTCCCCCATCTAGACACTTCAGACAAATTAAGTTCACTTGGGCAACAGTAGTGAAAGCACTAAAACTGAGAAAAAACACTCTTCAGGTGCAAATCAAGCCAAATAGTGAGGGATGCAAACAAGATTGGTCAATTATAATGCAGATAACCCTGAGGCAGATTTGCTAGAAACTAGGGTTAGTAGATCTTTGCCAAACTTGCTAATTGTTTCACAGGAAGAGGTGACAGACCCACAATACGTTTTACTACCTTCCACTCCTAATTTTAACTTCCGCAAAACACTGGTGTTGGACTGCTGAAGTAACTTGTTTTCAGTACTTCATCGAGGGAAGAATAGTCTAGCTTTTAGGAAAACTATAGAAAGAGCTCCTCTTAGTATGCTTGCAACTCCAGAAGTCTTGTCAACATTAGCAGTATTTATTTGGCCTACTTTTTCCTAGTAAGGTTTATTTCCAAGACTTAAGAGTGCCCATTAAGTACATTATCCCATTTAAGCTCATTACCAATGAATATTCTTCATGAAACATCTCTTCACTGGCACTCACAATAAAACAAGAGCAAAAGATAAGTTGGAAGTTTCTCCCTACCTTTAAAAAACACATACTTTGGGCACTGTCATGTTAAGATTTTGGTTCAGAAAAGAAAACAAGAGAGAGGTTAGTGCAGTATGGGCTAGAAGAAATCTGTTTACGAGGTCAAGCAAAGGTTATATTTATTTTTCTGAAGTACCTCATTAGAAAGCCACAGCCTGTTTTCAGTTCAAACCTGACAAAAATAAGATCAGTCTGACAAAGCAAACAAGTGAAAAAGTGACATTCCTCTGAGACTAAGTGAAGCCAGAGCACATAACCCAGCATGTTTTCCTATGGTGAGCGATGAGTAGTAAGCAGCTACTCCTTCAAGTAGCTTACAATGTCACTCAAAGCTATTTATCTAAGAAGGCATCCACTTAAAGTGTTCCTAAGTATCTGGTTACTACATACTTTTTTCTAATTTTGCTAAAACTGGGGCTGTGTAAGTCTCTCCCCCACATATACAGACTTTGACTTAAATCTTTTTATCTACAAAAAGATGCTGAATGCCAACTTAAAAAAAAGACAAAAACCAAAACCACACACAAAACCCCTGAAGTTCCCTCTTGGTTTCTTTGTTACTAAATGTACTTTAAAATAAAGATGATAAGTCATGTATAATTATCATCCTGTTACCTCGATACCATGTGATTTGCAGCTGGCTTAAGGAAGGGAAAACCGACCACACCGATAGGTATTTGGTGCCTAAATACCCTCGGGAATTAGCCACGGTCCATCAGGCTTGCTGTAATAGCCTGATGAAGAGCAAGAACTGTAGGAACACATGTATGATGTGTTACATGCATACATGCACAGAGATACTTGTCATGTATACCTGCTTTAACCAAATATTCCGTGGTTGAGCTGCACTGTAAATTATTTTTCTCGGTCTTGCATTGTGTAACCTTAAAATAGATCTGCAAGGATGAACTTCTATGTGTACCATGATTCACTGCAACATACTGCTGTTCCTGATCTGCTGCAGTTTGAAGTTAAAGATGAGACAACACTCCTAACAACAGCAAGTCCACTTCAAAAATAGCAAACTTGAAATGGCCCTAGTCCAGATTCAGGTGTCCACTTCTCTGGAACTCAATCATGGTCTGTGTAGATCGTTATTACTATAACACACAGCATGTCACAGCAGCCCTGGTGAGGAGGAGCATATTATATCAAAACCAACAATATATAAGCAATTTCCCTTCAGAGACTCGTCAACCTAAGCAGTGCATTTCATCTACATGATCTTTTCCTGACATGATCAGAGTGATAGCATGTCCATATATGGTAAGGCTGCTTTACTGGGTTATTCTCAGTGATATATGACTGTTCCACAACCACCACAGGGTTAGTGACCCACTGCCAGACCACTTTCCAGTCACATGTTCTTTAGATGTGGAAAAGAAATCAGACTCAGCACAGGCATGACTGTAGCTGTCACCATTTGATGATATTCTGGACTGATGAAATTATCCAGATCTTCTGACTGTCATCGCTCTCTTTTGCATGTGCTCGCTGCTCCTCTGCCACCAAACAAGTTCCTAGTGTGTAAAGCTTGCTACACAACACAGGTCAGACTTGACCAGGAGATTTTTAATGCTAGCTTCAGTCCTGGATCAAAGTCACACCTAACCTTAAACTTTAAGGATGCTCCTAGTATTTCTTCCCCCTTAATAAGGAACATCTTTGGCATCCTGCATTTGTAGGCTACTTTATGACATGCCTATATAAGCTGCAGGACAAGTGCAACTTAGACTGTGATTTAGCATGGTACTTTTAAAATTCCTAGCAGAAGGAACTTAATTTCACTGCTCCAAATTCACAGCTTATCACACTTCTGTATCCCAGGCACCCAGGCTTCTTCAGATACTCCTCTATATGCCCCTTTTCTGCTTTCAAGACTCTCCCTGCTGAGCAGGAAACACTAAGCAAAACTTGCAATTCAGACTTCTTAAAAAGAGCTATTTAATATAAAAGTTCCAGTCATTATCTGCAATTCCACATTATACTTGGCTGGCAACACTGAAGAACAACTCCCTTCTTAAGCCTACTGCTTTGGGTATTTTTCTTCCTGCAATAGCACAATTTTGTTACTACTTTCTAAAAATTCTTAGTGACCAACACGAGCAATTTTAGTTAGGAGAGGTAATGCATTACTCCTCAGAACAGAAAGATTTCCAGTTTATGCAGGCACATTTATTCTCAGTTTCAGTAAGAGATAACGTGTTTCTTTATGGAATCATGCACCCACCCTATTTTTTTTTCCCCTGAGCAATAGACATCTGATAATTCTCAGCTAAATCACTTGCTACGTACAATGAATGTTCATTATTCAGAAAGCTGCCTTTTCCCCCCCCTCTGTACGTGGCCTTCCCATAAAATTTCTATCAGTTAAGTCGCAATCAACCCAGCCATAAACCCTCAGATTTGACAGTAGGAATATCGCTTCATTAAGTATTTACCAGACTGAGGCCAAAATCTCCCAGAAAAATCTAATAGGTCTTTACTGTCAAGGATATGTGGGAGAGCTGCTGACAATGAGCTGTTAATCTTACCCTTGAGAAGATATTTTCCAGAGAGCTAGTCAAGGATTTCTTGGCCTTGTTTTTCAGAATGTCAAGTTTAAACCTGCCACCACTTGTGGTGCTTTCAGGAATCGCACTGTTAGGAACGGTCTGTTGAAATGAGCAAGGACACAATTCAGCTTTGGCAATTGTTTTTGCAATTGCAGACCTCCAAAGATTGGATCTGAACCAAGTTACATAATAAACAACATACCCTTGGTCTTTATTATAAAAAGCATCACAAACAAAAAACACAAATAACCCCACCCCCCAAAAAAGACCAAACCAAAACCACAAAAACCCCACTGTTAAAAGCACATTTGATCCTTAAAGACTAACTTGTAAAAGCTAACAAAAAAGGTAATGATACCATTACCCATTTCCTTTGCTAGATAAATTCACAGTTTAAGCAAAACCAATGCCTCCTTCATCCCTATTCTCTCTAGAAATAACTGTTGGGGATTGGGGATCAGGGAGGAAGGAAAAGGACGGAAGAGGTATCCTCACATTGTGAGGAAATCTAGACCTAAAAATAATAGCTCGTCTTTCTTTGTACCCCTCCTGCTCCCCAAACTTAAAAGAACCCAAGCACACCACTAAAAAAAAACCAAAACAAAACGAAATCAAATTACTTCTCTTTCACAATCCTTTCTTAATTACAATACCCATCTTCAGCTATGCCTGATGAAATCTAGCAGTGGCCCCACTAGTATTCAATGCTGCCTTCTAACAGGGATTGGGAGGAGGGAGAGGAGTAATACAAAAGCAGACTTTACTGATGGCGCTTCACCAATGTGTACGTGTGTCTTCTGCTTAGTTTCACAGAGTTGGCGTAGATGTAAGATCACAAGTTCATTTTCTTCCTGGTCATTGTCAGGCTTCATTTTCTGTCAGTAACAGCAAAGAAAAGAAAAAAAAAGTTTTCTTTCAAGTCATAACTTGTTTATTTTCTCTTCCATATGTACATATTCTTTGAAAGTAATACACTGATAGCCCAGATGCCAGAGTGCACTATTATCAAATTGCACTACTGTTTCTGTGCCTTCAAGCTTCTGAGAAAAACAGACCAAAATTTTCCATACGTTAAATGTTTCAGGCTGTAGAGAGGCGGAAGCCTTATGTCAGTGCATTTTGTTTTCTAAGGTTGTCTGTCACCATATAGCCTTATGAAAAGAACAAGGAACCCAGGAAAACCAACCAACCACTCCCTTCTTCAGGAAGCTAGAGGGGAGTGTAGCCTTTGGAAGCCTAAATTACTGTATACTTCATCCACTTGAGTACACTTGCTTAGAGCAGAATCTTGCCTCAGAGTAAGTCAAAAAAGACAACTTCTGAAAATGCCAGACATGTTCCTGATACCTGCATTTCTCACTTACTCACTTACATGGCTTTCAAGTAGAGGGATGTGTTAACAGATGAAGAACTAAGTTCAGAAAAAGAAAAAAAAATAATAAATACTATGTGTGTGAACACAAAGCATCTCAGCAAACTTGGGAATCAAAATGCATCATATCACACATGAGGTTAGGTTGAAGCATGCTATTTTAGTATGGTGTTTTGTGGAGAACCACTAAATTCTAGATCAACTACCTAACAAAATAAACATGATCAAAAGCAAAAATCGTCCAGTCCATTTTACCATGACCTCTTCTAAATTTGAAAGAGCAGCTTCTAATGTATTACCTGAACACGTTCAAAGATGTCTGCTTGCTCGTTATCAGTTAGTGACGAGAGATGTCTCTGAATTACAAGTTTGGCTCTTGGTGGATAGAGTCCTGAGAAAAGAAAGGAACATTAAAGCTTCTGGATTCTCAAATAATCTCCCAAAAAAAGTCTTGGGGGAAAAAAAAGAGAAAAAAAGATAGAAGATGATATAAATCCACATTTGAATTCATACAAGTTTAACATGACAGTTGTTTATCTGCAGTATACACAATACAAAATACTTCAATTTTGCTAAACCACATTGTTTTGTTTCCTTTCTTCAGCAGTAAAAATATAACTAGCAGCAAGCTAAGTGGACGGTTCCTATGTAAAAGGTTGTGTTCCCTACCCCACTGATGTTTTCTGTCCTAGTACCTACCCCACTGATGTTTTCTGTCCTAGTACCAAGAGATCACTGACAACTTGAAGCTTGACAAGTGTATGGCAGAGGACAAATAGAGGAACAGATCAGAGACAAAACTGGATGCTCTATGGACAGGATACTAAGAAGTTTTCAGGTGGTTTTAACTGAAAAATGTGGATGCATTTCTACACAAGGAAAGGGTAGGGCACAGCTCATAGCAGAAACTGAAGACACTTTTAAAAGCAAGAACAGCATAAAAGCTGTAAGAATAAAGAAGCAATTTCTAATGTTTTATGAAACACACTTTTGCTCACAGAGCTTGTTCTAGGAAGCTACAAAAAACATGGGGGAAAACAAACTCCCTGGAATCACATATATGTTTTTTCCATCCAGGGTAGATATCATTCCTAGAAGACAATAAAGATTTTTCCAAAGTCACAAAGCTCTAGGTTTGATTATAATAAACTTCTGGACACTTAAAAAAAAAAAAAAAAGCAGATGGATAAAAACAAAGCAACACTAAAACGAGTCTTTCCTTCATTAAGTACAAAGCTTAAGAAACTACTATTATGGTACTCAAGTTGTGGCCTTAGCAGAGATTTTACTTTGATATTGGATACTTCTCCCAGGCTTGCAAGTACCTGTGTTCAAAGAACTTATTCTGCCTTATATAGCAGTATCTATAGCTTTTCATTTACAGAGGGTTTTCCCAGTTAAGCTTTATCACTTTGTAATATCTGTTGTTAAACTCGGAAAATATCAATCACAACCTAGCAGAACTTCAGTCCACTAAGGTTTTATACTTTGCTTTTCAGCCGGCAGAGGGGGGTAAGTAACCATAAGGACTTCTAATGAATGGGAGAACTGGCAATTACCAGCATCATCATCACCAGACCAGAAGATACAAGACTGGTGTAACATAACTTTTTTTTTTTTTTGCTTCACAAGTAGACATAGAGTAACTATAAATATAGGATCCTGCTACTAACCTTTTATTTTAAATTCTACCTTGTAAGATTTCTGGTTTTTGCATGTGTTCTGGCATATCTCACTTCCAGCGAAACTACAAAGGTTTGTCTTTTCACATTTGAAGCCACGTAGCTGCCTTAACTTTCTTTATCAGATACTAACCTCCTAACTTAATCATTTATTTCCCCATAACAGAACTAGGTTTTGAAGTAAGAGAATAAACACACACACGCACAAAAAAAGTAAACAAAAAAAACCCCAAAACCCACACAGAAAAGAATGAGCACACAAGAAAGCAAGACCCTTTTGAATCACAACTGCCTTTTTATGACCCATTTTGAAAGCATGCATCTTCAGGACAAAAAACCAAAAACACATGCACACAGGAGGGAAAAAAAAAAACCCAAACCAGGCAAAAAGAAGGTGAACTGATGGGTTTTTCTGCTCTGCTTAACTGCTATCACTTCCACTTGATTACAGAGAATGCAAAGTGATAGTAAGAATTGATTGCCGGGATACTTTTTCCTCTGTTCTTACATTGTTTGAAGTTAAAAGCACATGGTTAACATGCTTAAAGTTCTTCTAGAATAATGAGGAAAAAACCCCCACAATTAGAAAATTAAAAAACTCAGCTGCTACCTTCAATTCTTTCACAAAGTTTGTGCAATGAATGCATAGGGCAGGCCTCACAGAGTTTAATCTGCGTCTTGGCATTTTGTAGAGCGGCAGCAGTGCTAAAGGCTTGTTTCAGGGTAAGCATTACCTCATCAACCTATAGGGGAAGAAGGGAAAAGACAGTATATAAACAAGAATGTATGCCATATACATCAAATTACATTTACAAATCACAGCATAGGTGCTTCACAATAAAAAGCCCAACCTTGTTTGCTGTCTTCTGAAGAGATCAAGGTTGTATTCCCAGCTTTCTGCCTTTTCTGTGGATGCTCACCATCTTCAAGTTCAGTCAGAGAGTGCAATTTTGAGAATCTAACTGCAGCTACTCAAGCTTACTGGGCGGCAGCTACTGTTCTAGGAAGCTGCAAGTGGGAATTTTTTGGCTTGAATATATCCTGGCTAAATAAAAAGCATTAATTTATCTTCCTTTCGCTTCAAGTTTCTCCTGTGAACTAACTACGCTCCCTCACAACAATTTTCCTCGCACCAGTGTGTACCATACTAGCACAAAATTCACTTTTCTCCAGGCTACTACACCAGCTACCAGCTTCATTACAATTAAAACTTCAAGTATTGCCAGCCTGCATTCTATGCTGTTCTGATCTTTCCTCTGCCACGACCACAAATTCAGCAGAGCTATGTTCTCACACACCAGCACTGGAAAAGCTCAACTGTTGTGTAAGAAAGGTCAAGGTGACAGTGTTTCTCCACACTAATTCAAATACGGTCCTAGATTTTATATACAATGCACTTGGTGTTCATTTGTCTGTGTTTTGGGCAAATAAAATGCTTATTAAGAGTTGTTTACTTTAGTCCTTGCATAAGCATGGAAAGGAGGAGACAACAGCTTGATGACAATCTTAGGAAAGAAATCAGTATTCTACTTCAGAATCAGGTCCTTGCTCTTACCTGTTCATTTTTTTAAAAGCAGGAATAAGCATGCTGAAATATTTAAGAACAAAATAATTGAAAACATACAGACTTTTCTGAGGGGGAGAAGAAGCACCCAAATGTGGAAATATTAATTAGCTTGTGTCCCAGTATGCTTGGGGGTTGTATTTGTTTGGTTTTGCTTTGTTTTGCTCTTTTTTTTAAGCCAACAGTTTTAAGCATTACCAGTAATTTCTGGGTGCTCCCTCTTCTTAGCAATAAAGCAGTGCATTAAGCAGTGAATCTCTGTCTTGCAATACAGACTGCTAATGTTTTTAAGTTGTCAACAACGCCTCTCAAATGAAAGATCCACAGAACAGTGCTAACCATAGGGATTATGACTGCACTAAAACCCCAAAAACTGTAGCACAGACCCTAGCTAGGTTTAGGGCACCTATACACAAGCCTGCCAACACAGCCTGCCTTGCAGCATTCTGTTTTACAGCTCTGCCCGTCACAGTCAACAACGTGACACTGGGGTCCAAGTGATTGCATCTGAAAGGAGCTCAGGAATGTTCATTTGTGGGCATATCCACACATCTCAGTAACAGAGCACGTGAAAGAGGTTCATAAATGCCTGGGTTTTTTTAATAAACCATATTTGAAGTCTTTGAATTATGCACGGTCGGATTTATCGATAGGTCAGATGTAACATTTTCTGAGTATAAGGACAGAGCTGATTTATCAAAATGGGAGCTTGCAATGAAAAGTGCAGCCTCAGCTAACATTGTACATGTAGGGCTGTTAGCTGCTTGATGTTTTACTGACATAAATCTATTCACTGTCAAGCTAGTCAATAGATTAACAACATCTTCAGCTAGCTAGAAAAAAAAACATTCTGAAGTTCAGGTGAAAAAGAGCAGCTGTTAGCACAGCCATCAGGAACAAGCAAGTTTCAGAACAGAAACCAACTTCTTTTAAAGTGGCCAACCTTTAAAATGTAGTAGCCAAAATGATTTCCTGTATGGGTCTCATGTTACTAAGCTACCTGCATCACTGGCACATGGAACTTCCATGGAACTTCCACTGATTGATTCAGACTATCAAACATCCAATGGACTTTTTTACAGTTACACACACATATTATGATTTTCTCCTCTGATTAGATGTCGCTAATTTCTTCTCCTGAGGAAGGAGAGGGACTACATGGAAAATGCTAAAAACATGTGTAGGATCAGTCAGTTGTTTAAACTTTACCCTGTAGAGTATGTTTGGGTTTGATCATCAGCTTGTTACTGATTCAACACATGCAAGTACGTGTTGAGACACTTGGTTCCTCATTAAACAATTAGAAATGCAAGAGTTACAGTCAAATACAGAGCCCAAATACGCTCAGCTTGCACGTGTGAACTCATCCATCTGTACCTTTTCTATTGGTTATTGATTTAAGCAAAGTAGCAGGATATGTCTGTTTATGAATGGAATATGCATTTCCTATTGAATATTTTCATATTTTTTCCACAACTGAGGTCTCACACCTGAGAAGACGTGACCAGTGAGGCTCAGCTGACACTGCAGAATAATAGACTCCCGTGGTTTAGGAAACATCTCAGACATCCTGTGATGGAAAGGGTAGGATCATTAACAAATACTCACCAGAGACTCGCTTGCACACTGGAACACGTAACAAACGTACTGGCTTAACCCAGGTTCAACAGATTCCCGGCAAATGAAACCAAAGTGATCAACATGTTTTATACCCTAAGAGAGTTTAAAAACAGCGTTAGTGGACTAGTTTATAACCAGGTTTGATTTCTGAAGTGATGCTAAACATTAGTTACCAGACTATCACTTGCCAATACAAACACTGAAGAAAACTATAAATGCATATTCCTAATGATCAATTTTACAACTACAGTAGTTACTTTTAAATTGTTTTTTGCATTTAGAAGTTACATAAAGCATTCAAAAAAAAAGTTGTACAGCAATAGACCTGGACCTGAATGCTTTCCATTACAAAAACTGGATTTTCAGAGAAGCAAACTAACAAGTCCTAGGCTGCGTTTGGAATTGCCTCTGAAGTGAAAACTTGGATGTGCTGAGTCCATGCTAAAACACGGGAGGGGAGCTGCACCAAAGTAACAACAGATCTTTGCTTTCCTGTATTACAAGATAAAACTACAGCAAAAAGGGCAAGTAATGAGTCGCGACACGCAGCAATTCCAACCAAATTCTTAAATAAAGTCCGAGTTACATACCAAAAGTTTCAAGACTTACTAAGCATTATTACTGATGTTTTCTTTCAAGATCCTAGTGTAACTGCTTGACAGGGAATGTTGCCTTGCTAAAAACAGTACTGAGAAGATCAAAGAGAGTTGCTTCCTAAGAAGCACTGTATTCCCAGTCTCAATTCATGGAACATGACTCACTATTGTTAAAGCTTTTGCCAATGTTTTTATCATCTGAGTATGGTAATAGTAGATTTTCTCAAGGAAAAAAAAAAAACTAAAAAAAAAAGGCTAATCCCTCAAATTCAACTTCAACAGAAAGCAGAACTTGGTTGCTTGGATCCATCTCCAAAGAAAACAGCTACATCGTAAAAGACAGGAGGAGGCAAACCAACTTGTTTGCTGCTACAGAAAACACTAGACAAAATTTGTAATGCAGTACGTGACATACTGAACATATTGTCACTCCGTGCTGTAGTTTTCAAGAACAACATTCCAAAAGTTATGTTTGTGTTACTTAAACAAAACTAACATTCAGAGGGCACCTAAGATGGCACAAATGGCATTAGTTTACTATAGTCTACACACTAATCCTGACTTAATTCAGCTTATTTTCCTGTGACAGGCGAAACCTTCAAAAGCCTAAAATGAAAGAGAACAGATGCAGATGCATATGTTGATCTATACAATAGTGAAGCGTTGCCCTTTGTTTTTCAAAGAAACCGTGTTTATGTAAGTGTTCAGTGAGATGGCAGTTCCCTCTCTGCTGATGGTGCCTCGACAAGCCTGCTGCTCTGATTTCTCAGTTTCCACAGGAGAATGTTGGTGGGGAGATGGACACGACATTTGCAACACTGAAGTGTAAATAGCACAGTGCATTCTGCAATTAACAGTGCAATTAACAGTACAATGAACACCACAATTCTTTAAGGGGGTGGCTGGACTTATGTCAAGACAGCCAGGTTTTTTTTGTTGCTTTGGGTTCCCTCAAGGTCAGCAAAGCTGCAACAAGAAACTTCTACAGCTGTCTGACACCTGATCTTAGGCAGCACACACAGCAGTTTATCATCAATTATATCTGCTGCTTTGACAATTATATGGAGTGCGGATAATGAATTGAATGCAGCAGATCAACCATACTTAAGCTATAGAATAAAAATACCTTTATTAACCAGATTAAAAGAATTCGGAACGCAAGCTGAAGAGAATGTCTCCTTTTCATCGTTTGTAAAGCTCAGAAGAACAAACATTCCAAAGCTGCAGTCTCACAATACGCAGTAAATCACTGCCCTATAAATGCATAACAGAGAAGCCCTGTGGCGAACACTAAGTTCTTGAAAGAAGCACTGATGAGGTTTATGCAACCAAATCCTTAGTCTCGAACAAATTAATGTTTCATTTCTATTGAACATCGAAAAAAACCCTTGACTTCTCTTAAGTAGCTGTTTTGCATTAAAAAAAACCAAAAAACAACTCCAAACCAACAAAAAAAAAGCACCCAACACAGTATTGTTAATGCCAGTTTGAGCTATTCAAGCATGCAAAATAAAAACTTTGCTCCAAATGAAAGTGGGCTCCAAAGCTCAACACACAGCACTACCTAACACTGTTTACTGTACACAGTTCTTTTCCTGAAGGAAAGGTAGGCCTTGAAGGTCTGCCATGGTCTTGCTGGTCTCCACCACACTTTAAAGTCAGCAGAACAATGGTCAATCCCACTTAGGAGTGTTCTGTTTGGTGATTATCTGTATGTACATGCAACCCAGGAGCCCAGTACACAAAGATGAAGTGTCGTTTTTATTCAGCTCTGTACTTCCACAAAGTGGAAGACGACTCAGGCCATCTGCAAATTTTGCTTTCCACACCACTGCTTCAAGAATCTCTTTGATCTGTATTTATTATAAAGCTATTAGTACATCATTGCTCGATTATACTGTCCCATTCTATATTTGAACTTGCCTTTTTTCTCTACCAAGAGCAATACAAATTGCAGCTTAAGGCCCTGGACCTTTAGCTGTTAGCTCAAGACTCCACTCGAGACAGAAGTGCCAACCAGTTCAGAATATATTGGCATTGGCAGCACAGTCTTGCAAGAGCAGATTTGTTATTAGCATTAAAATGAAAGCACTTAGGGGTGAAATACAGGTTTAGGGCATACCAGGAAGTGCACTTCCAACCAGAACAATAATGTTTAAGGTGGCCTGAAGTGATGCATATGTATAGAGGATGAAAGAAGGTAATAAAATAAGAACCTCAAAACAGAAAGTGCCAGAAGTATCAGCTGCTGAACAACAAGATAGAAAGGTGAAACCCTCAGCCCTGGCATTTGAATTTATAAGACACACTTATTTACTGGACGTAGCTAGGTTCACCTACTGCTATATCCTCCAGAAGAAGTGATGCAAGTGAACTGTGGTTTTTCTGGAAGGCTGATCTGATGCTCTCCTCCTTTCAATTTCAGCATCTTAGCTGCTCAGAAACGACATACTAAGAGCATCCTAAACACAGATTAAGCTACTTTCAAAATATTATGCAATTATGTCCCCTAAAGCAGAACAGTGTATACTTTGTTTTCTGAACAATGACCAAAATTGCCACTACCACAGCTCAGACTGGTTATTTTGTGCCCATCTTTTCTGTACTTCAGCTTTTTGTGAATGACATGGCAATTATTTTTGTGCAATATCTACTTGAAACTGCTACCAGATGAGTGAAAGCCCCGATTTGAATAACAGCTCTCACTCTTGCAAAGGCAAATCAGTAATTCAAATCTGCTGCAAGAGTTCATGAAGGAATCACAGTTTAATATCCAATTTCTTCAGCTGTACTCCCCAAAAAAACTGAAGCATTAAACTTCATGCAGGATTTGTATACATTAGTCACAATTGATCAAAATCCTCCCCCACCTCCTGAAAAAAAAAAAAAAAAAATTAAGAAACCAATGGGCTAAACCACTTTACTTTCATTCAGGTTAATTTAGATAAACTGTTTAAAAATGGTGTTTGAGACTGAATAAAGGAAAACAGTACAGAATGCTGGAAAAGAATTCAACATTTCTTTTCTTCTGCTGCCTATAGACCAGCAAAGCAACCCAGACGAAGAACAAATGAAGTCCTTTTATCCTGATAATTTACATGTTGCTTCTTTTTAATGCTTACCTGAGAACATGAGGAGATATCTTTAAAATTCTTTTCAAGCACAACCGATTTGGTGTCCGGACTGATAAGGTTAACTTCAAACCTTCCAACCTAAAGGAAGGGGTGGGGAGGGGGTGAAAAAAAGTCTAGTTTATGATAGTCTTGGAGGCATAATATTAACAGCAATAAAAATTTCACAATCTAGCCCTTTCTTGCTCACATCGAGTACCTTCAGCAATATAGCTTACTCAGCAGGAACAAACATGCCATAATTCAGCCTATGTTGAGTAAGAATATTTCAGCAAAACCAATACACTCAGTTGAATAGGAAAAAAACCTTGGAAAGCAGACAGCTCTTTACTTTTTTTTTTTTCTTCTTCCCTTTTCTTTTTGAGTTACTTCGGTTCAAAGATCACATGTTTGACAGACAATACTAAAATCTTCAGTAAACAATGTATCTACCTTAAAAGCTGCAATAAAAACCAGAGTTGGAAGATTTCTTTGTTTATTTTAAACTATACCATAGATTAGCTGAGGAACCACATTGATCTTAAGGTGATACTTCTTGGTTTTGTAGTAATTCCAGATGAGAGAGTGTAGGTTCTGCAGCAAACTATCGTTCAGCTTTCCCAAACTGCTTCTGAAGGCTAGGGAACTTACTCCACAGATCTCAGAGTTTTCCAGCTAAATCCTTTTCATTACTAGTGATAGCTATGGCTTTCTGAAGGGCAATGCATTCTCACTTCAGTTAGCATTTCCCCAAGTGAATAAAAGGCAAGAATGATCTTTAAAACAAATGCAAAGACAAAACCCAGGCATTTAGCCCCCTGCCATTTTAAGGTCTAAAGATCTTTCTTTTTATGGGTCACGTCTTTTAAGTGTCCTTTTGTTTTCTTAATACAAGTTCCAAAGATGTCAAATGCCCTTCAGGCAAGAGAAGAAATAACTGTGCGGTCTGAAGGAAGAAGCCTGCAGTGTAGAGATGTCCGAGTGCTCATGTAGGAAAGGCAAGCTGAATATTAATCATTATCATAAAGAGACTGGCTCAAACATAAGGCTCTGCAAGTTTTATGTGAAGCTATGAGCTTCTTTTTAATTTCACAAAAAGGAGGATTTATTCACATGGAGGTCTTAATTGATTCTCTTTTTGAAAGAATACTCACTTTTTTCAGCTAGGTCCTAGATCTCACCAACAAAGCAAAACTGCATATAAAATAGTTACTTCCCTAGGAACTCTGCTCCTGTGATTACTCCATTAGTAACACCTTTTTCTTAAAATTGTTCCAATTTAAAATGTTCCAATCATTTATGAACAGAGAAGGATATTTATGACAAAACAATAAAACCATACAGGATCTTACAAATCTTGCAAGATCCAATTATCTTGCAAGATCCAATTATCTTGCAAAACTTGCCTCTGGTTCAAACGGCACAGAGGAAGATACGGTGAAAAACCAACATGAAAAAAAACCAAAAAACAAAAAACAAAACAAAAAAAAAACCCAAAAACCAAGCTCATCCTAAATACACACCTGGAACAACATTGTCCTGTTCTTCTCAGAATCAGAGGGCTGGACATGACTGGGTGCACTTGCATGTCTTCTGCGTGGCTTCAGGTTTGTGTCATGAACCCTTCTTTGCATAACTGCAGTGACACTGCTGCACCGGGAGCGAAACTCTTGCTGTTCATCAAAGCCAGAGTCCTCTAAAATTCGCTCTGGAAAGGAGCCACGAGTGCTGGCCAGGTTGGTCAAGTTGCTCTGGCTGCCGACTGTAAACATTGCAGCATGCCCTGCAGTGTTATTTGGGCTATCCAGCTCTTCAAATGGGCTATCCAATGGAGAAGTTGGCACATTTCCTTCGCACAGGGGTAAGTCCAAACTTGACTCGTTATTCCGCTGCTCATTTAACAGTTTCAGGCGCTGGCGCTCATGAAGGCTGAATTTCTCAATGCAGTCATCAATTAGCGTGGAGGGGGCTTTCTTGTGAGCCACTGTCACCTTTCCACAGTACAAGACCTCAAATTTTTGAGAGTCATAGAAGGCATCTTCACTATCCTTACTTGATTTGGCATCTTCTTTCAGTGCTGCTTTGGAGACTTGTCTTATGCTGCTGATGACATCAGGAACCTAAGGGATAGAGTGAAAAGTCTGTTTAGCAGCCACAAATGAGATAGCACAGACAGTGATATGTCAAGCATCTGTTAATTTAAGTATTTACAGAAGTTATTTCTTCAGTAGACTGCCACGAGTGTCTTGGCTGACAATACAAAAATAGTAAATTCTAAATTCTGTACAGACAATTTATGCAGTGGAAGCAAAGCAAATATTTTCTAATTTTTTTTTACTGGAACTGGCTTCAGAACAGAAGGCTTTAAATTACCATAAGGTCTACTGACAAATGTCCATGTTCTTTAACTTTTTTTTTCTTCTATTGAGACTGCCTTCTCTTTTGTGTAGTCCTCTTTCCAAGCCAGTGTCTCTTGCTGATGTATTTTGCACAGGGCCATCACTGTTTGTTTTTATTTTACAGAGCCATATACCCCATTCTTAGGACAGTTGTAGAAACCATTTTAGGAAAAAGAGACCAGCAATCCCGATGAGTTTCAACTGGCAGTTTTGGAATACAGACAGCAAGAGCATGGACTTTTTACCAGTACCACGTACAATTGCATTAGCTCTTGTTTATTATTTACCACAAAAACCTGATTCATCCACCCTATGACATAACATACTTTGAGGTCACACACTTCTCTCCTGTCTCAAGTCAACAAGCAATCAAGAAGCACACCCAAATCTCTCTTCTTCTCCGTCATTCTTACCTACAGATACCTGCTATGCCCTGTAATGCCAAGCCACACATCTCTACTAGAAACCTTCCATTTCAGCCCTGTATCACCCAGTCTTTTAAGGCCACCTGGTTCTTCCTCCATTTTATCCCCATCACCCTGGGAGGATGCCTGCCTTCAGTATCAAAATATTTAATATGCAGGTTCCTTTTTAATTTTTCTTTCAGTAAAGAAAACAAGGACTTGTCCAACTCCACTGACCACAGAACAGAGTGATTCTAGTTGTTCTTTTGACGATACCTAACTCTGCTTTAACCAAACCTCTTTCTCACCATATCTCATCTTCTCTGGAAGGATAATGAATGGCATGGCATATGTTGGGGAAATTACTAGTGGCAATGAGACCGAGAGAGGATATCTGACTATCTTTGCAAGAGAAATCGGTTCTCACCACTCACCTAATCCAATGCAATCAATCAACGGCTTTTGTATTCCAAGCAGCTCCCCACCGTATCTATAATATTTCATAACTTGTTTCAAAGCAATTTTTCTGTTGAAAAAAAGTAACTCTAAAGCCCACAACTCAGTAAATAATCCATGCCCCCTATAGTATCTGTTTCTTTCAGTCACAGGATACCAGTTGAAGTTTGCTAATGAGGCAGTAATCTCATATGCCAATACTTTTGCAAGTCACAGTGGAAAATTACCTCCTCTTAATCCCTATATCCCATTACACAGCCCTCATCCGTTGGGCATTCAACTCAAATCTGCTTCCAGTTCATTTATTGCAAAATGAAGTTCTGTTACACTAAGACCTAATGACCGTTTGGCTTTCATCCCTGTCGATGTCATCATCACCTCTGCTTTCAGTGAGGCTAAAAGTTAGTCTTGGTAGGACACAGATACTTGAGTGTATTTAATCCTCACTCAGTCTCACTACCAGACTGCTTTACCATCACCCAAGGTGTGCTTCCTCCCAGCTATGCCAGCTCAGCTGGACGTGGACATGTCTCACTTGATACATGCTGCTTCATATTCCAAAACGCAGCTCTTTTTCCACTGATCAGTCCTCTTATTCTTTCTATGGTCTGTACTTAAAGAAGCCCTAGAGTTTAAATCCCCTGGCTCTCTACTTTACCAAAAGTCACAAGCTATCTGTTTTTTCCCTTTTTAAGTGTCATTTCCCTTTTTATAATCCAGAAGCCGTTGCAGTACAATTCACTTATATTTCTCTTTGAAATACAGTAACAAACAATAATTCTATTCAAAATGCATAAATTCTATACACAACGTCCTAGAATAAACAATGTCAGCTGTTTAATTGGCAATTTGGATTTTTTACAAAGTGGACCATCACTTCAATAACTCTGCTCTGCCACTTACTCATCATTTCAAAGGTAAAGGACCGGGGAAGAAATTCTGAAGTCCAATAACACCAAAAAGCCTCCTAACACATCCTATGCGCACACACACAGCAGTGAATGTCCAAATAGGCTGAGTATAAGACACTGCCAACTCGACCACAATAGGACTCCCCATCCATACCTTCCCCTCTGGCATCTCCTCCATGAACATACACAGAGTTTTAAGCAATTGCAGTTCAACTAAAAAACCCCACCCTATCATCCTGCTATTTATCACTCGATTTTACTTCCATGTTTCCCAAATTCTGCTACTCTTCAGACATAGTATTCAAGTCACAATTAACTATTTCATAATCCCTGCTCCCTGTAGAGCTTTCGCTTCTTCTACCTACCACATAAATTGCTACAGTATTTCCACTTCAGCATAAAGGATCCCAGCAGTAGAGCAGAGGTTTCAGCTCAGACTGCCCAACCAATCCCTATTCCCTGATTTGTTTAGATGACTTTTTTTTATTAGTTTATGTTTTTTTTTAGAGGGCACTCTCATCAGCATTCACCTTTTTCGTATTTTTCTACCTATCTACAGAATTAAAGTGACAAATCAAGGTGAAAAATTGAGACCTATTGAATCTCTGTAGCTATGAATACTTTTCTTATATGCAGATGGAGGAAAAGAATGTAGCACAAAAATTGCAATAGAAAAGAAACCTCTGTCAGACAGTCCAGAACCAGTTCCCGATGCTTGTTGGCTGTTTCATGGATTCTCTAGATTGTATGGTGTGAAAAATAGCTTCAAATATAAAATGCAAGACCGATAGTAACATTGCTAGTCAATTAGTCATACATAAGGATTTAATTGGTCTTTAGCATACAAGAGTTAACTATACCCATGACAACGTGCCCAGTGACTGATGATGTGCCAGCTTGTGCTGCTAGATCTGATCCTCTTCACTTCCACAGTGA
Source organism: Todiramphus chloris collaris (assembly GCA_025345505.1). NCBI lineage: Eukaryota > Metazoa > Chordata > Aves > Coraciiformes > Alcedinidae > Todiramphus > Todiramphus chloris. The sequence continues at coordinate 28,167,937 of JANVCC010000021.1, read as the reverse complement.
TACAACCTTATCAAGAACCAAGGGCCACTGCTACCCGAGACGTACCTGATCAGATTACAATATTTTCATCTTTGGCTTTTGGCAAAAACGATAAGTGGGATCAAGTGAAGTCTAAACAAGAGTTTACGTTTGTATTTTTCTGAAATGCAAGATATGGGAAAAGTTACACAATTATCAAGTAGGGCAACCTTCCCAACGTGTCTTTTTACACATTTCTTCAGCATATATCATTGGTTTTTGACATGTTGCTCCACTGTGTATCAAGAAGCTCCAACTCCAAAAGTTTTGCCAAAGCTGTGTTAATTTTTTTTTATTTGGATATTAGCTTATTACCTGTTAATGTTGAAATTACAGAGCAAAGTTAGAGAAGATAGCAAGCAGAATGGAGATTTAAAGAAAAAAAAACCTGACTTAACAGGATGAAACTGCTTAACTGCTTTTAGAAGTCAGTTTGGTAATACTAGTAAGACAGACTCCTGAAACATTCAAAACTTACTAATGTGTTTCCAAGCTCTAGGATTTCCCGGAAGCAGTCTCATGAAATTAAGCAACCAGAGGGGAGAAACATGATTCTTATTCAGCATTTACTTGTAGATAAAGAAAATAAATCCTTAAAATATTTAAGCACTTAAATTTATTTAACAATCAGAACTTTTATTGTAAAACCTTGAATTTAGTTATGTCAAAGAGGGGGACAGGCAGTGTATTTACAGGGTGAGAGGGGCACCACTGGACTCCTCCCAAGTCCCATGGTCCAGGGACCGATCACCTTTCTCCAAATATTGCCAGGCAGAGAAGACAATTACATCCCCAAGGGGCTTGTAGAGGGCTTTTCAGGGAGAACAGCAGGAGCCAATGGTGCCTTGATAGGACAGCAGTCTCAAACCACAAGGAGAAAGCAGAAGCATGATGTAGGCTATGCTCATAGTTATTATTCATGAAGTTTCCCTAAACTGTTGAGGAGTAGCAGACTATTACATGAGAAAGAAAAAGGCAGTTACAAAAACCACTACAGTGATAGGACAATACAAGCTTGTTAGGAGATAAATATAATATATTCTAGGTCCATACAAATTAATAAGTATCTTAAACTGGTATTTCTAAATGCTAATTGTCCAATATATTGTATTTATTGACCGAAGAACATAAAAAGTCTATTAACTTCTCACTAAGTGCTTCAGAGAAGACGAGGATGAGCTCCCAAAACAGAAGCTGCAAGATTCTTAAGAACTAAAACCCAGAAGCACACATATCACCAGGCAAAAAACCAGAAGAGTTGTTCACACAAACAAACAAAAATCCTGACAAGCTTCATAAACAGCTAGATAGATCATAGAATGGCTTGAGTTGGAAGGGACCTTCAAGATCATCTAGGTCCACCACACCCTGCCATGGGCAGGGACGCCTCCCACTAGAGCAGGTTGCTCAGAGCCTCATCCAGCCTGGGCTTAAACACTTCCAGGGATGAGACATCCACAGCTTCTCTGGGCAACCTGGTCCAGTGTCTCACCACTCTCATGGTAAAGAGCTTCTTCCTAATGTCTAATCTAAGGCTACCCTGCTCTAGTTGAAAACCATTGCCCCTTGTCCTACAAACCCTTGCCCGTGCTATTATAAAAGTCCCTCTCCAGCCTTCCTGTAGGCCTCCGTCAGGTACTGGAAGGATTCTCTAAGGTCTCCCTGGAGCCTTCTCTTCTCCAGGCTGAACAGACCCAACTCTCTCAGCCTGTCTTCATAGAAGAGGTGCTTCAGCCCTGTGATCATCTTTGTAGCCCTCCACTAGACCCTCTCTGACAGATCCACGTCCTCCTTGTGTTGGGGCTCCAGAGCTGGATGCAGTACTCTGGGTGGGGTCTCACAAGAGCAGAGTAGAGGGGCAGAATCACCTCCCTTGACCTGCTGGCCACATAATCTTTTGATGCTTTTTGGGCTTCCACGGCACACTGCCAGCTCGTGTTAAGTGCTTCATCAGCCAGCACTCCCAAGTCTTCTTTACAGGGCTGCTCTCAATCCACTCATCACCCAGCCTGTACTTCTGCTTGGGATTGCACTGTCCCAGGTGCAGGACCTTGCAGTTGGCCTGTTGAATTTCATGGATTGGCGTGGGCCAATTTCTCCAGCCTGTCAAGGTCCTCTGGATGGCATCCCTTCTCCCCAGGGTGCCAACTGCACCACTCAGCTTGGTGTCATCAGCAAAATTGCTGAGGGTGCCTCAACCCCGCTGCCCACGTCACCGACAAAGATGGTAAACAGCACCGGACCCACTACTGATCCCTGAAGGACTCCACTTGTCTTGTGATACTAATTTGGCTTCTCAGTGTGAGGAACACTCCAAAACTTCGTTGGGGAGAAAATGAAAAACAAAGCAAAACAAAAACCTGAACAATGAACCACCCCCCAACCAAGAAAACCAAACAAACGGAACAGTGAGTTAAGAGGCAAGTAAGAAGAGCTCCATAATGACATTCAAGAGGCAATATTTCATTCAAGAAAAAACACGATCAATATAACATGTGTAATTAAAGAAAAAAGACATTTGGGAATGCAAATTAAATTTGTTACCATTCACATTTGAGTGGCCTAAGACTGTATGAATCGCTCTTCACCCAATTAGATGTGATTCAACACATGACAATTCAGGAAGCAAAGTTAGCTGTACTCAAATCAGAATAAATGGCACTGGTCAAGTTCTGCATCACCTACAATAAGATTCAGCTCTCCCCCATGACCTTGGTTATTGACTTTATGAGCTACTGTAGCATATCATCCATTTGGTCAGCTAGTGCAGAGCAAGGCTGTAGTACTTAGCCCTGGCTAGAAGACAAATATACTAATACTCAGCTCATTCCAGATCTGCAGTTGATGAGCTCCATCCAATTCCATCCCTTGCAACTAGGCTTACAACAGGGTCAACACATAATGGAGAGCCAACACCTTCCTCATGCGTAAGTAGTACACTGGTCAAAGGGCCTGTGAATAGTACTGCCAAGAACTATTCCACTATACCATCAAGAAACTTCACTCTGCTTAATGCAGAAACGTGTTTTCATGTTGGAAACACCAGTTTAACTGATGTAACTAAAGGAAGCTTTTTTTGTCTGACTTGATTAAAACCAAAAAGTGAGGATTAAAACCAAAGAGAGGGCTACAGGAAAATAATTAACACCAAATCAAAACGTTCTTCACAGGTTCTCTCACTTTGGGCAACAAGGGTTTTGTTAAAATTAATTTCAACTTCATCAACCCTTTTCTTAACCCCCCTCTCCTCCCCCCAAAAAAAAGAACTTCAGTTATGAGGTGTTTATCACCAATATCTTTAAGTTATAAAACAGAGAGTCTATCGAGCCTACTAAATCATGCATGCTGCATTATAACACTAGAACAGTTTGTCGCAACTCTAGAATAGGCAGAGTATCTCCACGGTGATACTGCACGCTTTCTTGAATAGCAGTAACAGAAGTTGAAATATTAAAAAATAAAATTAAATATACTGCCTTTGAATTTACAGCAGCCTCCAGTGAACAAAGGCAGAGCTCCCCTTTCTGCTGGAAGAATAACATTCAGTGCATCTCACAGTAATTACCAAGCAGTGCTTTCAATTTTAACACAAACTTAGACCTTGACGCTATAGACACTGCAAAGAAGAACAAAATTCTCTGTCTGTATGTCATTCTTTCCACAGCTGGACTGATTTTCACTGTGCAGAGAAGCTGCAGCTCTTCTTAGCTCGTTTCTAGCTTCCACATGGAAAGTTTTGGTCTGGAATTTATTAAAAAAGAAAAGTGCCTCTTCATACCATAAGGCTTATAAACATTAGCATGACTGTGAAGTACTAATCTAACAAACATGCCTAACAAATCTGGCTATTTAACGACAGTAGGTCTAGCAAGGCAGTTATTTTCAAAGCAGGGAAGAAGGTCAGCCCCTCACTTCACCACATGATCCCCATAAAGGAGCCCGTACACAGAGATGGGAAATGAATGAACTTCAGGCACGCACATTAGGAGCAGTCAGTACCTGCTGGCGTGGGCTCCAGTCCAGAAGCACCGGCATGTCCAGACAAAGCTGTCACCAAGCTTCAGTGTCACAAACACGAGGACTTGGGAACAGATTCCTGGGCTGAAGTAGGTGCAGAAGATCTCCCTTTCACAAAGGGCTGGCAGTGCTGCCGCAGCATTTCCTCAGGCTCGGTTCATGATATCACGGCACAGCCAGAGTTCTGCACAGCAACCGTTACAATTCAAAAGCCAAGTATTTCCTGACATCGGGCTGGAAGCACCCGCGCTGCCTCGGAGTTGAATAACGAGTCCTGCTCATGATCTAGCCACGTATACTTAAAAATGAACAAAAGAGAAACAGGATACCGACCAGAAAGCAATGTCCTGTGCTTTGCTAATTACAGAGAGCTTGATATCTATTAACTAGAACCCAGTGCAATGGGAGAAAAATGAGGAGCAAGGACATGACCCTCCTTTTAGTTAGTGTTAAGCTGCATATCCACAAGAACTGAGAACCCAGCCACAGTAGCGAAATGTGAACAGAGACAAAATAAGCTATATATCCCATCCTGCTATGTATGGGGCATTCGACACTGAGGCAAAGTTCTTATCTTACACCAAAAACACACCCAGACGCCTGCCAAAGTGTAGATATCAATAACTATTCACAACCAGAAAGAAGGGTGGGAGAGGGGAAAAAAAAACCTCATTTTCTTTTAACTGCTATAAATGTTTTTTACTGCCATCCACTTAGTACAGCACTGATCTCCCAGACCTTTTATACTTCTACATCTACGACAGCCTGTTGCTTTGCAGTTGACAATGCTCCATTTCACCATTACAAATGCATCTTTCTGATAAACACATAAAAGACCATCTCTGAGCAATTGCAAAAGCAACTGGTGACTTTGTTTACGCTAAAGATATTTAGAAACTACAAGAGCAGAATTTGTCTCCATCAGCTGATGTGCTGCTGAAGGAATACTGACCATCTTCAGTTTTACAAAAGTGAGGACTTGTAGCCAAGAGAAATGTTATCACAAAAGGAAAAGAATAACAGTCACATTTTTAAGCATTTCTATAACCCACCTGTACACAGTGTACTTCTAAAAATACAGTTTAGAAAACACAAAGTCAGGTTGTCAGCAGGCAGTAATAAGCATCTGCCATCAACTCCTGATTGATTCTGCTGCAAGTCTGGGCTAACACAATACAAGCCTGGTAGCAGGAAAGCTAGAACACAGGGGCTGGCAAAGAAACCCAGTGAAAGGAGCTTTTGGAACCTCAAGCTGACTGTCACCCCTGGCAGCTAGTGCTTTCACATTTCTGCTGATCTCTACGTGTTTCTGAGGGTAGCCAAAGCCTACAGCAACAGAAAACACAGGAGGAACAAGCCAAAAACCTATTAAAGAGTGGCATATAGTAAAGCTTTGCTTTCACGAGGCAGTCTTTGTCTTATTTGTCTGTCCTATGTTGTTGGTTTTTTTTTCCCTGAGGTGACTGGTGAGAACCCAATTAGGTTTGTTTCTAAAGGACTTCTGCAGAGTAATGCACTTACTTTACTCCAACATTCAACCTCATGCCATATACTGGAGGGATCACATACTCCTGCTGAAGGAAAGCTGAAGGCTACAACTAACCCAGCCTAAAGAGGGAAGTATTTTTAAATAGGGAAGCTAAAATAAAATTAAATTTGGTTCCAAAAATAATTCTTACTAGAGATCAACGTAGGAATTACTTGGGCTGTTCAGTTTTGATACAGTCAAGCAGAAAAAAAAAATCTACAACTGTTGAACAGCTTACACTTCAAGAACTCACCACATTACCTAATTTGCTACTGGAAACTTGTGGATCACCTAACGCATTCTGTGTGCTAAACACACACAAGATGTTGCTTCGACAAGTATTCAAATTTAAATAAGTAGTATAATGATAGAAGGTGGATCAGGTTACTTCACAGGAAAGAACATGTAAGAGTTACAAGATCGTTTAGATGTCTGAGGAGAAAACAGATGCCTTTTTATATACATGAATGCAAACCACTCTACAGTGGTATATTAAAAAACTTCAATGATGTCAGTGATGTCACAGTCCAACAGGAACACTATTTTAAGTAAGGAAAGTTCTTGCCTTCAGTGTTTCACTCCTTTGCTTAGGACAGTGATGTTTTTCCACCTTTCAGATAGAGCACCCTCTGCTAGAATACTCTGCAAGCCACAGAAGTGTCGGTACAGAGCTCTCACAACCATCCTGACATTCTTTGTATGTGTAGAACAGTACATCTCAATTCACCTACCATTTATATACTTTGAGCATATGCAAGTACTCTCCAGTTTGTTTCCCAGTTTGGGACATAGTTCCCAGTGAAAGAATCAGCAAAGTGCAGTTTGCTGCTTGCTTGCAACATCAGTTAATCTTAAACTTTCCAACTGCTTTAACCCAAGTCTTTCCAAACTATGAAAGCACAAATTCAGATTTAACTCGTGGAAACTCCATTTTTAACTTAGTTCAGCACTTCTTTTTCTAGTAAGAGGCTTATTAATGATGATGATGTTTTCAATAACTCCACCGTATTTAACACATAGCCTATTTTTAAAAGGGCTTGCCTGAGAAGATAAGGATGTCACGTGGACAGTTCCAAACAATTAATACATTCTCTGCATTCATTTCCTTTTGGGAAAAAAAAAAAAAAAAAAAAAACAGCAAGCTACAGTTGGAAAGCTTATTGAAGTATTTTACCCATTTATGGTCAGTATCCACTTCTCAAATACAGATCAGAAGATAATGAATTTCTTTTTTAGGAGATTTCAAGTACAAGTGCCAAGACCGAAACAAATTCTCTGTAAGCCATGTTTAAGAAAGTGGCAGAGTTTTTTAATTCAGTAGTTTTAGATAGAAGCTCTCAAGATTTTAATTTAAAATTATGAACTAAGATGTTGATTCATTATGAAACGAATGCAGCTTGGCAAGTCTGTTTTTCCTTAGCCGAGAGATCAGGGTTTCAGAACTTCTGCATGACAGACCATTACAATTCCTAAAGGGATTATCAATCCAGATTTGGTTGAAGACCACCTGCATCTGATTTCTATGAATGCCACCACCTTTATAACTTATTTGCTACAATAATCATCTTCTTTTTCTATCACTGAAGAAGGTGGTGGTAAGTGGTTCATAATTCAGCACTCGCTCCAGAAGATGGGAAAAATTACAGACTCTGTTCAGTATGAGACACATAGCATTGTGTCTACATATTTGGTCAGGGACTGTAATAAATTTTAGCCCCCTTAAATGATGCTAGAAGTTCCTCAATGACATGAAACCAAGGAGTTAGGCCTTTTCCTATTTGATGTTTTCCCAGAAAGTCTTGACTGCAGTATGGAGATGTTTCAAACTACAAATTTTCCTTAAAAAAGCTCTGCTTACGGAAAGGTGGCCACCAAAATCAGTGTCAAGCAGCAGGTGACACTTCATCAGAGACACAAAAAGTTACTACTTTCTCAAGTTTCTCAAAAGGACATTTGCTAAGAGACTGTGAAAGACAAATACATACACAGTTTATCAGAAAAAAAGAAAAAAAAAATTGGAACTTAATAGTCTTTCAACACCTGCCAAGTAATATTCATGATTTTTCTAGTACTCTGGAAATACACACCTGTACAAGTTCCAGCTTGGCCAGTAATCTCACAGTTCACAAGAGCAACTGCATTATCTTGCGATAGTATCAAATGCTTAAGCAACTGGTAATACTATTAACTTTCCCAGATAACAACTAGCAAACAACATAGAAACATAAACACAAGTGAAAGAGGATTTCCAAGCCATATTGATCCAGATACTGAACACCCAACCGCTTCAAAACCAGGTGCCGGGCAGAACAGAGAGCTTCCACCTAAGCAGACTTTCTCTTGAATCACTCCTTTGCCTGATGGAGATAGAGGAATAACAAACAGCATGCCTGAAGGCAGAGCCAGAACACCACAAAGCACCAAAGCTACTCTCTCCCTGGGAGTCACAATAGTCTAATCTTGTCCATCACTAACTGTTAAAAATACCAAGATTTCATCAGTGGCTTTTGTTAGCTGTGAAAAGAATTAAAGACAGTTAGATAGTTACGGTATTCAAAAGTAAATCCGTATGGACATAGTTGAATGGGTATTTCAGATTTAATAGCTGAAAGTAATTAAGGGCATGGTGGTTTTACTTTTTCACAATCAGGAATTCCAAAAGAGCTACAGAGTTACTATTAATAATTAAAAAAAAAACCCAAAACCACAAGACCTAAGGGCAGCAGCAAAGGAAATACTTTCCCATAAAGCTTTGGGACAAATGAGTCAATGAAGTAAAGACACAGTAAGGTCCTTCCAGAGGAACAGCTTCATAAGGGAAGACTCTTGCATCAATAGTGATATACATGATAAATAATCTAAGGGTTTGATAAAGACCCAGAAGGCCATTGGCATAGATTCCTAAAAAACTTGACAGTGTCTTGGTTTGGTTATGAATCTGGGTTCTATAAACCTTGAGGGAAGAAGGGAGCATAAAAGCACTCAGTAACTGCGTAAGGAAGAAAATACAACAGGCAATGAATTAAGATGGATGGAAAGGAGTTGGGCATGAGGGTACATGGGGAGCGTCTCTTTGGATTTTAGGTAACATTTTCATATACCTCAGGCAAAGTAACTTTTGCAGGGCTTCTCTATCTGCTACTGGTAGATACTACTTGTTTCAGTAACGCTAACCTTTATTTTCTCTACTTAGGATGTGACAGACATTTCTGAGCCCACAGTTTCACAGCACTGCCTGACAGCATAAACAGTAAGATTTAGGGAACCAGCTTTTGGAATTAGCTTGAACCCACACAGCTAAGCAGAGTAAGTAGGTTGCATTAACTAGCTAGAGCTAACACTGCTAACAGCATTCCTAAGGAAGAGCGGCATAGGCTTTATCACGTCCTAGCAATGCAATCAGAAATACACCCAGGATTTCTGGAGTTTCAGTTCACTACTAAAGCACACCAGAGCCCCACACTGCTTCACCCTCCGTGGCAGCACCTTCATCTTACAAGTACTATTCATTAGCACATCTTCCTTGGGTACTCATCTATTAGGGTATGTTCCCCGCATGCAGAGGAGAAGCACAGCACAGACACAACGTGTAGGGCTTGGCAAAATCATGCTTAGATAGAACACAAAGCCTCCATAATGTGGCTCCTGCCTGGCCTGGAAACTGAGCTCCCACTTCTGGGCTGATGAGGGGAGAGATGAGAAGGTAAGAGTGGTTTTACCACTGACACAGTTGTGTTTTCATGACATTTAAGTAAGTTATTTTGAAGGATAATGTAAATCCCAATCACTTCAGATTACCACAGGAGTTTCTTAAATCTTTTCAGCTAAGGTATTACTTGCCTTGCTCAGCTGCAATCAAAGCAAGATATGGCTTCAAGTAACAGAGTTTCAGAAATGAGTAGGCAAGTTCTTCTTTCAATAAAAGACGACAGTTTTCTCTGGACTAATGACTTTAAAACTCAGTTCATACATAATTTCAGCATTCTACAGCTGAAGATATTTACTTACAGTAAATATGAAATATTTCTCTCTCTGCAACTAAAAGTCAGCTTGCTGATGTGTGCTAGCAGTGAACACGTAACTATTACCAGAAATCGGAGAATAAGCTCCCCTGAGGAGTGAACTTCATTCCTCCCGCCCATCAACTCTCCCTCCCCTGAGGGAGCTTACTTAGCCTATCTGGGAATTATCAACATTAGAAATTTATTCTTGCTTGTGCCTGGATGTCCTGTTCTCACCGAAGTCAAGGATGAAACTTGTTTTGCAAAAACATGTCAGTTGCATCAATAAGAGCAAGCATGTTTCATAACATATATCTGTTCTGTGCTTCCCACCATCAAACCTAGGAAGGCAAGATACATCTTCCCAAGCCTAAGCCTTTTGTGTGGCAGGATTTACAAGCAGGCCTTCCAATTTCAGCTGTGACACCCACAAGGGCTTCCAAAACGATTCCCTGTATTTCTATATGGTAGATACCAGTATGCTTCGGGGAGGAACAATAGAAATCTTAACTTCAAGGGTTATCCCAAACATGACAAAAATATACATGTTAGATTTATTATTCTCTAGGGAGTATTTAAACCACTTGGCATAGTCCCAGGTGACGCAGTTTCTGTTTGTACATGAGCTCTCGGGGAGCTTAAGCTACCATAGGATATAGTTGGCTCATTTCTGTGGTTTTGCTCTCAGAAAAACTTAACATCTTGCATAAATTAGGTAACTTCAGAACAGAGTTACGATAGAGTGAAGCATGTGTAACAGATTCAGAGTTGATCAAGATAATTTTTATTATAACTGTAAAAATTCAAACATTAATATGGACAATCAGCTAGAAGCAACATCTGAAACATACACAATTCGTATGAGAAGCCAAATTAAATTCATAGACCAAGATGCAGTTTAGTACATGAATAGAAATGAGTAAAACTGAATATATTAACATCTCTGTATTCTCAGATGAACAGAAGCCAAGTAGAAATATTTTTTGTTTGGGATTTCGTCTGTTGTGTGGTTTGTTTGGTTTTTTGTTGTTGTTGTTTTTAAGTTGGGGGGACAAATATAAGAGGGTCATGATTCACTGGAGTAAATAATGACAAAACTCTAAGTGAAAGTAGTACAAAAGCCTAAAACCAGACATGTTTGCTCCCAAGTCCAGTACTTGGTATATAAGTAATTTCAAAGTGGTGTATGAGAGCAGCTTTCTGCTTGCAGTGCAACCTGTCTAGTTAAGGCTGCTCTCTACAGACACTTGAGCCTACATCCCATAAAGAGATTTTTACATCCTATTTCCTTTCAGAGGAACACAGGGACTGACTAGCTCACGGATGTTCAACTTAATACTGTACTAAAAGTACTGTACTTCTGAAGTCTACGAGGTGATGTAAATGACCTTCTACCGAGTCTACTACATAAGACAGCTAACCTGTGTTTCACGCTGTGTAGATCATAGATCACCATTTCTCCTAATTGCAGCTATCTTCTATTTTCAACATGCTTCCTCTCCCCAAGCAGCAAGGAAGTCTGACAAGACCCCATTCAGGCCAAGGTCCTTATGCTTATCACAATCCTTGTTCAGCCTGACTGCTTCAAAGATGCATCCCATATAGACATCAGTTTAAGCAATGTGGAATTGCTCACCAGCATGTAACATTGGAGAAACTGTACTCTTTTCAATTAGTAGCAGATTCATCATCACCATTAGTCTAATTTATTTAGATGATGCTTGTTCTGAGGCTGACCATAGTGGACAGGGATTCTAGAAGGACACAGAGTTGCTACGAGAAAATTGTAAGGCTCAATAGCATTTTTTTTAAATATACAGTAAAAAATTCTACCAAACAGTAAATTTAAAACTTGTGTTCTTAATACAAGAAAAGGGCACAAGAGGAAAGAACTTTAGGCATCCATTATAAATATATCCACATTAAGGACATACTGAAATAAAGACTAATCAAAGAAAAGAAAAAACAAAACAAAACCCGAAAAAGACTGTTAACTACAAATTCAGCTAATTATGGGAATACAGAACAAAGCCCATTATAAGTTGATGGATTTATAGGTCCGAAATCTTTAGGTACAACCAAGGAATGATAACTGTTTCAAGTTAAAAACAAAACCAAAAAAATTATTGAAATCTGAGTGAACAGTCATAACTTCTGGAAAATCACTCACTTACATGGATAAATAGGTAAGCAGGAAGCCAACTTTAAGGCAGCACTTCAAAGAGACACATGTTAGGTAATAACAGATAACACATCATGTAACAACATGCTGGTATTATACCAAGGGTTCTTAAGGTGAAATATAAGATTTAAGACATACAAGGCTTATTTGCAATGGCAAATGTCTGAATACTGTAAGACTCTGTAGGATATTGTAAGATATCTGTAAGATATCAATATAGGCAAGAAATTAAGATCACAATGAGGTCATGCTGCTGTATGTTGACCGTAATTAAAATATTTTACCAGAAATAAACAAGCCAGAGTCATCTTTGCAGGCAGCTTTTCCAAGAGTCCTATATTGTTAATACACAGCTATGCTGATTGCTTGCCATACATTTCCAAGCAGGTAAGAATTATTCATGCTACACAAGCTTCACAAATAGCCTCATCTCAATAAAACCTGAGGGATACACACTTGCCACTCAGAAATTACAATTCCCCTCTACACTTTAAATTATGTCTTATTTCATAGTCTAGAAATTTACAGTAAGAGAGGTTTTTGGTTTTTTTTCCTTAGAAGAATAAATGACAACTATAATTTTACCCAGTTTATGGAATACCCAACAGTTTCATACCCACCCCCCCCAGCTCACACACAAACACACACACGCCCCCCAAAAAAAAGCCATACAGATAGTTGTGACATTATTTACATACTACAGAAACATTTTAAAAGATCACCTTTATTTGCTTTTTAGCATTGGCTTCAGAACTTATAAGATTGTTTCCATGGAAAGAAGCTGTGGACAACAGAACATACTTGATGGAAAAAGCAATAACCCACTGGTTTTTATCCATGTTCCTCTAAGTTTTGGGGTTTTTTCAGGGTTTTATTTGCCATGCTTTTCAGAGGAGAAAGGAAGGACCTTCAGCTGTAGTAGCTATCAAATCCCAAGATATGATATTCTGCTAAAAACAGAGTATATGCTAGTTAAACTTTCAACAACTTTTCACTTAGAATATTCAAAGTGCTGTATTCACATTTTGATTCTGCAGTTCTTGGAAGCTGAAATCATGGTCCATTGAAGCTAACAGCTCAGTGATACAGGCATAACCATGAAAAGAACGTAATACAGAACTGGTGCTCTCAAACCAAGCTGAGTTTTGCCTTCAGAGCAAGGCCTGGTATTTTAAGGCATGAAATTAGTTTGGGGGAAGAGATGAAAGAGCAAGCAACTCCAGCTGCTAAAAGCACACTGACACTTGCTGTCAACCCTGAAATGCCCAAGCACCTATCAAAAGTGCCATGAACAAAACAGCGTGTTTCTTATCCCATAATTAAATGCATCACAATTGGAAAGTTTCAAATTTACTATTAGCAGTGACAAGCAGACAGATGAAACTTCTACCAGAAGGGGACTGCCCCCCAAAACAGTTGGTCCTGAGAAGGAATCCTTCACACAGCTAGGAAGGGATGCACCTGGAAGGTGAGATGCCAAAGAGCTTCCTTACCACTAACTCACCAGTATTTTCCCAAGATAGCTCACAAAAATGTTTACTTTTAATTGTTTATCATTATAGCTGCATACTAAGATGACTGCACACATCATTATGTCAGTGCAAGGCTTGCTTGGATCATCACACCCACTGAAGGTAAGAATGTACTTCCACATACTCATTGACCAAAAAAATCTTCATGTTTTGCCACCCCAGCTTTGCCCAGTGCTTTCACAGGCTTCACGAGCAGCCTTTCCCTGAACACGGACTGAGAACTGCAGCTGTGAGACACACAAGACTAAGGAGCTGCTGCTCATAAACTGGATAAAACGGAGTTTCAAAGCTCTTCAGTCTCTAGATGATTTATAAATATCTGATAGATCGAATAGGTGAGGGAGCTGCTCTTTATAATACAACAAGTCCCTTCATCAAGTAAAGAACAAAAGTGTACTTATTCCGCTACTTATCTAAACACTACGCTGTGCTATCTAGCAAAACACACACTGTGCTTTCAAGATAAAACAATCCCTGCAGCAGCCTTACCTTTCCACCGGGACCTGAACATGTGCCCTAAGCCCCATTATAAGCAACACAGAAACAGCTGATTTGGGGTTTATGTACTCAGCTTGGATTTAATCAGCGGTTGCTCAGTAAAGTCTCTGCACACCCACATTTCTCAAAGAGCACTAGCTGAGGAGCCGAACGTTTTTAGACAGTTATTGCTCATGTGGCATATTAATATCAATTATGTACTGTGTTTAAGTCCTGCATTTCCCTTGATAACCTAAGATAACAAGGGAGGACAAAAGAGATGTGACAATGGCAGAGACAGACCAAGGAGAAATGAGGGATGCAATGTCTGTCTGAGGTTTGTTTGGTTTTTTTTTTCTTCCTTTTTCTGAATGACAGTAGCAGAAAGTGTACAAACCTTTCATGTTTTCCCCTGAGAAGTTACATTTCCTCAACTTCAACACCTTCCACAGTTGAAACCTTGTGCCAGCTGCAGTAAACTAGAGTTACCAGAGGAGCTGCAAAATTAAGTCAATAGAGCTGAAAGAAACCTACATCATGCATACAGGGAAAAGGGACACATCAAAATAATTAAGAACTCAAGTTTACCTTTCAAAGTAGATACTTGTAACTATTCCCTCACCAAAAAGCTACACTGAAGTTTAGGAGCCTGCAAGCCCCAGTCAGATAATTAAAAATTGGATGGTGTATTGGGTGTAGATGGCAAGGTTCTGGTAGCAAGGGCAGCCTCTGTGAGATGAGGCCTGGGCTGTCCCATGCTGGACACAGCTTGTCCCATCCAGCTCCAGTGGACACACCACAGGGCACAGCTGAGCCCAGAAGCCACGATGGCAGGACCTCAGGGAAAACGGGTGTCACACGGGCAGAGCAAGGAGGAAAGCACAAGAAACATCCCTCCAGATACCAAGGTGAGAGGAGAATAGGATGAGGTGCTCCATGGTGGAGCAGAGAGCAACTGCCCTGCAGCCCCTGGAGAACAGCACTGTGGAGCAGGCTCTCCTGATGGGACCTGACACCCATGGGGGACCCATGCTGGAGAAGGGGAATGGTGTGCAGAGGAAGGAGCAGCAGAGAGGAGCTGCTATGAACTGATCACAACCCCCATTCCTCATCCCCCTGCACTGCTTAGGAGTGGAGGAGGGAGAGGAGCTGTGAACGATGGAGTAAAGTTGAGTCTGGAAAAAAAGAGTGGGTAGGAGAAAGGTGGTTCATTTTTTTTTTGTTCTTTGTTTCTCAACTTCCAAATAAATTTTAATTGGCAACAGACTAAATTAATCTTCCCCAAGTTGAGTCTGTTTTGTCTATGGTGGTAATTGCTAAGATATCTCATTTTTTGTCTTGATCCATGACTTTTTCCATCCTATTTTCATCTTCATCTAGTTGAATTGGGAGTGTGAGTGAGCAGCTGGGTGGGTGCCTGGCTGCTGGCCAAGTTTAACCTGGCACAGAAAGTAAAAAAAAAACCAGAGAAATGATTTTCATTATTATCCACATGCTGCTCAACAAAGTTTCTTTGGTTTTTGTTTGTTTTCTTCAAACATAGACTGTTTTTACACCTGCATTTTTCAGCCTGTTAGACAGCGTCGCATGGACGACCAATGCAGTAACAGTCCTTGACTTGAAAAGCCAGTACAAGCCCTACCATGTGCCTTTGCTACTGGTGGCCAACTGACCCACCGAGGGGAAAGACTTCAAACGTTAATGCAGAAAATCAGCGCTTGGCAACCAGTAACGTTGCCTCCGTGCCTGCTGATTACAGCAGCATCTCCATTCCAGGCCTCAAGGTGCAAACCACTGCTTTATTCTTAGTCTAACTTGAGATTTTTGCATCTTAACCTTTGCATTTTTACGCCAACAGCTACATTCATCTGAATGTCTTGGCTAGACAGCCAGAAACTAGGCGGTGAGACTCTTTTTTTTTAAATGAGATCCTGAAGCCATCAAGGAAGGGGTCAAGAAACACTCACATGCAAAGGTACAGTGAATAACCTTGCAACATGCACAGTGGGCATCAAAACACTTTGCTGAGGAACAGAGTTTTGGCCAAGCAGCTACAATGCCCATCCTCATTCCTATTTTGCTATATGGTCAGGGGTCAGTGATGACCCTCTGCTAGTGCTTTCCATTTTAAAAAGCAGAAGTATTCCTCATTTTACTCTGAAGGGCAAACCAAAGAAAAGAATTTGTTTACTACAGTGCTCATTATACTTACAAGTGCAATTTCATCTCTCTGGCAGATCTCTCAAGTAGGTTTGCCAGTAAAAGGTTAAGGTTACAATATTGAATTTGTTAGAGTCTAACTGCTTAGGGGAAGAAGAACTTGCTTTTCTGAGACACTCAGGAATGAAATGAAAAATTGAGACCTCTGCTCTTTCTCTTTCTGGCAGCAAACTCTCCCCTGACCCAGCAGGTCTCTAAGGACAGAGGGTCTTCCTGATCTTCTTATAGGTTTATCTAAAAGGAAGCCATTGAGAAATTCTCTTCATTTGACTTGCCAGCAGGGGAAGGGAGGAGCAAGCAGAAACCAGTTTGCTTAAATGCCAGACTCTCCCACTAGTTTATCACTTAAACAACAAAAGTCTTTGCTGTAATGTGACAGAAAAATGCAGAGCAAGTATTTTGGAGGTTGTTATAGACTAAGTTTAAAAGCTTCCTTACTTCCATCCGACTTAAAACACAAAAACAACCCAAACAAAAAAACCAACAACAACATAAACAACAACAACAAAAACAAAACAAAAAAAAAAACCAAAAACAAACAAACAAAAAAAAACCAAAAACCCCAAACTAATAAATAACAAAACAAAGGCCAAGTCATTATTAGACCTTTATTATGCCATGTAGCCCACAATGTGTATGTTTGATCTGCACATTTCCCCTCCTTTCTGGAGGAAGAGGTAGGGAAAAAAACCCCAGCTCTTTCTTCTCAAAACTTAAACCGAGTAACAAAGTCCATCTTTCCCAAGAGGATGATGGTGACAGAAGAAAAAAAAACTTTCCCTTCATTTCACCTGTGTCATTCATACACTGAAGTGCATGCTGACTTCTCCTAAAGCAGACAGGTTTGCAACAGTTCACACAAGGTGAACCAGCAGTGTCTGCTCCGTGTCTCTGGTAAACCTTTCTGAAGTTACTCATACTAGCATCATTTGCCTATGCATTTAAAGAATTTGAAATGTCTTGGAAGCTGTTATCCCCTCAAATTTCAGCAACAGGAAAAAGCCACCATTAAATACTTCATTTTTTAAAAATGAAACAACCCCCACAGAATCAGTACTGTGTCTTTATGCACCAAGCAATTGAAAATACTGCAACTGAGCAACTTGAAGGTGAACTTTGAGAGGTAAGATATACAGGCACTTTAGAGTGAATTCTACCTAGAAACCCTTAAAAGCATTGGCAAGCACTATCAAAAACCTGGTGAGGATTGCATAAAAATATTAAAGCTCCATTTTTCGGAAGTAAAATTCAATTTATATCTAAGTTTATTTCTTTGGCATCAAGTTCTATTTCTTCATACTTAGAAAAAAAGTGAGATTTCAGATAGTTCATTCTCTAGTAAAGTTGATTTATAGCACCATCAGTAGCATGAAGAAGTGCAATCTGATCTGTGGTGGCTGATGAAGAACAGACAGGACATCAGCCCATTTATATATGCTGACACGCAGAGTAGAATGCCGAGGAAGCCTGCTCATCCCATCTCACAGAAAACCAAGACAAAGCCTTTTTCCTAAGCTTTTACAAAGACAAAATAAATTCTCCACAGCTCCTGTTTAATCACAGGCTCTTGAGCAACTTTAAAAAAAACAAACAACAAAACAAAAAACAAAAACCTTCCTCTGTTAGGAAATCATTTGCCTAACTACAGTTCTTCAGTCCAACTCAGTAGGGCTGGGAAGAGAGTCAGTTATTCTTAAAAGATTGTTTTGAGGATTCAGAAGCTGCATCTGTGCATCTTCTGCTGAAAGCACAGACAAGCATCCACAGTTGTGTTCCTACTGCTCCCATTCTGGTAAACAAGTGCTCGCTAGACAACCAGGACTTGATACATGTCTTTTTCACACGCTCTCAGGTTCCTATTAAATTCCAGGGCAGGAAGTAAGGCTGATTTCTATTAACAAAGCATTATTATTTATCATTTCACAGAGTGAAACCATTAAAATAAATGGTCTGTTACCCTGCACCTGAAAATGCTCTTTCCTTCCCCCTCCGCCTTTTTGCATAAAACTAATGTTTGGAAACAGAACTCAGAATGGAATGCTTGCCTTAGCTCTGGTCTTAGACAAGCCCTGTTATTTACAGAGGTGTCCATCTCAATTACTGCTAACAGGTATCATCTGAAGCCATCTTCTGGGATACAGTCAGGAATATACAGAGCACTGCTCACAGACAAGCAGTTGTTTCCCACTCCCAGCATCACGAGGAATGGAAGGATAATACTGAGAAATAACATTCTCAAGCACAGATAGAAGGAACACATTCAGTGGCTGTCTTTTACTAGAAGCTACCTGATGTGCACCACTTAAACTTCATTGCTTGCTTCAGATACTTGATCCTTTCAGGGGAAAATAGAACTTCCCAGTTCCTAAACAGCAAAAGGAGAGAACGTTTGGAAGAAAGTGCCTACTTATTTAGAAAATACAGTGAAAGACCTTACTGGGATCTCCACAGCTAATTTGGACATGTCCCATCTGCCTTTGTAAGGGATAATACTGTACTGGTATGCTTCTCACAATGGAAGAATTGCAGGTCAGGCCACAGGACAGGAAGGAATAATCACAGGTCCTACACAAAACATCAAGAACCATCTACAGGCACTTTGTAAGCCTCACTTCCTGGATAAAAAAAAAGGTTTCTGTAACTGCATCGTCAGTTCCTTCTTGTCATCCCCATTCTTACAAGCATCTAGGGACCATGCTTTCCACCAAAGACAGTGAGATAGCAG
Source organism: Todiramphus chloris collaris (assembly GCA_025345505.1). Lineage (NCBI taxonomy): Eukaryota > Metazoa > Chordata > Aves > Coraciiformes > Alcedinidae > Todiramphus > Todiramphus chloris. The sequence continues at coordinate 28,149,237 of JANVCC010000021.1, read as the reverse complement.
TCAACCTTTCTTGAGAAAGGGCGAGGGGGGAGTGGAGAAGAGAAAGTAAGGAAGCAGTTGTGTAAAGCAGAAACACCCACATAGGGAGAACTGTTAAGCCTGTACTGAAGGCATCTGTTCTGCTCAGCTGGCCAATACACACAGAAGTGTGTGCACAGCAAACATCAGCTGCAGCTGGCATAACACACTTTCTTGCCCAGCAACTAGCTGAGAACATAGGATAAGCTGGAAAACTAAAGGCTGTTTAAGGAAGAAAGGAAGAAAGAAAAAAAGAAAAAATAGCTTGATAAATTGTTTCATATAAAATAAATTCTTACTGTCTTATTACGCATTTTATTTGTGTGTTTTCCCTCCCCCCTCTTATTTCTGCTTCATCTCAACGAATGACTTCACGCTCATTTTCCAGAAAGTGCTGAAGCCCTAGCAGAATCTTCTGAGCTCTCCAGCAGATTACAGTACAGCTTTCTTATCTCTTTTAAGCAGAAGGAAGCGGATCAAGAAGAGAGTCTGTAACTCACGAAATGGCAGGGGTGTTTGCTCTACAGCAATCTGGACTTCTCCCGTTAGTGGATGAGAAGCCGTATTACAGTTTTACACCAACACTAACACAGTGTTAGTCATTTCAGGCACGGTGAAGATCACTTTGCTTCACAAGTTCAGTACCGCCTTCCTACTCCCTCTTAACCACACACATTGCAGTATTTTATTGGTTCCAGTCATAGCTCTCTAGAGCAATTAAGCCAAATGATTCAAACAGCTGATAAGATCACAGAAAAACTGTGTTATTCATTATCACCAATGCTATACTTCAGGGTGTCTAAGCTTGACCTGTTCATATTTACACTTTGCAGGATGTCATCCAACACCAGCTGCTATTTAAGAATACTGAAATCATCGGACAACATTTCCCTAGCGTAGATACTTCCTCTGAAACCAAATCGGAGACTTAACAGCTGGACTTTGCAAGAGCAAGAAGGTGGAGCTGTATCCCCAGTGGGACAGCAGTGAGCCAAACCCGACTCCGATAACTTGTCTCGCAGTGCACAGCCACAGCTTCTAGATGTAAAGACTCCATTTTTTCTAAATACATAAGAACTACCCCCTCACCTCCATCCACAGAGTATTTCCAAGGTTGTTATACCACCATGCTGGAATTTCTGTTGTGTGTCCTCCAAGGACTGAAATGATTTAAGTGGTTGAATTCAAGAAGTGTTACACAACCCTCATGCACAGAAACAATTCTTAAACGTTGGCAGAAACAGCAAGGATTTTGCTATCCTGTAAAACAATGCCACAGTTACTTAAGCCACAAACAAGTTCAATATTAATTCGTAAAGTTGACTTCTTGGCTTACTTGTTTTCAGCAGAATAATGGATTCCAAATGGCACATAAGGCACTGATGTAGAAGTCCTGTTTGTCTAGACGAGGATCTTCAAATCCTAGACAGCTATGTAGTATTTAAATACTTAGTCTGAGTCTTATTAGTTTTGACAACATAAGTTAGAGCAATTTATGCATTCCATACTTCTGTGACTATCAATCTACACAATGTTCTCATCAACAAGACTATTCATTATGAGTAAACAGACTGGATTAATAATTTACTGGGCAGTCAATAAAAGATGATGAGGAATTTTATGACTACATGTGACTGAGGAACAGTAGCCACTTGATGTAGAAGATGGAACTTCAATCTGTAGATGAATCCCATCATGCCCTGTCCCATCCCCAAACAACTTTCTGTTTTTTCCTCCCCTGAAATGAGGCTGACTGAAGAATTTGAGCTCCTGCAACAGAAACATAGATTGCAGAGCGCCTTTCATCTTGCTGACATCTGGTCAGGCACTAGCACACCAGACCCCGCAGAGCAAAGTTATTAGACAATTTGAACATAACTGTTAAGCCCAGGTGTAGGTGTCTATGGGTGAATTTGCTCAAGACCATGAAACAGCAACAGAACAAGAGTCCACTAGCTCAGAGCTCAATTACTGTATCATCTCTCCATACACCACCCCCTCAGCTACTAAGTTTCTCAAACTAGGCAAGAGTCCCTTTGAAGACAAGTAAACAAAAGCTTATCACCTTCTGTTGCCTTCCATTTTCCAGTTTATTTAAATATCTAACAATAAGGAAAAAAACCCTAGTCTGGCTTCCACTGAAGTAATTGGAAAGACTCACTTTTAATGAGCACCACAACAGAACCAAGTTTACTGAACCCACTCTGCTATTTTAAATGATACTGAACAGATTAAAGCTTTTTTGACTTCATCTTGGTTATTTACTTACCATTCTCTTCCTAGCTTTTCCCTATCTTTCTCTCACTGCCTCTTGCAAGTCAAAAATTAATTCCTACTTCAAAGAAACTTATTCCTCCTAAAGCATATCCTTCATAAACTCCTCAGTTTTACCATTTTAAAAAACAGACTGAGGCAACAGGGGCATTTCCTAACATCCAGCTACTTAGTTATGAGAACTTAAGTACTTGAATTTTGGATTCCATCCAGAATTTAACCTTCTTCTCCAGGGAAGAAAAAAAACACCCAAACATATATATATATGTAGAGAGAGAGAGAGAGAGAGAGAGAGAGAAGCCTTCACATCTTGTCCTTTATACTGCACTATTATCCAAAAGTTTCTTTAAGCCTCTAGCATGGCTAAATGAGCAACTGCCATCTAAGCTGCTTATTAATCAGTGGTACTACATGTTATCATCCAAAACATTAACGCACAGGAAGGCAAGACATACCCTATCCCAGTCAGCACTACCTGACAGTTGCATTTCAAAGGCTTCCACTCCCGTGTCTGGAAATAAGTACACTAATAGAGGGTCACAGATCTTTACCACAACAAGCGTAACAAATTTCTTCTGTACCTCCTCCACCACGCTCTCCTGTGGTCATTAAGAGCTGGTTTCCTTCTTAATGCACTGATTTCAGAGGAAGCAGTCTGCCTGCTACCACCTCTGGAGCCTTTCTGATGAGAGTTAATGGTTAGCGAGATAAATCCTAAGGAGGCTTGAGCCGAATTGTGTCTAGCAAGCCTAGGATCCTCTGGGAGTCCCACCACAAAGCTCTACCGAGTAGCTACAGGATCAGCTTATGTGCATTTACTGACCAACATATCACACTTTGACAGCTGTGGGAGCTGCAGAAAGCCCTACCAGTCCTTCTCTTGTAACAGGGAGTTTCTAGCTTCTAAAAAATCCTTGCTCCAGTTTTAGACATGAATCAATGTTTTGTTGATGACCCTTGCTCACAAAAAGCAACCAAACACAGTTTTAAATCAGTCTGAAATAGAGATTACTTTTTGTAAAGAAGATGGTCCTGCTATGTCCAAACAGTTAACTCTGGGCAACAATACTGAATAAAAACCCAGAGACTTAAGGAGTCTGCCAAAGATTCTTTATGAGATCCTAATTAGCAAATCAGCTTCACCAAAACTGTGCCTTGCACTGACAGTTTTCTAGGAAAGCATACGATCTTCCAGAAAACAATACAGTCTACTATGCAATTAATTAACTAGCTTGCAAGTTGGAAAAAAACTCTGTCTACAAAGTTCGCAGTTGTACAAGTACATCTCCTTTAACCTTCCACCATCCTATGACCATGTAGAAAGACAGTCAACTCTTCTATGTAATTAATAATGATGATGAAGCTACAAAGCCAGTTTTGCACTCTGAAGTCAGTTTCTCCAATTTAGTACCCCCCACTTGAGGAAGAAACACAAAGAATCTTAAATTCTTTTATTTCAGCCTTTCTGGGTTGCTGGGTTGGTTTTTTTCTTATTTTAGACAAAAGCCAAAAGGTATCAGATCTGAAAAGAGAAACCAAAATACCAAGACTCAACAGGTCTGCAAAAGAGAAACCCTTGCCAACTGAATGTAACATGTCTTTCAAATTATTCTGTCTGAACTACTAGAGGATGGAAAGTTGGTGTTTTTTATCTAAACTTGGAAGAGAAATGAAAAAAAAAGGTAAAAAAGAAATTCTGTATCTAGGTTCAAATCATACAAAGGACTTCAATTGTAGGAGAGATCATCTTTGCCAATTTGACTTCTAACAACACAAAAATTAGGTGTGTGTGGGAGAAATTATGCAAATGAGCTCAGAGAGGGTTAACTGCAAATGATGACAATGAAGTAACCTGTGGGAATTCCAGTTCACTGGAATCTGCATGGCGCTGTGAAGGCAACCTGAACATCTTCCAATGCCATAATCTAGGAAACAAGGCATTGCTAAGGCCCCATGAAGCCAAGCTACACTGCATCGGTTAATTTTTTGGTTCTAAGTGCCACTATTCAAGCATTTTGTCTAGTGTAACACTACCTGTACTAACTTCGACTGTCCCCCCTGCTGCTTCTTTTCTCCTCTCCCCCATCTGTGAATAGAAAGATATTATCCAAGAAATAACTACAGCGATGGAGACAGCCCAGTCACAAAGAAGAAATATCTGGGTAACAGTGAAGAACTAACTTTAACTTTAAATGACAAGAATGCATTCAGAGTTAAATCTTTTAACAGCTTTAGACCTTGCCTATGACAGCCTTTCATTAAATATTATGGCAGGAGTCAAAAACATACTTTTAGGAAGCCTGCAAAAAATTAGTAGGAGATTTTGGTCTCTGCAACAAAGGAAGAAAAGCAGCAGCCAGCAGTTTTTCAGTTCTTTGGGGAAAGCTTCACAAGCAGTAGTAAGATCTGGTTCTTACTAAGGGCCCACTCTGATGCCAAGTGGCAGAAGTTACTCCTTACACCTCCTACTTAAAAGGACCAATAATGGGACTAAGAATACACCTTGTCAGCCATACAGCCTAAAGCAGAAACCGCCTTTATTTCAGTCACAAGTGCCAACTATCATGCCATTAAATACTCTAAAAGATGTCATGATTTTTTCCCCAAACTACAGGTCTACTAAAAGAACATCATTCTGCTACTGATATGTAGCCAGACACTACCTGGCAGCAGGTAAGTCCATACCTGGATTTTGTTCTTGAAAATGGCCATGAGTCAAGGGAACCACTATCTTGTAACAATAATATTTCGTAATACTGCATCAGTGATTCCGTCTGGCAGTCTCTCCAAAACCATAAACATAAATAGGTCTTGTGCACCAGATAAACATGCTGATAGAGGTATTCCACGCAATTGCTCCCATTATGAAATACAAACTAACCAAGTGCACACAGGACAAAAAGCATTTTCAGATGACTGAGACCAGGCAAATTTATTCTTGTGGGTGGAGCATTTATTCTTAGCCATAAGACTCAGGCTAAGAAGTCACCCAAATCCTAGTACTTGGAACCATACAGTCAGAGAAATACACCATCACCTCGTGGATCCTTTTAAAATAGTTTGAAACAATCCCACTACCTGAAAGAAAACATGCAACCATCCTAGAGGAAGTGACGGAATTTCTGGAATAGATTACTAACTTGAAATAAATGCTTGAGATACTCGAGAGATCACATTAGAAAGCTTATGCATATACTGCATGAAAAATTTTCATTGCATGAAAAATGGATCAATTCCCAATAAAGAAATCCCTCTCTAACTATGACTCCTGCCCCTCCGAATCAAGCTGTATTACCAAAGAGGCTCAATGTCTTCAGCTAAGTGAGACTTACCTTTTATTTTTTAAGCATCTCAATAATCAGTAAGAAGACAGAATATACATCTGCATATGATCAACCTCATCAATCCACTCAAGTAAAGCCCCATAATGCTCTTACACACTCAGTTTCTATATGACATCTCCCATGGCTGGCTGTGCTGACATGCTTTACCCCAGCTGCATGGTAGAGGAGGAGATGCTGTGTTACTGCTTTGAGTAAAGCACATCTATGGCAAAGTTACTGGGGAGCTGCCAGCACTTGAGCACTTTTCCTTGATGCAAAGCAGGCAGGTCTGAACAAGAGCTGGAATGCATCTCATGCTCTGACCCACAGCTCTTTCAGTCCTGGGGCTCATCTGAAGGTTTTCCACACTGGTGTTGCAGCCTAACCAATGAGAGCTTGGGTTTTGCAGAGATCTACTTAAATAACATTGAACTAATTTACTAGGTCTGAGGATCCCAAGCACCCACCCGTGAACGGCCAGCAGGTCTCTTCTGTGGAAGACTGGAAAGACAGAGTACACACAGGAGAGGGAACTAAGGAAAGCGCACTTTCACATCTTCCCAAAGATATGAAAGTCTCATCGTCTTTCATAAACACAACAACAATATACCTAAGCCTAAAAAGCTTCAATTTTACTTTCCCAAGTGTAAACAACTAGGTTGCTCCAACTGGCACAGGGGAGACATCATCCTCTTCTCAGAAATACCTAAAATTTCTCTAATGATCTTCATCCTTCGAAGTCAAAATGATCTTCACCTGAAGTTTAATTGAAACTATTTGTCTTAGGAAGTGATGTTGCTGTTCCTAAGCATGGCTTGTGGTTAAAGCATTGGGGAGAGGGGTACAGGAGGGAAGAAAATATTCTGTCTTTAGTCGCTCTTACTAGGAAGAAACTTCAGGGAATGTCCTGCATCTTCTTTTCCTTTAAAATATATCCCTCCAAAGCAGAGACTAGCACCACTGAACACTAGAAAAGCCTGATCTGACTACAGAGTACAAAGGTATCACCCAGGTTTATACCAGCAGTCATTCAATAGGAAATTTACAATTTATACTGTCAAAATTTTCCAGTTATATGTTCCCTACAATTTACTCCCTTTGGGGCAGGAAGCAGAATAAACCCACATCCTTTAAGGATCACATTTTGCATGTGCAGTGTAACTCAATACCACACACAGAGTGAAAAAGAGCTATGCACACCAGCCTGAAACCACTGCTAGTGTTCACCAACAAAAATCCCCTTCCAGGTCCAGAGCACTGCCAGCATTTTGGGGTTTTGTTACGCAATTGCAAGAACAGTTTCAGCTCCCACTGTGTGCAGATTTACTCTGCTAACAATTGTTAAAAGACTGGTTTCCCCACTGCGTTATGGAACAATGGAAATGATAAATGCACCCAGGAGCAATATTGGAGTCAAAGATTATTGATATCAAATACTGGTGTTTGGCCCAAGATGAACTAAGCTCTGTTACGTTACAGAAAGCCAAAATCCAAACCTCATTTTTCCCAGAGGAAAAAAAAACCCAAAACCTCAACATAACATTTTCAGGAAGGTTATCCACTTAAAAAGATAAGGCTAGTCCCATTATTTGTTAGGCATTAGCAGTAAAAAGCCTGAAACTAAACTGAGACACATTTGATCAAAATTCAGAAGACCTGAGCTTTACCCATAACTTGCCTCTTCTAGTCCTGGGCAGTAACACCAACAGTCACTGCCGTGCTTTGGTCCACTTTCTTTTTAATCAAGGTTGTTTGTTTATTCAGCCATTATGAACTGGGTGAAAGTACGGTTTTGCTTAGGTACACTCTGGTCACCATCAGCTCTCCCCTAGGATTCATTGTTCACAACCATGAAATTTGCTTATCTTCATATTCCAGTATATTCTCTTATTTGTACTGAACATCCTTTTAATCAAAAGGTACACATACCACTGGGTTCTTTGAAGCACTTCAAAGCTTCTCTTTCTGAAAGCAGCTACACAAGAGCATACCCAGCCACAGCTCACCCCTGTGAGCAACAGCTTCAGGCGCCTCTGTCACACAGCACGGGAAGTGTCCTGTGAGCCCAGGGCTCACACATCCAGCTCCGGACACGGGTGGACAGGACACACCTTATGGTGGCACCAGGACGCTGCAGCAGGAGAGGACACGGGCTCAGAGCTCTGCTTTGGGAGGATGCTCAGGGGCAAGGTGAAAGAGAGGGGAAGGCAGGAAAGAACTAAGATTTCTCTACATAGGTCATATATAGCTATGTAACTGTTTATCGCATTAATGAGAAATGCAAGCACTTGAGAAGCTGCATGTACTTGGCATTTCATGACTAGAAACTGGATACAGAGCATGAGCTGCACAAGTGCAGAATGTGTTTCAACTAAGGTTTCATCATTTCTGATAAATGAAATAGCATAACTGAGGGCTGAAACCCTTCAGTTAAATATAAGGGTTGCAGTAGGCAAGTTAGAGCCAAAGCATGGAACTGTACATGACTACATGAGATCTCAGTGCTTTTTAGTGCTAAAGTTAAGAAGTAGGAATGTGGAAGTGCAGTACCCATTTCATATGCACATTGCATAGGCACTCTGAACGTGACAAAGGAACAGACAAAGCAAATTAAAAAAAAACCAGCTATCTCCTGCCTTACCAGAGATAAAACCCTCACAAGTCAATTGAAAGACACAATGAATTGATACAGGATTAAAAGGAGGGAATAAGACTTGGTTTCTTTATAAAGTTTTATAACACAGCTTCAAGACCGAACACAGAAGAATGCAAAGATCATCCTTTAAAAATACAGTCTGGAGAAAAGAAGTCTACATCTATTTCAACTTTCCCTGCAATAACAATCCTTCTGTCCCCCTCATCTCCTCTAGCAGGGTTCTAGGGCATGTAATGCAAATACATTATGAGGAGTTTCATTGCTGGACCTCTTAAACCCCACACTTGTGAATGAAATACTTCTGTTTACATTTCTTGAAACAGAAATTTCTGGAAGAGTGAAATGAGTTCATCAGTGCAGTCAATGAAAGAGATACAGCGCTCCTTCGGAAGCTGGTGGATGTAACTGTGGTGTACCAGACTACAGATAGCAGAAGCATACGTTCAGAAAGTTTGTGTTTGTGCAAACGTCACATGCACTCTCCACCATCAAAGTGGCATGAGCCACCTCTGCTATTAAATGCAGTCAAGAGGAGGAACAAGCAGCAGAGCAAAACATGTAGTTTATAACTGTAGCAAAGCAAAGGAGACAAAGATAAAAGTAAATGTTGTGAGAAATAATGTATGGTTTATCTGATTCTTCCCCCATTCTCATGACTATTCTATCTTCTTAATGCCTGTAGCTCATAACCAAGTGCAGTTTCCATCAGTACTTGCATAACAGATTCTTCAGCTGCAGCTTGGTTTCAGTGCTTGACCTTGTTACCCCTGCAGCACACTGAGCCTCACTTAACTATATGCTTCCGTATGCCAGAGAAGCCATAGTATCAACACAACAGGGCAGGAAATCCCTTAGAAACATTGTAAGTACCAAACAGCTTCTATCAGAGAAGAATTTAATTCTAAAAGATCTGAAGTCAAGACTCAAATCAGTATTTTGTGTTTGCTGTAATTTCATGATCAGTGATGCATATGTTCCTTCTTGCAGGCTATGAGAAACATGCATCACATAACCCAGGAAAGAAGTCCCTGGCAGAACCACAGCAGATCCCTATGTTTCCTACTGGTAGACAATGACTGTTTTTTTATTATTCTTTTTGGAGTCAAATAGTAATATTTAAAAGAAAGAAGAAAAATAAAAAGTATATCCTTACTACATACTCAGCAACCATACAAGCCAGGAGAACACCAGCCCTGTCACCAACCAAATCCCATAATCACACCCAAGCACATGTTGCGACTCTATAGCTTGAGATTTCTTTTCAGTCTGACATAGAAATGATTTCATCAGCAATATTAAACCGCAGTGTGAAATTTCACTGATCCTGGCAGAAAAGATCACCATGTTGTTTTTTTTTTTTATCATGACGCTTTTCATCAGTGGGCAATTTCACAACCCTATTGTGAAAACATTTCCTGATACTATTAGGGAAATAATTCTGGCTCTGAAATTCAGAGTCTAGGTTTTTCCTCATTAAGTAAATACAAAGGCAGTGAAATCCAAGTGTCATAGAAGCATTCAGTCATCAGTTAGAAAAAGCACTGGCAAACTCCTTATTTGACACAAAGAATAACCCCGGTAATTTCCAGCACATAGCTTTGTCACATTCCTGCATAATAAATACTGGAAATATTTTATAAATGGATACATAAATTTTCTTTACGAATAGCTAATTCATTTTATTTAAAGATACAGTCTGCTCAATATAAACAATGATTCACAAATGTTCTATTTTACGTCAATTAAATGAACAATTTCTTCATGTTCTTACTTTGTGCGTAAATTGAAAGGAAATGAGCCATAAAAACGGATGCCTAAACTCCCACATTCATCAGGCTGAGGAAGATGGTCCAGCATCACCCACTTGTCCTCTGCAGGAACTCCCTCTTCATCAAGAAGGAAACCACCTCTTCAATAGTTAAGACTATTTCATTTACACAGGTAAGCAGACACTGTTGCTGCTCTTAGGTGTGGCCAGCTTCCCAACAACTAACTTCACCTGAAGCTCTCCTCGTGCACCCAGAGATTTTTCTGTGATTAATTCAATCATTTGCTTCTCATACTACCAGTCTAAGTGTCTGCAACTGCCTTTAAGTTCCTCTAGAGAAATGCAGTGGTCAGTCAAAAAGGTGTCCTCACACCCTTCCTTTAAAGAAAAGGTCCTCGGCAAGTTACTACTTCATACCAAGTCAATTGGTAGCTTTCTCTTGGCTAGCTTCTTATCCACAGCAAACGAGTATTTTCTCTGGTGTTCTTAAGGTCATGAAAATAAAATCCCTCGAACGTTCTGTTTGATGCCTTTCAGCCTGCCACCTGCTTCCAATTTCAGCCCAAAGCCCTATCCCCTATCACCTACACTGTGCATACAAACTCACTCTCAAGACGGCTCTCCTTGCCTTACCCAGTTCGTTTGCCCAAACATGAAGCATTGAGCCAAGTATCATCTGCCCTTACAATAAGATTGCACCAAATTTGACCCTTTCTCCCCTTGGACCTCCAACACTAACCCTGAAGTGTGCTTTCCACTTTCACTCACTCCCTACCCTCCCTTCAGGTAACTCCTAGGACATGACAGAATCACTACAACATTGTGTCATTGTGTCATCTCCTGTGGCTGCCAACTCCAACCTCATGTTTGAGGCACTCAGAACCATACAAAGTGCCTACCTATCCTCAGTGGCTCTGTGACCGCTCCACAAGAGACCTGGATAAGACTCCAAGCAGATGCCAGGCAGCGTGGACACAGTCAGTACCCTCTGGAGGGAGCTAGCCTAGACAAGCTCAAACACAAGACTCCCATCTGTTCCATGCTGGCATCAAGAACCACTTTCCAAAGCCTTTAACAGGATATATGTCGATTCAAATGGAAAACTCTTCAAGGACAGGATCACGTCCTTATGCTTGCACAACTCCACTGCAATGCAGGGCTGACTCTAGCTGCTAGCTGTGCAAGAGCAACCTTAATGGCTAATGCTATCAGCTTCACAGTAATTAGATTAAATCGGTCACTCAAAACCATACTACAACATCCAGCAAGGCACCTGCTATTCACAATATCATTATCCCTCAAGAATGTTAAAACTAGTGAAGCCTTTGTAAACTTCTTGATATGAACACTCAGTGTTTTGGTAGTCCTGTTCTTCAGGAATGACAGGACTCCGCTGTAACACACTGAGTTTAATGGGAATAGATTCATAACAAATAGAAGCCCTGCTCCTACCTGAAGGCCAAAATGCTGTTTTGGTGAAGAGATACACTCTGATGGAGTTGTCATTTCAAAAAGGTGGTGTTTTGTGAAATACAACATCATAGACTTTTCACCGTTGCCTCCCACATACACCTCAAATTGAAATCCCAGAGACAGTGAGTGAAGGTACTAGGTACTTACTCTTTGGATACAAGAAGGTAACAGCCTGATGCTTAACTCAGTGCACTAAAGTCTATCTCTCTACTACAGTGGAATTTTGCTCCTAGTTTCAGCTTTTGCCTCCTCATACGACTAGAAGAATATCAAATTAGACTCCACCTTATCCCAAAATATTTGAGGAATAGGCCCCCCTGCCCAAAGCAATCCTCCTTTCCTTTATCTCCTCCATTTTCATAGATCGCTGAAGCACTAGTTCCACAGCACTGATGTCTCAGCTCTACTCGGTACAGAAACATCACATTCTGCACAAGCATGTGGCAGACTCCGTATTTAGGTAAATCTATAATGATACATATCCTATAACTTTCACACTCCTTTGTTTTCAACTCACCCCATGCAAACTTTTATGCCATAAAAATTCCAACCAAAAATGATGGATGTCCCAACAACATAGCTACTCTAGTTGGAGTCTCCTACTGAAGGATAAGCTATTAATTGCTCTCCAAAGGGACTATTCCAGAACACATTTTAAGTACAACACACACAGCAAGCTGTTCCAAAGAGCCTACCCTGCCATCGTTGCCATGAAGTTTTACCATCAAGTCAATGCCACAAAAGTCTCACAACAGCACAAGCAGAAAAACAAAGAGTAGAGAAAAACAATAAATAATAAACTTATGACTAGAGTACAGATTTTACATGGGAAAAGAGAAGCTCCCATGAAGAAGATACAGACCATCTCTATAGCTTCAGGACATGTGCTTCTTGTAGCTTAAGTCCTTCACTGCAGCCATAATGATTTACATATACATCTTAAGGACAAAAGCACTAGTATGTATGGATTTATTCTCCACAAGAGTGGTTTTTTTTCAATTAACACAAGTCAGGATTTAGCTACTTAAATAAAAATACCAAAACTATATAGATATGGGTAATAAGAGAGATACATACCACACTGACACATTGTCAATGACAAGAGAATTTGGGGGGGGGAGGGGGGAGAGGACAAGAGAATGAAACAAGGCATCATACAAGTCAGCTCTTGAGAAATTCTACTAAATTATTAGAAGCTTTAAAGTAGAACACTTTCATGATAAAACAGCTACTAATCTGAAGTAGCTTAAGTCCCTTCATTATCTTTCATAGCTTTATAAAACCTATGCTTTACTGTAATATAAAGGAAAAAGAGATTTAAAAACTCCTTACTTTTCCAAAAGCTGTTCTTCTGTATCTATTAATATACCGAAGGACACCATACATTTCCATTGAAACACATGTAAAAAGTTAACAGAGGCACGTCGCTTTTGCTAGAAACACACTCATGTTGCATCCTCTGGTATCCCTCAGAAATGCTGGCAACTGAGCACTAGGGAGGTGGGGCCAAGATTTTACATAGAAAACACCTGATACCACATTCAAAAGCTTATATATTTACTACAGGTGATGTCTGCTTAAGGTAGTACTGTCAGGAAGTTATTTCATTATTTTCCTCTTAATAAGAGATGTTTTTTATTTAGCTTTTTAGGTGCCACAATTAATTTTGAAAGCAGGTGATGTTTTAGTTCACTGATCTAGAAATTACACAAAATATAACTACACATTTTTGTAAGTGAAATTACTTTCAGTGCTTGGTGTTTATAAGATAGCCAGAAAGGGATGCTCCTGAAATTCATCTCTAAATTTATTGATCTAAGGTACACTCTTACATTCCCAAATTGAAGCAGGAAAAAATTTAACATGGTAACTAGAATCTGGTTTAAGCTGACATTAAATTAACTATACTACCACTTTCTAATTTAAGAATAGGAGTTTAAATCTGAATAATATTTTGCATGTTTTTTAAATACTGATTCTTATGCTATACTTATATGTCTTCCTGACTTATTTGTTATAATAATTTCCAACTGTATCTTGCTAATACAGTAAAGATGTAAGAACTATTATTGTACCTTGGTTGTTCAGAGATGCTAATGGACCTTGACTTTCTTTCAGGGTGATGTTTAACTGGTCATCATATATTCCTAGAATATTATATGCCACATATGTGTGTTACTAAACTCTCCCTTACTTTAATTGGTCTTTTGAGCTTCTAAGCATCTCTAGACACAATAAGACATGAACTTATACTTGAAGAAGTCTGAAGAACTTCCTCTTAGAGGTACTCCTAGTTTTCATTTCCTTAAAAAAACCCTATATCTTGCTGCTACTCCTGCAGCACTGCTTGACATACAAAACCTCATTAATTACAATGGCCAAACCTCAATGCTTTCTAAAAATCTGCCTATCAAGCTAGAATATTTCTATTTAATTACCAGCAACAGTTGCTGAGCCACACTTGTCAGGAAAACTTGATTTCTCTGTACTCCACAAAACCTAACTTCTGTAAACTCTTATATGGGTGCTTAAAGTTTTCCCACTAAGCAGTATACAATCTTGTATTGATAAGGCTCTTGTCCCATTCCTCATTTCTTGACTTTGTGAACACTGATCTGTGCCAGCATACAACAGATACTATAGTATCCCAATTCAGGTATGGCAGACCTGGAGAAACATTTAAGGCTGAGCTACCACCTACTTGTTGGTAATTTCATAGGTACAGCATACAGAAAACTCTAGCTTGGAAAGTATGATTAATTTTAAAACACAACTAATATGTGTTTATTTTTCTCTGTATGGATTGACAAATAATGATGTGACAGGACCTGTTTCTATAAAGAAAACACCAAAACTAGTGTCAATTTCTGAAATGTGTCAACAATAACAAATTTATGGGTTACAAAAAGAAATAAATCCCACAATCCTATACAAGTAAACATTGGTTTCCTAGGCTAATTTCCTAATACTGTTAAGTGAGATTGAGGATGATCAAAGTCTTGCTATCTAGAGCTTCATGTAGAATGACTTAAAATTAAGGATGAGTAATTGCATGAGTTGGGGGAAAGGAAACTTGCACTGAAAAAATTAACTTTCTGTACTGACAGGACAGAAGGTCAAACAGTTCTGATGCGAAAGCTCAGATAACATTATAATAATGCCTAAGAAAAGTAACTTGTTCTATCCTGCTTTTCTAGAAAACAAACTTCAGATTTGGACGCACAATTAAAAATACTGTGATTGCTCAAAATGCGTTGTTTCTAATTTGATTAGCTTCAAATTTGTCTTTCCTGTGTTTAGGTAGGAGGAAGGGTGTTTGACTGCTTCATCATATTAAAAAGTATCCAACTGAAAATCCTTTTGCACTTTAGGCCCTCCCTTACCCTACAATTATTTCTGCTTGTCCTGTATAATGTTTTCCTTTATAACCTCATACCAAATCACGAGATGTTTTGTTTTGACCAGCGTCTTTAAAAGCTATCCCAAATATGCTCTGGGCTTTTAATGATCAACTACGACCATTCAGCTCACAGATATTTACTTGGCAAAGATTTCACCAATTTTTAGTCACTGCATCAACTGTGTGTAGGATACATACAAAACAACCCTTCCATCTTTACATTACTAGGTGTCTGTACTAACACATTGTACACATCAAGTTTCATCTGATTTACCTTAAAATAAGGAAGGGATGAAGAGAGGAAGGGAAGAAATAAAATACCCCGATATTTCAAATAAAGCCTGCATAAAAATGGCAGACTTTACTTTCTGGTACTACAATGAGAACCTGCCTTCTTTAACAGTCTTTTTTTGTTGTTGTTGTTGTCCCATTGGTGGTTTTGCTAATTCATCATAAAACTTAAAAATCAAGCTGCAGTGGTGGGTTTTTTTGGTGTCATTGGTTTATTTTGGGGGAGGGATGTTCTTTTCTGATGACAAATGAAATCTAACAATAAACTTCTGCCATCAATTGCACTGTTTTTTCCTATAGCTGCAAACTTTATCCATTTTCATCAGGGCAATTGAGGGCAGAGCCTGCAGCTTCAATGCAGCTAACCTTGCTGAACTGGGAGGCAGAATATGTCCACAGGCCACCCGCTCTGCACTGACAACTCAATTAGAAATATGTGAACATGCCTGGTTAAAGGCAAAACATACCAGGGCTTTGACCGTGCATGAAGAACACAGTGGCTGATGAAGGTGTTCATTTTCTCAGCCCTTGCTTCCCAAGGAAAAACCTATGCCAAAGTTTCCATTATTTAATGAAGATGCTAATTAGACTTTTCAAATATTCAGCATCTGTGAGTTGAAGCCCTTAGTTAATTTAAATTACTTAAATAATTTAAATTATTTTTGGTTTGCATCTGCTATTCTAGATCTGTCTGATATGATCTTTTCCATTTATAGGGAGATAAAGCACTGCTGTAGTTACAACACAAAGGAAACGCTACAGATCTGTTAAGATGATGTCCCATTCAGAAAAATAAGCTTGCATGAAAGCACTTAACCATTTAGCAGTTTGAAATTAAAAAAAATAAAAAAAAGTATGGGACACATCCTATAGAAATGCAAGAACATGTGAAATAATGTGGTGAAATACAGCAAACTATACACCACCCTAAAAGCTTATGGTTGAGGCTAAGGCGGGTCAGTGTCTCTTGTAAACAGGCCTCTGCATTTCTCTTAGTCTGTAGCTTTCTTGTGGAAAGCCACAGCGAATTGGCCACTGGATACCCAAACTTAAGATGTTAACAAGCCCTTGAATTGCTTTCTCTTTTTTAGCTGTTTCCAAGTTGTTTCTGGCAGTTCTGGTGCCGTTTGCTTTTCTCCAGCACGTGATGCTTCTCCCTATAGTTCCATCTTCCCTTAAGAAACATTCAAACTTATTTGAAAACAAAAACATTACAAAAGACATCATAAAACCTTACAATTTTGCACTTTTTTAAAAAAATTGTTTTCTTGCCTTTTTTTGTTGTTTAATGGTAACTAGCAAAATGTATGCTCGTATAGTTTGGTGGTAGTTATGGCTACTGGACTGCATTATGAAACAACCAGCTATCAAAGCTGAGAGTTACTCTTAGCATTTTCTGATCTAGTAGGAGAAAACCTTTTCATTCTCAGATCATGGAGACTAAGAACACAGTTGCAGGCAGAGAAGGTGGAGATGCTTTCAAGTAGTCTTAATTTGCAATTTGTAACACATGTAATAATTTGAAAATCCAGATTCTTCAGCAAATATGCTCATCTGCTTATTTTTTTTTCCAGTTATACTGCTTTAAAGCTTACTGTCAAAATTAATCCTGCCTGCCAACCATGGCATAATTTATCCGATCTACTAATTTTTCCAGGAAAGAACAGCACGATGTTATTGCTTAAAAGCGTAATACGTCATCTTGTAGCTGTATTCCAACTGGAACATAAATTGCAACACAATTAAATATAGAAGCGACTGAAGTATAAATAGCTTCGACTGAATGACTATAGCAGAAATGTCTTCACCGTTTATCTCCGTTTTACAGGATTTTTGCTTTTAAACATTTCAAGCCACCTTTCAGTGTGTCTAGCTGACATCTTCAGACAGTTTGGGAAACTTTGACAGTCCTTGAACAAGTAGGATGAAAGTTAGGTAACCGAGGGAAATAGTCCAAGAAATGTATCCAAAATAGCTAGGTAAGGCTTCTGCTGAGATGCAAATGTTTTATCTGTGCCATTAACATTACTGACGAAACAGGTTTAATTTCTGAAAACCTTAAAAATCCTCAATAACTGACATCCTTCAATTAATATATACCTTAAATTACACACAAACTGGAATGCCCCAGCCAACAGCCTGCTGACTGCTAGAAACAGTAGGAAATTCAAACCAGAACCAGCCTTGCAGGCTGCCCTCGCACTAGAGGAGGCTGAAGGGAGGCGAGTCCAACCACGCTGCCCATCACCCTTTTCTTCTCCTTCCCCAGGTGAAGGCATAATACCTCTCCAATGGCATTTTCCTCATAAAATCCCCAACAATACTTCAGACCCCTCCTAAAGGAGAAGCAACGTAATGGCTTGTGACAGGAAAAAGATTTAAATATAGGTAGGGGTAGTAAGCAACTTAACACATGCTCGCTGTGGTTTTCCTCTTTTCCTGCTGGTACTGGACAGGGAGAATGTCCTCAGGGACACAACTTCCAAATACCCACTACTCCCATTTGCTTCTGCAAGCTACTTTTTATTGCATTCTTTTACATCCAAATGGTGAGGGAGAAGGTGGCCCTGGAAGTGCTCATATTGTGTGCTCAGGAGCATGAAAAGATCAAGAAAGCCATCAAAACTTTCTGGCATTTAGGGGAGGCTGCAAGTCCTACCATTCTGGGCCTCTCTGATGTATGCCAAGGAGCAGGGTTACATGTAATCTCAGGAGCAGAGTACAAATGACAATCTCCTATTCCACTTCTGAGAGTTACAAGCTTATTTTGATTATGAGAGAACCTGTAATAGTTAACCATAAAGCAAAAAATTATGAGCGCTTGAGCAAACTCCAGAAACACCCATGAGTTCTGCACTGCCACATGCTAGAGGCATCCCAATAAAGGTTTGGGAGACTCAAGTTGTCTTGTACCATGTTCTCCCCAATTATATGTGATATTTACAAACCACGTGGATTCTCTGAAGTTTGACACTTGCAAAAATATTGAGAACTATTTGGAAATCTTATGACTGTGCTTTCAAGTTGTGTTTAGAGAAGAACTTCAGAATTCATCTCTGGCATTCTTAAAGCTCATCATTTCTTTATTGGTTTATATGCTTTTGTAGTATTTCATGTCAAATAATAAATTTGAGATTGGGAAGCCAAGTTCATGGGAACCAAAAAATGCAGATTTATATACCAAAAATGAATAATGACTTAGTTTCTCAGCCTATACACATGTTTCAGATGTCAGAGAATGTCTATTACAGTCAGTGTTTCCTTAGATTTTTGGGTTCTTTTCTCCCTAATAATTAGTTGTCTCAATTCACCCCTAGAAATAGATTAAATTTTTTTTCTAAGTCTAGTCTTTACCCATTTAATCTTTTTTAATTTTTGTAAAAAAAACATTTCTAACATTTTCACAGTACAAGCAGCAATGTCTTTTTTGACACATTACCAGTAGAATAAACTATTCGCTATATATAATTTTAGGTTTGTTTGTGGTGGTTTTTTTATTATACACCTTTAGTACTAAAGTACTATTATACTGAATTACCTATGTTTGTACTGAAACTTATGTAAATGTAGCCTTTAGCTTAAAATAAATGTCTAACCTAAAATAAAGTATGCCTTCAAAACTACAGCATCAGTAAGTGTTTTTTAACAAATAGATATGAGGCAAATTTATACTTCCTTTAATAAATATTTGCAAGTTCAATTAGCTTAATGTTTCTGAGATCAATCAATACTTTCATCAGCCTGAACTTGCAACTAAAAGTGCAACAATGGAAAAGTAAAGGAACAGCTTTACCTTTATATTCAGTAATAAAGATGAAAATTCAAAGGAAAAAAGGTCAGTCACTGTAAATAACACAAGTCTTAAAAAAATTACATATTCCTGACTAACTACTGCATGGGCTCATGTCTGGCTAAAAAAATTCAAAAAAACCAAACATGCTTGAGATCTAATTTGAGAACTCTTAAATTAGGAGTGATTACTAAATGGAGAGTGATTTTTACCTTATCAGCACAGGATGTTTATTCTTGATTAACTTTTTACATAGATGTTAATCTTTAATGCAGCAGAAATAGCTTTTGCATAACACAATACCTGTCCATGGTGCCTGGAGGTTATGTTCCACAAAAGTGTTTTGTTACTTTCAATAAAGGATTAAAAAATGTATTCAGATTAGGAACCCTAAAAAAAAAAAGAAAAGTGCTACATGGTCAACCTCGAACAACTGTGAGAATATATGTAACTATTTTTTTTTTTAAACATACAAGTGATGGCCTAAAGAAACCCGTGTCAGGAATTCTCATGCTGTGACTCATTGCTCAGAGGACAGGATCAGTGCTTGGCGAACCAGCATCAGCTCCAGCTAACCAACAGATCTGGGATGTAGTCTGGATCCTTCCATACTGGAATCTGGGAGCATCTGTCTGCCAAACATCTGCTTTCAAAAACAAGCAGAAAGCATCAGAAAAAAAAAAATCTTCTGATAAGAAAGCAATTCCAAATTCTGAGGAAAAGAGATTTATTTCAGTATGCCTCGTTTCCAAAGACAGATTCTGACCCTCTTCTGTAACACATGATGAACTGCTCTGTTATGGCAGTGTTAACTCTGAGGTGGGTTTGTTCCATGATGCCATTTGAACAATGAAGTAGATTTGGTCTTCAGTCTGAGGTGTCTTCTGGGGTGCATAGCTCTCCTCCTGCTCTGGGGGCTATATGACTAATGAAGTAAAAAGGATGTAGGAGGTGGTGTGGACCTGGACGTTGTGCCATGGACAAAGTAAAACAGAATCATGACCTAAAAATCTTTCCTGGTCTCTCCTGTATTACAAGTACCAACTAAGAACCTAGTTTATTTTCTGACACCAAGAAACAAACTCTATGGATTTCTCCTTGTAAAAGCAAATCTATCACCTGCTTTTGGTTTGAACACTAGAACAGCCCAACTTGTGCAGCTTATTTGTGCAAAACAGAGCGTATTTGCACAACTCACATTAAAGCCATATAAAACTTGTACTGAGCAACTATGATAGACTGCCTCATGTACAAAGCAGAATACCAACCTCCCATGGAAATTTCCATCCTTTTGCAATCCTAATTCAAATGATGTGCTGGTAGATAACTGTTGAATACTCAGCTGCCCCCATCACGTAGACTATCCAAAGATTTCTAAATCTTATTGGCTCATTAATAGTCTTTGAAAATTGGGGTTTTTTTTAATAATTGTCAAAGAGTTTAATGAATGAAATGTCTCCTCTCTTTATACACCATAGTTTGGGCATGTATAAAAATCCAGAAATGAGATTCATGACAATTTCTGTTCACAGCCAATGGCAAGATTCTTGCTGGAAGGTTGAGGACATGATGCTTTGGATACTGGCTGGATGTAGGACTTGGATCTGCCATGCAATCTTGACATGAAGGGACATGCTCCACGGCACAAGTCCAAGTTTCTTCAAAAGTTAGGAAGACTTAAGGACTGTCCTCCATTGAGTTCATATTTTGTTGTTTGGGTTTTTTTTTAATACAGTGCTCAAGCTTTGCAGCATGATTTTAAAAAGTCAGACTCCATGATGCTCTTTCTGCTAGAGAATTACATTTCAACTTATTTCTGAATTTGTAACATTCGCAGCAAGTTATTTTTAAAACCTTATTTTCAAGGGCAATTCAGCTGGACCTGTAAAGCCCCATGATAAACTCCACTTGATAGACAAAGAGTGTTAACAGACATCAAGTAAAATCAGCTCCTTCTGTAAAGCCAAATTCTAAAGTAAAATATACGGTACACGATATTGTCCATTTGAAGTGTTACGTGTTTTAACAGACCTCTGTCTGTGTTAGGCCCACTTCCCTCAGCCCATACTAGGCAAAGAATTTTGATCTTTGAATCTTAGCTCATACTTAAAATCTATTTATTTTCAACCTGATAAACAAGTTTGTAATACTGAATGGATACAAGGGACCAAATTTGCTACTGCCTCAAATTGAGCTTTTCCAAACTGATTGTTTCAAATTCAGAAATACCTGATAACAATTAAAAATGGTTACAGTTTGTCTACTCTATGATGAGAATGAGAAAGAGACCAAGCAGCCATTACCAATAAAAATAGCTAGAAAATTCAAAGGGAAACTGAAGCACGTGCTGACAGATTACCCGTCTTTACAGGTAATCTGTTACAATCGCTGAAACCCTGAGGAAATACGAAGAAATTATAAAAAAAGTTTCAAAATACTCAGTATCTGTCTCAAAGTGGTATCAAGGAATTTTACATTTAGTGTTAGATAAATGGAGATCTTTTAAGAGCTGACAGACTTCTCAAAGAGAGTCGCATCTGCCCTTAATACATGTTAACATATTCTATAAAGTACCTACTGTATATTTAGAGCAATTACTAAATGTTAGGCTATAAAAAGCTGCCCTTTATATTTAAATTCAGTAAACAGTTAATCATTTCCCTTCTGAAACCCTATCTGATAAACAGATGTATTTATTAGGAAATATCTTCTAAAAATGAGATCAGTCACTTTCAACTATGCATGGATCAGTCTAACTATGGTGTCTCAAATTGCCATGCAGCTACGTGCAGTCCTCACAGGTGGAAATAAAAAGGGTAATGCATTCTTTACTAGGGAGGCATGACTGAATTCATTTAAGAAGTGAAATTGCTTTTAATGCTACTGGAAGGCCTTCCTCTTAAAAATGAAATTACTTTAACTGAACTGCACAGGGGGATTCATTAACTCTGCTATTTCCTACCATCTCTAATTCATCAGTTTTGCTGTTTTGAAATATTATGGAAATAGGCTGTCATTTCACCTACCTTTCCCATAATATCAGGGGAACTCATATGATGCTCCTGCCTTGAGATGCTTATGGCTAAGCTGTGCAATTACCTCCCAGTTTGACCTGAAAAGCATCTCTTCAGGGCTTTCTTTTTTCAGAAGCAGGCTCAGCACTGGATCTCACACGTATGGGTTTCACCAGCACTCCAGACTGCATACAATATATAGTCCCAGTATTCTGTCTTTACTGTCTGCACTTACAGTACAAAGGGTGACCAACAGCTCTGCTCAGGCATTCTTCATAACCCTAATACTGCTGTGCCAGGAAGATG
Organism: Todiramphus chloris collaris; assembly: GCA_025345505.1. Classification (NCBI taxonomy): domain Eukaryota; kingdom Metazoa; phylum Chordata; class Aves; order Coraciiformes; family Alcedinidae; genus Todiramphus; species Todiramphus chloris. The sequence continues at coordinate 28,126,924 of JANVCC010000021.1, read as the reverse complement.
CCCTCTCCCTTGGTGTTTGCTCAGAAATAAGAATAGGAGAGAGTAGGCAAAGGATCTTTTGTCCTTCCTGAAGATGATCTCAAAAAGAAAGCTCAATTTTTAGAGCATCTCCTACCCCGAAAGGCTGGGGTTCCTCTCTAGTTCCTCTTGCTGGTCTGCCAGTCCATCTGGAGGGAAACTACAGTGCTTTGGTGCTTAAAATACACCATAAAACACAACACTCTTGTTGGAAACATGAATGGAAACACCACTTCTGAAGAGGCACTTTTTAGCAGCAGTAGAACTGTGCAGCTAGCAGAAATCTGAATGTTTGAGAAGTCAGGCAGTAACACTCCCATAGAAAAACCAGCTGCCGACAGAACCTGCGGCTGTTAGGTCAAAAAGGTCTGATGTCCTGGTGGGTTCAAAGGAAAACACCCCCTCTGCACTTCATTTACAAAAAATTTGTAAAGGTGTCTGTGGATTTCAGTACTAAAAAAAATCATCTCTCAAGTGGAAAAAAAGCCAACAACAAAACAAAAACCAGAACCAGGGTGGTAGGTTTTCCCACCTTTCTTGCTTTCACCCAGGGGAAAGGGAGTAACCATGCCGTAGCTAGCAACAGTTGATAAGGTGTGAGCACATGCCTCTTTCCCACATCGGAGAAAGTAACACCTCGGCTTGGATTAGGGTAAACTGCCACTGTACTTCTCTCTCAGAGAATCAGCATCAGAAACCTGGGCTCCAATGAGATGCCAGTAAGGCAAGTTACCCATCTTCTCATCTCTTCAACTCGTTCTGAAGATCCACCTTGCATTAGACATTTGTATTTTAGAATGAGCTGAAATTCTGACCCTGTTTAACCCGCATTCATGGGACAGATGCTTTTCTGTGAAGGATTTGGGCTTTAAATTGATTCTACTGATAACAGAATTTCAAATACTGATTTATCATTCTATAATATAGATTGTAAGCACCAGCCAGGGAAAGATGGGTCCCTTTACTAATGAGTATTAGCCATTGGTTAACCAATTAGCTCAAAAGGGACAGAGATTTGCAGTGGATATAGCTAGGTTCTTGACAATTTTTGTGATTAAAGGCTGATGCTTTTTTCTCCACAAGACTTCTGTCTTATTCACATCACAAAAAGGACATGATCCAAGACTGAACCAGAACTGCAGTAGAAGACAGTCCACCTGCTCTGTTTCTAAGAATATTTGTCATACACGGCTCTTGGGAAAGGAATCAGAAAAGGAGGATGACTTGGTAGTTACAGGAGATAAACTCTAGCAGAGAAGCTCACAATTCTTTTTCTACCACTGGGACCTCCTGTGGCACTAGACAAAGTGCTTAAACTTCACTTAAGTGTCCAGTGCTTTGTGAGCTTCTCGAGGGTCTGGGTGACTGATTTAAGGTCCTTCAATCTGATGAGCTGCAAGGCTGGGAAGTTCCACATGAAAGAGAAGGTGAGAAGGTAGTATGAGGTCTCAATTTACCAACTTCTTTGGCAAGACAGTTCCTAAACACCCTACACAGAGTATTCAAGTAATAGCTATTTTCTACTTCTATCCAGTTAAAAATCCTTTCCTTTTAATTGTTATTTTTTTCAAAACTACGACACCTCTTCCCTTCTCTCACAATTGGGAAAATAAACGTAATAATGCTTTTGTAAAACATTCAGATCCTATAGTAAGAAGCAGCTCTTTGAAGCAGATCATCAAGGCATATATAATACAAAATATTTGTAACCTTTAGCAAAAATAATCAGTATACAAAAAACAATCACCAGATTATTTTCTACAGACTTTATGCACCTTCTGCCATCTACAGGGGCTCCTGCAATCAAGACAGGGACTTTGTGAAAGAGCGATGCCCTCACCATTAATGTCTATGGCATACCTCTCGTAAAACTGCTTTCTCCAACAGACCCCAACGTTATCAGAAGGTCAATTAAAACTGCAATCTACTAAAAATAAAGAAATATATATATTTGGAAGAAACAATAGCAGGTTCTTGAGCACCTGAGTTTGCAGCAAAACAAGTCATTGCTTCTTTTTAGAATACTTTGCAACTATTTAGGGTTGACAATAGTAAAGTGAAGTGCGCCTGCTGGAAGAGCACAGGTGACATCCCAAGTATTCTCCTATTAAAGCACATTGCAAGTCAGCTACCAAATAAGTAACAAAACATTTATAAAAGTCTTGATAAACCCAAAATTTACAAAAAGCTTTCATGGGGAAACAAGACCTAACTATGGTGCTCTTCAGATTAACCTTGCCAGACAAATTTTGGGTTTGCAGACAATTTCTGGAAAATTTGTACATGAGCCAACTCCCCAAAGTCAGATATGCTTGTCCAAGAACACCTGAAAGGCCTGCACCTTTAGAAATCAGCTTGGAAAGACCCATTATTTCTAAGTATTTAAGCATACAGCCCTTAGCAAAATAACGTAGTTTCACCTAATAACTGGCATTTTTGTGCCATCCCAGCTGTAACACTGGGCAATTGTGTCCTGAGTTCAACCAGGAACTGCAGCTCATAAGACAGCAGCGTGACTGCAAGGTCATAGAGAAAGGTTGTTTGCAAGCTAGGAAATAAGCTAAAGTAAGGTTACTTTATTAGGAATTATATATATGATCCTTGCTGCATGATCTCAGCAAGGGAACTAGCACGAAAGGCTTATAGGAAAGGAACTTACTTACATAACATATAGAGAGCTGGACATTTTAAGAGGATCAGCCCTCAAAGAGGAGGGCAACATTTGTTGTAACAGGACTCATGTTATTCAAAGCAGCCATCAGCATCATACTCGCAGATTCCTTTATGTGAAACTGCAGAACCAGCTAGAAAAAAATCAGTTATGCTTGATCACACTCAAATTACTTTACAAGGTCTAGATGTCCCCATGTACAGTTTTTTGCAAGGCATGGATGTTTCTGCTTTATAACATCGTGCTGGGGAATTTTTAGAGTGTGCAAAGGAAGGTACAATTCTTGTATATACTCATTAGCTGTATAAACATTTTGTATATATATAAAAACATCTCGTATATAAACATTTGCTATCTGAAACAGCAAAGTGAAAGTCACTTAGGCTTGAGAAAATATAATAATGGTAGAAGCTGCAGGGAAATTTTGCTGAGACAAAATCATCCTTCACAGAAAATCTGGAGAAATACACAAGCATACAGCTCCCCAAAGACTCAAGAAAGGCATTTTTGTTAACTTAGACTATTAAACATTGCTAGTGACTCAATTCCTGAACATATCTGATCTTTTTTATAGTCCTAATCAGCATCCTGCACATGAAGTCCACACCTGCCCCCCCACCCCCCCCATCAGTACTTTCTTTTCCATTTGCTCATCTCTAAGAGTGTTACTAGTAACTAATGTTACTGGCTAGTAACTTCTCCACACTGGCATGGAGAAGTAATACTTTTATGACTGGAATTTCCATGCCTGAGATATTCAAACACGTTTTCATTTCCTTAGCTGACGCCATCTGATAATTTATACACTGTGGGCCGAAGCAAGAGGTATTCACTGATGTATACTGTCATATATGGTACTGTGACAGACTGAGACCATCCTGGTTGACAGAAAGAAGCGACTGGATGAAATGGGTGCTACAAGACCTACCACAGCACTTTGAGCTCCCTGGTCAAAAGACATGGGCAAAGGTCTGGCTCTCTATGGTACTTGGATCTGCAAGGGCCTAGAAGTAATTCACTTGAATAAATTACTACTGTGTTTTGAGGTTTGTTTCTTTCCTTCGTGGCATTATATCCAAACTACGCAGATTTCCATGAAGCAGAAAACCAAAGGACATTAAATCCTTATGATCAACAGCCATCCAAGATGGATAAAAAAGTGCCAAGAGAAAAAAACAGCACCAAAAGGATAAAAGACAAGAGGTTAAATGGCTAAAGTGAGGTATGAAACCCAAGCAGGTGTTTAGATAGTTATTTAGTGTGTAAAGTTGTAGTCCTACATCTGTGAGAAAACTGGCAACTAACCCTGTCTGGTGTGGCAAAGAACATGATTCAAGAAGTGGAAGGAATATATTTGTCAGAGTCACTGCTTAATTACTCACGAGCCTGGTTATCACACAGGACACTAAAAAGCTTCCCTTTCCTCCAAGATGCCACTAACAGTTCCTCCAGTAGACCACAATCGCTCTCATGGAAGTGTTAAAATTCCCTTAAAAAGAAGGGGAATTGCTCCCTCTTTTCCCCCTAACTTTAACCTATGTTGCCGTATCGTCTCGGAAGCGGCACTCTGAAATTTTGTTATGCATGGTTTCAAGCCCTGTGAACTTGCCAGCTGCTTTAACATCAGTGAAAGAACCAAGGACTTGTTAGAAAGTCTTACCTGCCCACCCTTTGCCACAGTGCACCAGGGCAGGGGCTTGGGAGTTATTCTTGACACTCAATTTTCAGTCTGCTTGCTTGGAAAAATCATTTGGGAGCTGGGAGGCAAAGGCATTATTAAGGAAGGCAGAAGCCTTCTTAGTCTTAAAATCAAATTTCAAACTGTATCTTATGTATGAAAATATTTGATTGCTAGTTACCAGAATGCCTACTGTAAGGAGTGAATCATGCTTTAAAAAAATAATTATCAACAGCTAATCTGTCAAAACAATCTTCCAGTGGAGATGATGTTCAAAGACCACAATCTGAATACAAAGTTTAGGCTTAATTTTGCTTAGTTGCACAGAAAGCATACTCTAAGACTCATATTAAACACATTCAAATCTCGTCAGATAGATACACAGACCAGCACACTGACCTACAATAGCAGCCTTGTACTACATTAAGATGCAGAGAAGTAATAGTCAGGACACTTTCAAGGACAGACATTAGCTTTATAATTTGATATATGAATCATAACTGTATTAACAGTAAACAGAACACGTCCTCTGCTACTACTATGAGTAGATTCATAAACTATAAAATGGTAATTATGTCAATGTCATGAATACATTTGCACATTTGAAAACTTCAGGCACTAGAAAATGCTGCTGAACCAATTAAATGTTCCAGAGATTAAAATACGCTTATCTGAAGTGTACTTTTTCACAGCAGTCCTTTACCAGGCTTAAGTTTACTTTGCTCTTAAGCAGGCAGTCTACCAGCTGCAGCCGTGCAGTAACAAACATCCATCAGGAGAAATCTGTCTCCGTAGCAGCTCTAAAAGACTCAACTTTTCATGCCATGTTCCCCAAATTACTTTGCTAATATTACAGCCATTTGCCATGCAGCACAGCATCTTTTCCCTCCATAGCAGGGCTTGGGGTTTTATTTTTCCATTTATTTGGTGTTTTTTCGTTACGTGTAGCTTCTTTCTGCCGTATGATACAACTGCCTGGATCATCAAGGAAGCTGTCACTTCTCATTGGCCATACGCAGTCTTGACTTAAAAATAAACATGTGCCAGGTCGTGTGTTTTCACAAAGGGCAGGAAGGCTGAAACAAACTTTAAATGCAAAGGAACACAAGCAAGTAAAAACATTAGAATAGCTCTATTAAAATTGAAATTATCATTGTGCATATTTTTTACACTGTAATTTTCTTTTCAAGTTTTATTCAATAAACAGCTGCTACCAGAACATACATTAAAAAAAATAAAAAGCTAATGGGAAAAAAAAAAAAAAAGAGATGGGAGCTTGTTTTGGTGATATTCCTAAACTGTGAAACTTGGAACCAGTGATATGAACAAGAATAAAGTTAATTTTTTTTATAATCCTAATAGCTGTATCTGAAAAGCACAGCTCCTGGAAGCAGGCAATCAAAAGAATTAATGTTTTGGGTTTTTTTTTTCTTTCAAGTGTTAATTTGGGTCCAGTGGGCTTGTGGGAAGCAGTGGCAGGAAAGGGATTATCATCTTCTTTTTCCCTGGTCAGGATCATGACTCTTTATGGTTAACAGTACTATATGCAGTACAGAGTACTCCTGGGGGGGAAAAAAGAAATTAAAAAAACCCCAAACATATATATAATACTAGATTATGAGAAATTCAAGGAGCTGAGAAAAATGAAAGAGCAAGAGACGTGACATGAGAAAATAATAAACAGTAGACCTTGTGTACACATATGGTAAAAAGATTGGAAAAGCCTGCAAATTTGAGAACTAATGCATCTGTTGACAAGCAGTAAGGGATCTTGCAGTGACCTGTGTTCTATACTGCTCTGTGGGCAGCTCTGATTTCTGTACCAGATTCCCCATTATCTTCACGTTGCAGTTCCTCGTCGTGGTCATTCACGGGCAACAACTAAAGAAATTATCCCTTTAAGAAACACACTCCCATGGATGCATGGTCCCAGTGTGTACAAACGCAGAAAATCTACATGCCAGTAAAAACTGTTATGGTTTCTTAGGTCTCTGCAGGGCTCCAAATGACAGTAGCACCATGTACTGAATCTGAATTAGAGACCTGTCCCATCCTTATCCACCTGCTTATTCAATTCAGCTGAAAGGTATTTAGACATTTTAAGATGAACACTACTAGTAGAAACAAGAAACTTCAAGACTATTATTTTTATGACATGGTAATAGCAAGAGACTGCTATATTTGATAGTAGGATGATAGTTAAAGAAGTATAAAAACTAAAATGTGCTACAGACAGTAAAGCAGTATGATCTAGCAGCTGGTTGATCCTATAGAAACACGCTGTGCAGTTTGGGCAGAACAACTTCTTGCATCCCATTTAAGCACAGGGCTTTCTGGACAGAGTGTAAGTTGTTGACTGAATAGTCCCCTGAAACCAAGCAAAGCAATTAAGCCTGGGATGAAAGCATGAAGCAGACCCTGCATAGTTTCATGCAGGGCTCTTGTGGGTACATAACAACAGCCCTTCCAGGAGCAGTGATCCATTACAATTTCTGCACACTGCTCCCTGAAATGAGGCTGGGGAACCCACGTGGCAGCACTACGCTCAAGTGAATTAACTGACCTCTGTTAACAGGACACGATGAAGCCTGATCTTTATTTCCAACAAACGGGCCCAGTACAGTGTTGAGAGGAAGTATTTTCTGTGTGCTACATAGGCAACGGACTTAAATACTTTATAACCGATGGAAAGAAGAGTAACATGCAAAAATAAAGCTTGAACTTTCTATAAACAAGTAATCCTAAATTTAAACCTTACATCCTACCTGTTATTAATTGAAATCAGTAATCCCACTCAAAAGCATGATATAGAGGCGAGCGCGCTTCGAAGGATTATGTAAAAGGCTAAAATATATAGCAGAGCTGGACATTTTACCAGACTGTTTTTATCTTATTAGGTGTTAGCTATCCTGTACATGGCTACGTAGGCACACACGAGCTGGGGGCTGCATTTCTACAAGGATGGCAACAGTCCATGGGACTCTGCAGAGCATTTTGAGCTTCCCACAGAGGAGCTTCCCACAGCAAGCATTTTAAAACCAGCAAAATGAGTCAAAGCCAGTGGGACTCTGCTGAACTTTTTCAGGCGGCGGTAATACTACGCATGTAAAAATCGACTAAGTCCAATTGCAAAGCATAAGAGCAGGACTAAATAGCTAAAACATCTCCAATATTACAGGCTGGGTTGGCAAACAGTAAATTAGCACTGCCGCGTTTTACTCTGCTACTTCAACATCATGCTTAGTATAATAGAAAAGCTGGAGATACTCCAATTTATGATACGATTCTTGGAGATTTATTACTTGATAGGTAATACACAGCAGCATATGAATATACATCCTTGGCTTGTCTGAGGTTGACGCTTCCAGAAGTAATGGATTTCAGATGAAGCATCCACTCTGTTGTGCTGCAGAAATCCAAGAACTAATCATCTTCTCCAAACTTGACCTTTTTATGGTGGTCATGCGAGAACTCAAGAGCACAAGCGCATCAAAGAAGTTATCAAATCTGAAAAATGTAGACTCAGATAAGAAATAAAATGGCACTACAGTTAAGCTCCTGTCCAGCTTACTATTGATGGTAACATTAAAATGGAATGCCAAAGTTCCCTTTCAGATTCCCACACCAGGACAAGGAAGAGCATGATATTAAGTAAAGCAGAAGTGCTAAACACTAGGTGAACATACAGAAACAAAACACCTTGTTACATAAAGAAACACCAAGCTGGTTAATCTAGCAGTCTAGGCTGGTCTCCACATTTCTCACGCTCCCAACTGTGATGCTGTATATTTTAAGGACAACCTGTGTATTGAGCAAAGAAAAAAAAAACAAACAACAAAAAAACAGCCTCAAGAAAACCCAAGGAACACAACAAAACCAAACAACAAACAAACAAAAGCAAAACAAACAAAAAACCCAACCAACCAACAAAAATTATTCATTTTATAAACTACACACCATCTCTCTAAACTGCAGGTATTATTTTTAGTTCTCCATAGCACTAAGCAGACAGGGAATCCGAGGTGCAGTGCCAGGATGTAAACCCACTCCTTCTGAGCTGACTTTAGTCATGTAGCCTTGCTCCCACACTGCTACCATGTTTAGGTCAGCAAATTTCCTCAAGGCTAAATCTGAATACATGCACACATATTCCAGGGATAATCTGGGTCTGTTTCTTCATTAATAATTCAGATAAAAGAATGATGTGCTGCTGCTACTGAAAGGCCCACTTATTTTCTCTTTTGGCAAGGTTTGTCCACAAAAAGTGCTTCTGAAAAGTAGCCAACAACTTGCCTCTATTTATAATGTAGTTGGTTTACAAAAAAAAGTCAATCCTCCTTATGACCTGCTTTGTACTGCTCAAGCTTGCAGTCCTGCTGCAAAGAAAATGAAGGGATTTTCATTGAGTATAACCACAAAGTCAAGCCAGAAGTATTTTCTACAAAAAGGGTATTTGTTTAAAATCTTTCTCCATAAAAAAACCCAGTCTTGTACACAAGCCTGAACCAAATGTTACAGGAAGAGCAGTATTTTCCATAGAAAGCTCTTGTACCAGATGCAATGGGATTTGTGCATTAGGGTAACACTTTGTCATCTTAAATAATGGGGTTTTGTTGTTCGGTTTTGGGATTTTTTTAAGTATAGTTACAATAGCTTGTTTGGCAATTCGTATCCTAAACTACATAGATTGCCACAAAAGTACCATGCCACCAAGGGCAGTTTGGTATTGGATTCCATTGCCAAGTATGGCAGCAGGTTATATGCATAATCCCTTCTCTCTAATCTGCACACCAGCAGGAATTATTTTTTTCACCTTAGACGACTGAAGCCATCATTTTGCACGCTACAGCTGAGCTGGGGCAGGCAGGAATCACAGAACTTTGTGTGTGTACTGCACTCTACTGTGGACATCAACCTGAAGGTCATACATCAGGTTTCAGCACAGGGTTTAGCTGGAATTTATGTGCTGCTTTGTTTCTGCCCTTCAAGCTGAGCGGTCCCAAAGCAAGCAACTGGTTCCTCTCTGGCAAAAGCAGCTCTGTTAAATATGTACTACCCTACTTCTATTTTTATTTAGAAATCCCACCGTAACTTGAGATTGAGTTGTTAGGAATAGTCAAGGCAAAGCAAAAACCAACCTATGAGAAGACATATAAAAATACATTTCAATGAATTAACATTGCACGTCCTAGCCTTTCATTGCTCCTTTACCGAGTATTTACTCTAGTTCAGAAATAGTCAAGAACCCACAGACCACTCCCTACTCCCAAAGTTCCTGGGACACTGCTCTTTTTTTTTTTTTCCCCTGTTATTTTAATTTAATGAACATAACAGGAAAACCATATTGGCATCACAGGGAATGTGAAATATATTTAACATCAGCATCCTAAAAAGTACATATTTATTAATCTTGCTAGTAAAACCAAAATTGTGAACAGTCTGGCAGGCAATCACTGCTGTGCCCCTGAGGGTAATATTCTGACTTCCCGTAACATGTTTTTTCAGTGCATCAAGGATATCTAAACAGCACTGTGCAGATCCATATGTTCTTGCCAAGAAGAGTAATAAAACATAACCCCAGTCATTTTAACAGAGCAAGCTGCTTGCTAAAGTTTATCAACATGCAAAAATGAACGTCATGACTGAAATATATTTGAAAGTCAGCTGTAATGGGAAGGGGAAAAACACAGAGACAGCAATGGGTGGAATTGGGAAAAAGTCACACTTCTGTGGTATTGGTTTTATCTAACAGCTTCTACAAGTCTTTCTCACAGGCTCTGAATAAGGATCTCTCTCCTGCTTGCATTTTAAATGAATTTAATCCTGCAGTAAAGTGCCACATGCCCAATACTCTAGAATCCTATTTATCTTTACTAGTTCCAGAGATGTAGAACAAGAACAACCTCACCCTTTGCCCTTCCAAGTTTCCAGAAAAGATAATTTGTAAAAGCCTATCTAATTCTGAAGAAATAAAACAGTAAAAAAGGAAATTATGGATTTCATGAGAAAGCAATGAGATTTGAGAAGAGATGAAGACAACTCACTATTGCAAGTAACTTGTAAAGCCAGAAAGCATGGTTTAGTAGATACAATTCCTCCAAAGTACTAAGCAGAATTTCTAAAGGATATCAGGAGCCCATTTCAAAACAAAACAAACAAAAAAAAATTTATTTTCTTTGCAGTGGTTCAACTGAAGTATTTTGCCTCTCTTACAAATGATCTGAAGTGAAAGAAACTGTCATGCTTCTAGGTAACTGTTTATTAATTTGTGACATCTTTCAAAGGTTCTGAACATAAATACAAAATTTACACATTATGTTTGTACTTACTATATGCTATCTACACTGCCTGAACAAGAGTCTTCCTGGTATGAGAGCCTCTGAAGTACACATTGCAGGTTTTTGTTTGGTTGATTGAAGGAACTAAAACCATGCAGAAGGACACAAGAGCTATGTTTAAGCACAACAGCTGAAGCCAACACACAAAAATTTACCTGGGGAAGTTGAAATGATACCTAGGGGCCTCACTGCTACCATAGTTTTCCTTCTTTGCTCAGGAAGCACTGGAAATCCCAGCATTACCATCATCTCCAGAAGACAACCAAGTAATTAACTTCTTATTGGAAGTCCTAATTCCTTGCAGCAGGGAGGGGGAGGACCAAGCAGCTGGTTTCACTTAAGAGAGGGATGGCATTAAGCAGGCTTCAATTCAAACAGCAGTATATAATACTGTTAATTTCAAACGTTCAACGGCTGGTGGAGAGGAGAGGGAATTCAGCTTCAGACAATGGTAATTTTTGTGCTGGTGAAGCACAACTGTGTTCTGAATCAAACTAACAGGAGTTTTCAAGATACGTTGTTAACTTTTATAAAAATGTAAGAGTTAAGACTCTTAATATGGGCTACAATGAGCCCTTTGGTGCAAATGCATCTGGTTTTGTTTGCTTGTTTAGGTTTTTTGTGTCCTTTTCCCTGTAGTCCTAGATATACTACTAGAACTAATCCCCTACAGCACAAACAAGCTTACCTCTGACCAACACCAAGAGGAAAATTGAATTATCAGAGTACTTTCAGATCTACAGGACCACCAAGAATGTTTATTTGCCCACCTCACTGATCTACTAGTTGTCATTTAATTAATACACCTAGAAGGGGGGGAGGGGGAATCCATGTTCATGGATGAAAACATGCATATCCAAAAGTGATGCATGTTCTCTGGTACCCAAAACAGATCACAAAACAGAAGGTCACATAGTTCATGCATTGCCCTGGTAACCGTTTCCACACTTCGCGCCTTCACCCCCACCCTCTGACATTCAGCATTGTCTTTTTACACTTTGAAGACCTCTCCAGGGCAGATATGGTTGGTTTTGACATGTCATACACTTATCTTGCATTAGTGATGCTCTGCTTTATTTTGGAACCCATGTTACTGCCCGTGGTCTTGATGTACTTATCTGTGTCAGAACATAAGGTGGTAGATATTGTATTACAGTCTAGACAGAACAGAAAAGCACAGATCCTGTTTATGAATTAAGTTACTTCACTTTGTTGCTTTAAGTTTACATTCCAGCTGCCCTCAAACACCGAATTACTTCATAACCTATACAAAACTTTCAGTAGCTCTTCTCTTTTTACTCAGTCATCTTCTTGTGGTGTCTAAAAAAGTGCCTCAGAACAGTGAAGACCATGAAGGTAGATGATGCCACAGTTCACATACAGGACAAATTATGAAAGCCACAGGGAAACAAACTCTTCTTTTTTTTTTCTTGTCTGTGAACTTGAAATAGTGTCTGAAACCACAAAGGAAACAAAACCAGGTGGCAAAGGACAGCTGAGGGGACCATGACAATGCTGCTGAAAATTCTGGAACACCTACAGCAAGCTCTGTGATAGGTCCCCGAAATTCATTGCATTGATAATCATTTTACCTCAGAGAAATTGAAAATACTCAGGGAGTTCCAGGCAAACAGGGAAAACAGATGGAAGAGATGCAAGTAAGGGTAAGCTGTGCACATCAAATGTCATACCAAACTCTAGCAAGAGTAGACACTGGTAGGAGGCAGTTGCACTACTATTCTGTGGTGACTGTTTAGAAATTGAATCTTTTTTAGCATGCACTTTTATAAACACAACTTGTAAGCATTTTGGTCCAAAATTTTTGCCATCTCTAAAAATCAGACTCTCCCTGTTGCCAAGACAAACCAAAGCTAGCCAAACCTTTTGGAAGTCAGTTTTCTATTTAATTATTTTTAAAAAGAACTGTATTTACAGTTGGAAAACAGGACAAGTTAAAAAAAAAAAAAAAGAAAGAAGAAACACATAATCAGAAGAGGAGCCTTGATTTGGTGTGTACAGATGCAGACAAGCTCCTTTCATTAAATAAAACAGCCTTATTATCCGGTCACTGTATTACCTACAGCCCCTCTCAATATATTATTCATTCTAAATTTTATTTTGCCTTTCTGAAAATACAATCCTATGTAATATTGCTTCTACTCCCTAAACAATGGGGTGGTTTTCAGGAACTGCAAAAGGGAAAATGAATTAATTCTTTCTACAAACACAACACATAAGAATATTTAAAACCATTCCCTTTCCTCTCGTAAACATTACTCAGGGAGAAAAAGACTACACATCCCCATATAGAAACAGTTAGCAATTCTAATGTTTTTACTATTTCTTCTGTTTGGGAGATGGGAGAAAGTTATTATGGACAAGATGTTCAAAACTGGAATTTAAAGATAGCTTTACAAGCCTAAAATATGAGAAGCAGTCTGATTTAAAAAAAAAAAAAGTGACAAATCTATCAAGGAAAACAAAAATGAAACCTTAATCTCGCAACTTTCATTTCCACTTCCCAAATCTTAATTCAGACACTGTTTAAACAAACCAAACAAGCAAAAAAAAAAAAAATACCAAAAACACAGCAACAAAGAAAGGGAGCACAAGACTTTTCATCTGAGGCTGTATAGCCCATGTAGGCTGGAGATAATGAGGCCGCTCACTGCACAATTCTGCATTCATCACAAGCCTTTAGCATCCACCCTTTGTTTTGAATCATTGCTTTTCAGTTTCTCACCCCATGAATGAAATTCTGACCCACGCAAATTTAAGAGGAAATTTTCTTTTGGTCTCTCCAAGACTTGTTGTCTTGCTAAAACTGGGACAACCTATCTTTCTCATGGAAAACCGTGTTACCTCTTTCCTCAGCAAAGTGCGCTCCAGTCTATCTAGCAACCAAACTCTGCTACTCTCCCATTTCCTGCAAAATCCTTCAAAACCCAGAGACTATCTTTTTTATCATGTCTGTTATTCTTATTCTAAACAACTTATCAGATGACTCCACCCATGCAGCAATATGAATTCCAACAATGCTGTACATACATACTTAATATGCCAAGACTCTGCCGACATTCAGCTCATGCTCCCGTGTCACATAAAAATCAAAGCACAAAAGGATTATGAATGTGAAGTTCACAAACTTTCTTCTTCAAACATTTTTAACATACATTCTTCAATAAGCAGCTTTGCAGAAGGTGGTATTATTACAGCATAAAAGGCTCCTTTGAATAGCTAAAATGAAAGACTTTATACTGATGCCTTGTTTTTCAGAATAAATTGTCTCACAGCCTTGCTTTACTGAAAATTATCTAACAGACAATTAACACACTCTTGGAATAGACAAATGTTGTTGACTTTTAGCCCATGCAGCAATGACAGAGCAGGGATTTGAGTTACAAGCAGGCTGCTGCTGGCTCTTGTTCCCGACCCTCTACCTCTCCAGTTCTTAACACAGCTTTATTTTGTCAGCAAAATGCTCCATTATTTCTGCTTCGCCTTGAGACAGCCTAGTCCCCCTAACATGTGGTTGCAGCACAACGCCGCAGCTCCAGATTATACACACAAGCCCTAAATCCTACTGAGGTCTGTGCACCAGAATATTTTTCTTTCACAGACAGCTTGGATTAGTTTTGAAACCTCGTAACAACGTATTTATATCACTGCTTATAAGGTTTCTAAAACAAAGACAAAATGCACCAAGTAAGTTCTTGCTTAACTGGAGGAGACAACTATCTGCACTAATAAGAATCAATTACAGCATAATTAGATTTAGGAAGCCAGTTAAGGTTAAAAAAATATATATATATAAATCCCCAAAATCATGCTTATTCATGTTTCAAGAAAATGCACAGTCTAGACCAGACTAATAATAAAAAAACAAACAAACAAAAAAAAGTGCTGAAAGAGATTAGACCATAAATCTCTCCTCCAGAGCAATTGTCAAACAGCATTGATTCATTTCACACAATTAAAATCTGGTTTATAGAATAAAATAACTATTTCATGGTAAAAATGTGTTGAAGTTGAGGTTGAAAATGCTAATCTTAGTGTCTGGGAAAAGGGTATGCCTGATATACACATGAACCATTGGTTTAAGTGAAAAATAAAAACCAACAACAAAAAACACAACCAAACAAAAAACCAAACAAAAAGCACAAACAACCACACAAAATAAAAAAAAACACTAACACACAAACAACTGTTCCTGAGGCTGTGAAGAAAATCTGCCAAATGTAAAATGAGACAATGCTGTCATCTGATGTCTACAGACAGACCCCATGCATTGTAGATAACTCTCAAGTGACAGCAATGCAAAACTAGCAAATCTCTGGCTGCTATTCAGGAGCTACTAGCCAGCACTGAACAGACAGCTACCCTGGATGCTGCTTTGAAATGTTATGAGAAGAAGCAAACACTGTAGTAATTCTGCAGGGGATGAAAAAGTGAAAAATTTCTGTTCTCATCCTCACCAGTGAGATGGCTCCATGTTTTCTCTTCCCTTGTAATTAAAAGGCAAAAGAAAGAGCACCCAACACACACTTTCCCCCCCCAAACAGAAGTATTGTAATATCCACCCCCATATCGGCAGCTGAGCTCTGTGACACTGTGCCAAAGTACCACTCCAGAACAAGTGTCAACCCACTGGCTCCTACTTTTCAGCTCTACCTACAATTTGCAGGCTTTGAAATAAAATGTGAAGGTGTTCCGTGCCACATCCCTCTTTCATTTTTCTTCAGTGACAGCAAATAACATTAAAAGATGTTATCTTCCCTGATGTTTTCAGAGCACATACAGTATTGGCTTTTTATTGGTCATCTACTAAAGAAATTTGTGGGGACTGGCAAATAACAGCCCCTTTTGCAGTCACAGTGAACACATGTGCATCCTAGGCACTGTGCGATACCACTGGAGGACAAAGCAATGGGCTCAAAGCCAATGTTTTCATTCTCACCTACATTGTTTTTCGAATTACTGTACTCACACTCTCTCTTGGTAGTCAACTGTCATCCCCTCACTTTCATAATTTACATTCATCATTAAAAAAATACAGCTAGCTCTCTTCTAACTCAAAAGACCACATGACATCTGCTGTACTCTTCCTTCATTCCAGAGCAACTTTAGCAGGCTGCTGAACTTAATACCTCCAAGATGAGTGGCAGCATGGCTTTGCAGTCATCTCCGGACAGTCTGAAGTCAGTCCAGCTTCTGGAAATGCTATCTGATCCTTCCCCTTCTTGGCCGCTCACTGTGCCTGCAATCTACACGTCTTGATGTAAATGGTGTTAGTGTTGCACAGTAAAGCACACAAGGGAAGAGGTTTGGAACCAAACCAGCAAAGGTGGGGGAAAAGTAAGTTTAATGCCAGTCAGCTCCCTGATCCTGTTCACCAGGTGGCTGCACAAACAGTTGTGCTGCCACAAGGACAAAGTCAAGAGGAAGAAATGAGGGGTCAAAGCTTGAAAAGAACAGGATCACTTCTCTCAGTAGTGGTACTGACTTACATTGGCTCAAAGTGACTGTGGCTTAAGTGGAAAACGAGGTTGTCTTAAAATAACAGCTGTGAAAAATACTTTCTAAGCTAATATGCACCGTGAAGCTCACATAACCAATACGAAACAGAAGCACATACTTAAAGACCTTGAAACCTTGCAAGAACAGCATCTATTTTATAACAATCAAGAGCTTTGAAAGATTTTCAGAGCTAGCAACCTGCAGCCTGATTTCATCTACTCAGGACTAGGCTTAAGCACAGCTCAACAGCTAGAAACCTGTATGGACTTAGCCTACTAAGCATCAAAAACTAGTAACAAAACTCAGGAGGGGAAACAGAAAAAAAAAAAAAAAAATACACCTTCTTTTCCTTTTGATACCTTAAGAAAACCTGCCTGTTAGTCAGATACTTGTGAATCACATTGCTGCAACTACTACTCTGATTGCAGTTCTTTGTCTGAAAATCATGTGCTGAGTAACCCTCGTGCAAGGGACTTATTCTTTGTTAACAATAACATGGTTGACAGACAAAATTTAGACTGTATTGTCAAAACAAGACAGGAGTTCATAAAAGGGAACTAGTTCACATCAGTAACTTCCTTCAATAGATAGTCTTTACCTATAGTATCATTTGGATTTAATTCCATGAACATAATTTTCCTCTACAAGGAAAAAAAAAGGGAAGATACATAGATAAGAAGTTTAGTCAGAAACAGCCTCCCAAGTGTAAATGTACATAGTATTTTGTATGTCCACAAGAGTAACAGGGATCCACTATCTTAGAGAGCGAGGTTGTCTTACAAACTTACAGCACCAGAGCAGATTTACCCCAGAAATAAATTTGATTCAGCATCTTCTGCCAACAACAGGAACTTTCAGTCCATGAGAGGCTCACTTCAGTCCATATGGTCAGACTCCAGAAGGACGTTTCGGCTCCTCCCTTGCCAGAAGCAATCCCTTCCATTTCATGCTCATTCCGCGTGCTCTCCTGGCAGAGCACAACAGTGGCAGCAGTTGCCAACAAGTTAAGCGCAGTTACCTACACTTGGGATACCGCCTGTCTTATTTTTGACGATTGCTCAAGCCACAGCTATGTACACAATCTAAATCCCTCCCATGTCGGAATCTCTGTCCGCATGTTGCTTTAAATGAGAATTAATAGTTGTTTTCTTAATACTTCCTAACCTCTTCACTTAAAAAAAAAAAAACAAACCACCCTAAACAACAAAAAATCAAACCCAGAAGAATCCCAAGCAACCGTTCAGTGAGATCTAGTAAGTCATCTAAGTGGTTCTGGTAAAACCCAGCATTTTTAATTGCATGCGTTCTACCTGCATACACATCTGTGAAAACTGAGGGGAAGGTGTCTTAACTTATTCAATGAAAGTATTGTTACTGAAAGGCCCTTTTCTTGCTGTCACTGTGCTAAATCACCAGCCAGACCTACTCATCACACCACCATCACTCACATACAGGAGGAAGGAGCCTGCTGCACATTTGATGTATGAGCCAAAGCCTGTTAGAAGAGTCAGGAAAATACAGTCTTACTGTTAGAGCTTTTTTTCCCAGTTGGCACTTTATCAACAATGTCTCCACCCAAACCTAGGGTTGTTTGTAGCACTACAGTGTGTGCCTAAGAACAGACAGGTGTCCTTAGCATGACCTGTGAGCAAAACAGGGCCCACTGGTCAGAAATGCTGGTTTCTGCACCAGCAGGGGGGTGCGTGACAGCACGGTCCTTGCCATGCGGTCCGTTTCCAGCACGGACCCCGCTGTAAGGGCAGTCTAACACAAATTCTGCCTTTTGCTCGCTGAGCACAAAGCGCGCTCGCACTGAGCTGTTGCAGGATGCGAGGCCTCCCCGCAGAAGGGGGACCTGGCAGAGAGAAAGGGGCTCTATCCCCCAGCGCACCGGGTTTCGCAGAGGCTGGCAGCCAGGTGGGTGCGCCGTGCGCTTGGGGTGGCACAGCGCCCTAGGGCCACGCAGGATGGTGTGCCCACCCCAACTAAGCCGCCGCCTTCCCGCAGAGCTGCAGCTGCCCGAGCACCTCGGCGCCGTGCAGCGCAGGTGCGGCCCCGGGGAAAGCCCAGCGGGCACGGCCGGCCCCGCTCAGGTTACCCCACTGCGCGGGTGGGTGGGTGGATGCGTGGGAGGTGATGGTTCCGCAGCGTCCCGCAAGCGCTGTCTTGACCCGAGCGAGCACACCAACCCCCTCTGCGGCTGCTGAGGGCAGCGCCGGGGGTCTCGTCAGGAGAAAGAAGAGGGGAAATAAAGCGGGGGGGATCCCGGGCAGCGCCCCCTCCCTCTGCCCCCGCCGCCACTCGCCTGGTTGGGGTCGGTGGCCCGGAAGACGTGGCAGGCCATGGGGGAGTCGGGGTTGTCGGGCTGCGACTTGATCAGGTAGGCGAAGTAGGTGAGGTCGTGGCTGTTGTGGATGAAGCGGGAGATGTGCTGCGGCTTGTGCTCGAAAATGAAGACGGCGGGCGCGGGGCTGGCGGGGCGGCCGGGGCCGGCGGCGGGGCCGGCGGGGCGGCCGGGGCTGGCGGGTCCGGCGGGCACGCAGCGCAGGGTGGGCGAGCCCAGCAGCAGCAGCACCTCGCGGGCCGGCACCCCGCTGCCCAGGGCACCGCCGGGCTCCTGCCGCTGCCCGCGGCGGCGGATCTCGGCCATCAGCCAGGGCAACATGGGCAGCGTGGTCCGCCGGTCCAGGCATGACGAGCCCACGTACCACAGCCTGAAGCGCTTCTCCCCCGGCGGCGGCGCCGGCTGCGGCTCGGGCGCCGGCTGCGGCTCGGGCTCCGGCTCCAAGGGGTGGGAGAACGGCTCGCCCTCCCCTCGCTTCTCCATGGCGGGTCTCCGGGAGGAGAGCGCGGAGCTCGGCGGCCGCTTCCCCCCAACGCCAGGTGCAGGCGGCGGGGCCTGCGCTCGGCCGGGGGTGCCGCTAAGCGCGCATCCCGCCGGGCACGTCCGCGGAGCCGCGCTGCCTTTCCTGCCTACCCGCGCGGGGTCATCCCGCGAGGAGGGAAGGACGGCCGAGTCACCCTCCTCCTCCTCCTCCTCAACGCCCCGGGGAGGAGCGGCGAGGGCACGCCCCAAGCGGGCTCTGCGGCCCGGCCACCGCCGGGCAAGGGGCGGGACGGCGCCGCCCCGGGTTCCAAACAAAATACAACGTGGCCTCTGCTTCACGTCCTGCTTCGCCAGGTGCTGCCGGGCCCGCCGTTCCCGGGGGTTGCTGGCCTCTCCCTGCGGTCCCGCAACGTGACCGTGCGCGGAGAAAGGAGATGGAGGAGGAGGAAGTCCGCAAAGGGAGGAAGGTCGCCTAACAGCGGAGGGAAGGAGGTGGTGCGGCGGCTGGAGTTTCTCTCGTTTGCAGAAGCTCCCAAGCTTTTTCTGAGTTGGGTTTGCTTTTGGCGAGCCGAAGGGGCGCTGGGGAGAAGCCTCCCGAAGCCAGGGGCGGCCCCGGGGCACCCCCCGCCCGGGGCGCCGCCGCAGCTCTGCGCCCACCGCTGCCTCTCCCCCGGCTTCTCTACCCGCGGGGAAAAACAGCCCTGCCGCCGAGGTGCGGAGGTACTCCCACGGCTGTTAACGGCAGCGTCTCCCTGCCGAGTCGCTGTCAGCTCAGACTTTAATTAAAACTGATTGTAATTTTTTTTTTCCCTAGGTTTCTTTTTCCTGCTGGAGCTTTTAGTTGTGGGGTTTTTTTTTTTCCCTGTCTCGCTATCGCGATAACATCTCTTTTGTCAACGAAAAATCTGCCACCTACTGTAAATGTTAGTAACTAGTCTTCTCCACCTGAGAAAGTAGCTGGACAAAGCTTTTCCAGTTATGCAGCATCCGTATCCATTTTGTCATTGTCAGTTTTAGTGACCTTGTGTTTACATCTGCAGCAACAGCGGCGATAATTCCCAGGAACGTGCTATTACGGCAACTGTTTTATTCCTCTCTACAAGAAATAAATCCGTAGCTTGAGCTGAAGAGCTACTCTGTAATTTGAGGATGTGTGCTAAATTATTTGGGGGGGGTGGGGTAAGAGAGCTCGTGTAGCACAGTAGGTCATAACCCACTGGAGTCTGAACTGGCACAAAAACTGTCACATTAGCAATATTTTAATAGTGTTACATGCAGCTATGCTCATTTCCTGAGCAAAGTATTTTGCTCTTCTTTTTCCTAGTTTATATTCATCTGGTTTATGCATTTTGGTTTATCAGTTGTAATTTTAAGTGTTAATTTTGTAACTTTGAAAGACCTCAAATATACCTCCTCCTACAGTATCCTAAAATAAGCTATTAGTACAGGACAGCTAATGCAAGAAGTATTACATAGGCTGGACAGGAGCTTTAATACTTGCTACAATGGTACAAATTGAAGCCAGAATAGAATTCTTTCCCAGTCTGACTATTTTCACACACTTTAACACCTGAACCCTGTTGCTGTACAGTAGAATTTACAACTGGGGTAGGTGGAATAGTAACAGATGGAGTTTTTGGATTGGAACCCTAAAAATGTCCCTCACTCTTCACAGCTAGCATTAACCCTTTAACTTGAGACGCTGTGCTCCGACCCTGTGGGATGGCAGTTTGGGAACCACTAGGATTGTCTAACAGCACACTGGGGAGAACACCCCTTTACTTCCTGGCGGCAGCGCTAGCACTGGTTTCACGCTGCAGTGAACTGCTCATTTTCTGCCGTTCGGTTCTGTGAGCCGCTTCTAATTTAAGTGACAGCACTCATACAGACACCACTGCTGGCACAAAGGAGGCAGGAAGAGCTGCTCAGGGGTGAAGAGGGCAGCAAGACTACTCACTCCTTTGGGGAATGGTTTGTTAGATGATTCATCCAGAGCGTGAAGCTCCGATTCAGTCACTTGAGCATAAAGACCAATTTAAACTAGCAAAGAAGTGAACTGAACACCGGGTTTGCACTGAAGCAGCAGCAAAAACTCCTCATGCATTCAGCTGCGATGATTTTAGAGGGGATAATCATGAAATGGCTGTAACAAAGCAGTCTAAGGGGGAGGCCGCAACATACTGAGTTGCTGCAGTTGCTCACAAACACCATCTCCGAGACGATCAGATCCCTTTGTACTGTGTTTGCACATGACCTAGTAAAACCAGGCTGTGGATAACCACCTAGGCTTTTAGGTGCTGCGGTGATACAATTCATAATAATCAGGAAACGCAAAGACAATCATATGAATGCATACAAAAATACCCAAACAACCAAAAAACCAAACAACTGACAACAAAGAGCAAAAAGAGTCTGAAATTCATTGACATAATCAGAGATCCATTGATTATTCTCACATTGTTCAGACAAAACAAGAATCCTTCACTTGAAGATGGTACAGAGCTGAGTTTGCAGCTGCTAAGGACACATCTCAGTTTTTACGAATTATTTTACCAAGTAGAACAAAATGTGGAAAATGAATCTGAAATTCTTAAATTGTGCCAGTTATGTAAAGCTGTTCAGTTTCTCCTTCAGATGGGTGATTTGTTTAATATGATATAAGATCTACTTACTTTGACCTAATTTATTTTTATTATTGAACTCTTTATACAAATCCCTTTTGTGATGAAATTAATCTATATAAACCCTACTACTAACTACATTCAAAATTAAATTCTCAGATGTTAATCCAAAATTTTCATGTTTTCTTTTCACTTCAGCTTTTTATGTCTCTCTCGATTCTTCACAGTAATCCCTCTGAGCTGTCCATTACCTTTATCCATTTACTTCATCATTTCTTTCTTATCCTTTAATCTGCCTACCACTTTTTATCTCCTCATCTTGTTAATAGTGTTTCATTAGAAACTCAACACTTCAGTTACCTAACTTCTCTTCTTGAAGTTGGTCCTCTTTTCTTATTTTTCTCAGCTGTAAGATTTCATGCACCTTGAAGCTAAAACTTCCTAATTTCTCCCATATTGAGCACAGTATTACTTTGCCCATGACCTCTGACATACTCCTTACGTAATTTCTCTCCTAGTGATTAAAACTGCAATGGTAACAAAAGCATCATCCTCTAATTCTTCGCACAATATAGTTAGGAATTAGCCTAAACTATATAATCCTTATAGCTCAGTCAATGGGAACCTGAAGCTTTGGGACCGAGAAGAAAGCAGCTGTCCATAGCCTTTATCCACAGAGCTTTGAAAATACATGTCTGCTCTTGATGAAAGAGCAGCTTCTTTCCAGGTCATTCCAAATAGAAAGAAAGGTAAATGCAGCACCCATGTAGAGACATGGCAGACAACCTCTGACAAGAGGCCACAATTTTTTTTTTTTTTTTAATTTATTATTATTATTGGCCAAGCTTCTTGAAACAAATTCTAAACTTCGAAGTAAGAATTTGAAGTTCTTATATCTTTTGGAAGATATGAAGTACATAAAGTACAATACTCAGTAATTGGCATATCATATCCTGGAAATACATGCTCAGTTGGTCAGATAAAGCCAACAACATTACCCAGTCAGACTACTTTGAATTATTGATAACCTGCCATTGATGTCTATTGACTAAACAGACATTAGATCCAAAATCTTTCAACATAAGGTATACTATTGAAATGACCAAATAGGGATTCAGTTAACTAAATGCAAGGAAATGCCTATGAACATTTTGGATTCAAGATGCTTGTCAATGGAGAACTACATGTAAAGATTATTTTTCCAAATAAAATGGGTGAGTATATTTTCTGTTTATTAAAGGTGTGTTTTGTTCATTAAGACAATACCTGGATAATGTATGATGTTTCTGCACATGGCACCACAGAAGCCAGTTCCTGTGTCACATCTGGATCATCACTTCACTGTTAAAGGCTTTAGACCCGCAAACTGGTAAGCAACCACAGTTCTCAGTAATTTCTTAAGGAGCAGAGAGACCTCAGCATCTCACATCATCAGACTGTTAATTGTGAGTAATTACCCATCCCCTTAAGCTTTCTAGCCCCAATTTTAATTGCAGAAAAAATATTATTAGGGAAGCTGTAGACTTGACTTTACAATCCCGCAATTGATGCATAACTTCAATCACCTGGGACTAGAGTACTTTATTTCAGTAATATGCCCTGTAGCTGTAATTGCATCTCACCCTCCTGCTTTTCTAAGAATGATGCCACTTAACTCTTGAGATTAAGGTCTGATACTGCATTTGCATTATTTTTAATTATTAAAATGTTATTTTACTCTCAAATCACCTTTTAGTAAGATCTGAGATAAAGACATTTTTACTTTAGAAAACATTTTATTCACTTAAACTACCCAGTCTTGTTTGAAGGCTCTAATTAGTTAACTTTTGGAAATCTAACTGAAGAATTAAAAAATAAGTTCAGTAGACTAGGCGTGTTACCAAGGCTTTAAAATTTATCTCCTATGGTGCCTCCTCTATGAAGTAAGTGAAAACATTGGTAGAAATAATGAAAACATTTTATTTTGCAGGATGCATAGAGGTTATTATAGTTTAAAATGAAATGCCAAAGGTTTGAGTAAGACATGTCAGCCTTGTAGAGACATGTCAATAGCAAGAGACACTCACTGCAATTTGTACACAATAAAAATGATGAAAAATTAATCTGATGGGGGTTGGGTGGTTTGGATGTTTTCTTCTCTAACTGCACTAATCTTTTTTGATTTTAATGACAGATTATAATTTGTTCTACCGATAAGAACCACTCCAAAACAGATTTAGGGGAACTGGAATGAGCAAAGTTTGCAAGAGAATCGTCCCTAGTTAGAAACTTTGTAAACATCTCTAGAACTTAAGGTGACCCACCACCTTTTATGTCTGTGTTCAGTGTATTGTTACTAAATTTAATGTAACACTGAATAAAAGATACAACAAATTCAATTGTTATATTTCTCTCCAAATAAGCATTGTGGAAAAATTCTTACATTTTGTTATTTTTTCATGGAACAGTCTTCCCATGAAACTTTCTGGCACAGCAGACTTTTAATCCAGTGAAGAACGATAATGCTTTTTGTTTAAGATTATGTTTTAAACTTGAGTCCTGTGTGCTTATCTGTGATCACAGAATCTTTCCAGGGGTGGAACTTTAGTTAGTTGCTATTTGTTTTAGCCCTTTTTGGGGAGAAACCTTATATCAGCTTACTAAAAAACCCTGCTGTGGAGATTATAATACAGAGTTTGGTGGCTGTTAAGACAGTTACAAAGATAGTTATTGTAGGAAATAGAGCAACTTCTTCTGCAACAACTATTTCCACATTCCCAATTATTTCTGCTTTTATATAAAGGAGATATTTAGTTACCTACTATGCCCTGACCACTGCAGTTAACATACAAAGAGAAAAAAATGAGGAAGAAGAGAGTACCGCAGCCAATGGAGTCTGCTTCTCTCCCTGAGAATACCCACACATCTACCTCACTTTGTGATTCAGAAGGGATCCTAGTCTCTTCCACCTCTCCGCCAATGGAAACTAAGACAGCATTTCTTGTCATTGCCAAAGCTAAAAGGAAAATCTTCATATTATTAAAAAAATACATTATTACAAAGGATGAACCACAGGTTATAAAGATTAGCAGATCTGTAGTAAGAGTAGAGGGATACTATAGAAGAGAGATGCTTCAGAAGGCATTTCAGAAGGTATTTCAGAGGCCATTAATTTTATCTGTGCAAGAGGGAAATGTAAATACCATTAAGATTTCAACAGTATATCACTATTAAAACGTTACTGTGATTTCACTGTGTCTGGTAAGAGAACGTGCATCTTGCCATGAACAACAGGGACTTGTAGTCCCAACACAATACCACGAATGGTGCCAGCATAACTGCCAAAAAACAATAAACGAACAAAAGAACTGAACAGATGGAAACCCCTTAATCTTCTCTCATCATCCTTTACTCTCTCCTAGGTAAATTGACATCTGTTGTCTTGACTATGTTGACTGCTGAGCATCTCTTATCTTCTCACACTCCCAACTGTGAGAAGCAGCACTGCACAGCACACTGGTGATTCATGCGAGACACGCACTTACACTCCTCCACCTGTTTTAAACATAAACTTTACTGCTCTCAAGCTTCACACGTGGTTGCAGCATCCAGTACTTGCCAGTGCAGAAACATCTCTAGGAAGAAAGCCTGTTGTGCTTTTATTCAGTCAGGATCTCAGATAAATACTTGTTTAAAAAACAACTGCAACTGTTCATGGGGAACAGTAAAATTCTTTACAGCTTCAGCAGTACCAAGAACATCAGAACATTACTTCTCAGACTCAGAGGTAATTCACAGGGGAATTAAGCAACAGGGCCGCTTTCAGTGGCAGTGTATTCCTAAGTGTGGCATAAAGACACCAGAAACCAGACTACATACCAGAATACCAAAGAAGGATTTTAGAGGGGTTAAACTGCATGAAAACCTTGGCTAGAGAAATGCAAATGCTTATTCCGTTAATGATATGCAGATCCAGACAAATCTATTTAAGAGTTGTCTAAACAGGGGAGAAAAAAAAAAAGTAAAACGAGAATAGGCCCCAAAAGAAATGTACCATAATACTATTTAAAGAACAAGTAACAATGCAGAAGTGTTACTATAATTAAATTACTTTTAGGCTACTGCAAATATGCAATGTATGGTATATATTCTGTTATTAACATGCTGAATGTTGTTAATGTCATTGAAAATCTTTACATTAAACTTTTTCCACAGTTAACTTGAAGAGTATTTGCCTACTATATAAGAAGTAGGATGAAAGTTATGGTGACATGAATGTGCAGAGTTCCAGACAGAAGGGCAGAAAAATCTGAGTCTTTATCTCAGTTGTCGGACATACTCTCAATGACCGTGTATCAAGACTATATGCAGCAGTGCCACCTGGTGACCAATATGATGACAAATTCCTCTTAAAATGTTATCTAGCACAGACATTTATTGTATGAAATAATAGATTTTTCCATCCTTTTTTAATATGCATATTAAAGCTTACTGTTCCAAATCTCAGTATGTTAAGTACCAAACTGACGCTGAGATTTCCAATTTATAAACATAACAATATTTGTAATGAAAACACTAACAAGAGTATTTGGAAACTATGGCACCTATACATATTGAGTAGAAACAGTTCTCAAAATAAGGCAGCTAGAGCATAATTAGCCAGAGAAAGAAAATGCAGCACAGGGGAGAGGAAACCCAGGAACACTAAAACTAGCCTTCATGGAGAAGATCAGCAATCTCAGCTTCCTTACTTTCTCAGTGACACCAAGTCATAAATAATTCATAGACCTATCCCAATAACTCAGTTCAAATGGCAGGTCATTTGTCCACCTTCCTTCAGAAAAGCCTCAGAAACAAGAGTCAGAAAGCCTTTCAAAGCATCCAAAACTGGGTATGAGAAGTGCTGAACACCATCCCTCTAACGTGCATGGTTCCTCATGCACTCAAGCACCAAGTGTGGAACTGCATGCGCGTGTATGGACAGTGCTGTGTGGTAGAAGCAAAAGTAAAGGAAACATTTGGCCAAAATTGCACAAGGACAAGAAAACTCAGTTGTTTATGAGGTGACTGAGCCCCAGGAAGGGAGGACTGCACCATCACACCATGCAAGTTCAATTCAGATCAAGGCACTCGTGTCACACACTGCCCCGCACAGATCCAACTCCCTAATCCAGTGAATTCCCAGTAAGCTAACAACCCAGCCAATAGTCATAATATTTTACTGAAAATCTGTCTGCACTACCACCATCAACCACAGGGTCCTAGACAGGATAGAGGCTGCTGAATTTTAAGTTCTCCCCTTGCTATTGCAAAAGTTTCTCAGATGGAGCATTTTATGCTGCAGGTAGATTAAATTACTCTGGCACTTGGTGTTATTCTAGTACCTGCAAGGGTTAAACAGAACTCTGCATGCCTCTGCAAAGGAGTGGGAATTACCCTCTCCTTATACTCATAGTTAAAAAGGTAACAAAACATTCAAGTATGATAGGGAACAAGGAAAGCAGGAAGAAGAAACAACATTGTTCCTCTCCCCCAATTTATCATCTTTCAACATTGATCTCAATTGGTCCAAGCTAACGTATCTTCAGATGTTCAAATAGAGCGCAAAGACTTGAAAACAGGAAGGTAAAAAAAAAAAGAAGAGGGGGTGGGCTAACAGTGAACAACAAGAAGCAATGAAAACACGGCTAAGGAAAGACAGTACAGTTTTGTGGAAGCAGGAACAGGGACATGCTTTTACTTCGGCCATGACAATGCCAAAGCGTGAAGAAAAACTTAGGAAACACTACTGCATAGACATGACCACACCATTTGTGCACTCTTTCTGTGGGCCTTTCTTCATTTTTCTACAAAATAGCTTTCTGTGAGGGGGCTGCTGTTCAAAAATAACAGGGGAAAAAAAAGTTACAAAGATGATAACAGTTATTGCCAGGAGATGCCTTCATTATTCCCTCCCTCAGTTTTGTTTACCATATAAGCTTGTTCCCTTTCCCCCTTCCTTCCTTCCTCTTGCTCTGTTCCAGGCAAATGTAGAAAAGAATAAATAAAATTAAAAAAATTTTACCTGTTACTTGTCTCCTAAATACAGTTTAAGAAAGAAAACCAATTGAATGTAATTTCCTACAAAATTTCATTAATCTTATGTCTTGTCTTTTCTTGGTTCAATGTAACATTTTGTTCTTGATAGAAATATTCCTTGCAGCCCACAGTTAACCATCAGCTCCTCAGTACCACATCAGAGAAAGACTGCAAGTGTCTCAACTTCATCCCTATTTTAATCACAGAATCACTATGGTTGGACAAGACCTTTAAGATCATCAAGTCTAACCATAATCTAACTCAGGCAGGGCCACTACCACACCATATTCTTAAGCACCATATCTAGACAGCTTTTCAACACATCCAGGGATGGCGATTCAACCACTTCCCTAGGCAGCCTGTTCCAGTCTTTCATAAGCCTTATGGTATAGAAGTTTTTCCTCATGTCCAACTTAAACCTCCCCTGGTGTAACTTGCTGGCATTTTGTCTTGTCCTGGCGATTGTGACTTGTGAGAAGAGACCAACACCCACCTCTCTTCAACTTCCTTTCAGGCAGGTTTCCTTAATAAGGAGAGAAGTATAGTCATAGTCTAGTCCTGAACTTCACCCATTATAGTAGTTATGAGACAGGCTTAAAACAAAAACCAGACCATCTTTGTTACCCATATGTTTAATGATGGTGGACTTACAAAAATATTCATGTTGTACAATTCCATATCAACCAACAAATAGAATTAGGAACACACAAGGACTCCTGATTCTCTTTGAAAAGATCTGGTTTCTGCACATACACACAAAGAATTCAACAGCTTGTTTGAACATGTGGATATTGCTACCGTGCAAAATGTTAGTGTTGGGTTTTGTTGGGGTTTTGCTGTTGTTGGTATTTTTGGTTTTTTTTTTTTTTTTTGGGTTGGTTTTTTTAATAAAGTACTTAATTCTTCCATTACTCTGTCTAGGAATTTCAAGTGATAGCAATCAGGACAAATCTCAGAAGCCAACTTTTAATCATGTCTCCTAGATGTCCATAAACACCTCTGGAAATTCTCAGACAGTAAACTAGTGTAGCACACATGTCCAGGCATCTTCCAGACAGTTAAAGCATTCTGGAATTCAGGGACATTTGAAAAATATATATCATCTCTAGATTATCTGACTTGACAAAATGTAAGAGACTTTACAAAGGCTGACAACTTTCTCCTTTAGGTGATGGACCAAGAAAAAAAAAATAACCAAATGTTTCCTCATTACTTTCCAGGATTTACTAAATTGTTGTTTCTAGAAGTTATCACTAATTAAGTCTTCTTTTCCATCCAATTCCAATGAAGGCATAAATATTTCCAGCTGTATGGAAAAACTTAAGTGCATTAGAGCAAATGGGAAGTATTTGTAAGGCTCCAGATTTACTAAAAGAAAAAAAAGTAATCTTTTTTTTCGGGAACTCTTGCACTGATGTAAACCAATTAATTCACTAGGCCAAAGCATGACAATGTTTTCCAGTCATAAAAGCCTTACACTACAACTTCTGCATATTAAATTAAAAAAATTAAAAAATAACTGCCTGCACCACTTTTCCACAAAACACAGCAGATACTTTCTGCACCGTGTTCAACACAAAGCCCTTGCAGACAGACAAGGGAAAAGGCAAGTGGGAATTTTGCACCTTAGACCATTTTGTGACATTTCATTGAGAGGGTCCCAGAACAGAGCAATCTGTTCTCCCCAGCCACAAATCAAACACCTCAGACTTCAGCACAAAGGCAGTATCATCCAGATCAATGGCCATAGCACAAAACTTCTGCTCTCTTTTGTTAAAGCCCACTCTGTTTCACTTATTTGAGATTCTAAGCAACTCCAAGTACTGTTTTAATGTACCATACATAATGCCCAAATAGTGGGGGTGTATCTCTATTGAAAGGGCTGCAGGCGTGCAGCACACACAATGTGCTGAGGTTTATTTTCATGACAAAAAGGCAGGAGTAACCTGTATCCATGACTTTCAGCCAGCTTCAAAAAAATGTTCATAAAAAAAGTATTAAGTGGGTTAGAAAGGCAGAAATCACTTGAGGATCTGTCCCAGCAAAAATGGTTCTCAGTTTCTACCATTCTGAAGCTGCAGCATGAATTTGAATCTGCCTATCAGTATGAATTGTCTCTTTTCAGATTTACTTCCTGTAGCACACCACCAGCACATCTCGCAATGCAACAGTATTGCTTTTATTACATCCCACTAAATGTGTAGCTCTTGTTCATGGAAAACTCAAGGGAAAAAAAAAGGAGAGCATAAAAATCAGACCAAACTTATCACTCCCCGCTCTGGAAATGCCCCCATTCTTCAGAATCCAAGTCAAAATTTCTTTGGTTAGGACATTCTCTGTGCAAGTGTGCGCAACATAGCTCAGTGGACCCCGGCTGCACAACACAACAAGCAAAGAAATCTTGCTGAGTTTTAGTGTGGTCCTTTCTCCAATGTGCTTGGCTAACACTTCAGCCTGAATTTTCAAGTCTCCTCTTGACTTCTTTAATTCAGAGCTCGGAGTGAGACAACTACACCAGTACTCTAATTTAATTAGAAAGACTGCTGATCAAAACATCAAGAAGAGTGCCACAGATTAAATTTGGATTAAACGCAAAAGCAGAAATATATTAAAATGCTTTTAAATAAAAGGTAGAAAGGTAAATTTAATTCAAAAATTAGCCTCTGGGTTTCATTTCATAGAATAAATTTTGGGTCTCCAGAAAAGCTTACTACATTAACTTGTTTTTTTATAAGCCTAGGTGGTGGGAAATAAGTATTTGAAATAAACAAGCTGTTAGATCAAGTACATTCTCTAGTTATTAACAGAAGACTAGAAGCCAGGTCTGCAAATACCTGCTACTAACTACTTGAAATTGCTTTTCAAGAGTAACTGTATGCTTGTTATGTGTAATTTCACATACTCCTTATACTTAATATCATTGTTGAGTCCAAGTGCATCTCAATTTTACAGACAAGTGTTAACAAAGGATTTACGCTTCTCTCAGTATCTTCACAGTCAATGTTTTAAGGTGTCTTTCTGAACTCCACAGGTAAGTGTGTAGTTTCTTGCATTTAGTTTCTTACTTTTGGATATAGAAAGTCTACAGTGATGCTTCTCGGTACATATCCTGATCTTTTGTCTACCAGGATGAACAAAGCTGAGCACATTTCCATAATCACAGCAGAGATGGTTTCAAGTACTCAAAAGTGAAGAAATCTTCACAGCAATGCAAGAACAATGCTGACAAATACCTGTCAAAAAGACAAGGATACATACCTTGCTGAGCAATGGCACTTTATTCGCTGTGCGGAATGGAAAGTTTACTTGATCTAAGCCTGTCCAAAATTTCAGTGTAAATAAAAGTTCTCTTCACACTGTTTCAAGAACAGCTGCCATTTCCTTGAACTGTCTGAAGAAGTTCTAAAAAGAAAGAGTCAAGATAAATTTCAGTTTCTTGAAGAAATGCTCAAACCATAGTTCAAACTATTATGTTAACACAAAAATCACAATTCATTTTTCTCACATTCCCCCTTTCCCCCCCAGTTACAATTTGCAGCTTGAACTGAAAGTTTCTGCTTTTCTTTTTGTGGGACAATTGGCATTTCAACACATTCACTATAAGGTCTACAAAGGTGATGCCTTATTTGCATGGGTTTGCCTATTAATAGGCAGAAAGAAAAATACAAAGTAGCTGTAACCACACCAAAAAACCTCCTCACACAAATATTTTTATTCCTATCTGAAATACTTCAGGATTCTCAAGTACAGCATCCATTTCTTACAGTAGTTTATCAGTAAATTACTACATAAATTTCAACTAGAATGAATATAACACTTCACAACACCAAACAGTTCAGAAGATCATTCTCAAATTCTTGCCAGTTCAACTCCATGGATTTATTTGTAAGCTTGTCTGATATTCTAAGTGACGCAATTGCCCTTTAAATAGGAGTGACAACAGAAGTGCAGTAAGTATGCAGATGAAGGCATAGCCATTAAGAGCCAGTGGTGACAAGACAGATTGACCTCCATTCCTAATCATTAGGAAGTATAAGGCTTCACCCAAATTTTAAGTTTTGAGGCTGAGGAACCAGTTCCATGGATTTAGAATATTCCATCTAAATTTAATAAGGCAGACTGACAGCTGACAAGAAAGATCCAGAAGTCTTTATATCTTCAGCTGTTAGCTTATTTGCAAGAGAACAGATTAATTACTGCTAAATTAACATTTTCAGATAAATGATGGAGAACCAAAGTATTTAGCATCAGTGTTTTAAATAACTACTGCTTCATCTTGGAATGAGTGTATTAGTAAATAAGCAACACAAAAGTTTGAATCAAGGTATACAGTTGCTCCTTCACAACAATGTCACTGTTTAAGAAACTGAATCAAGTAACACTGATTACAGACCTTGAACTGGGGGATTGTCATTTCAAAAGATCTGTCCGTTATTTGTCCTGAAGGGTCTGCCACTTTTAGAGTCACTGTAACATAAGGATACTTCAGAGACCTGCAGGTGTCAGAGCTCATCGCAACTCCCAGTTTCCACTTAATATCTATAAACTACAAAGAAGAAAATAATTGGAAACAGTGTTAACAAAAGATCTAGGCTGCCACTGTCATTCTATTGGATGGACATTTTGCAGACTATGCAGGACATCTAGAGCTCATATCCAAATGGGAAACAAGCATACACCTTCAGATATTATAGAACTGCCCTTCCTTTCAATAGTGAACAAAGAAACAAATTCAGCAAGTTATTTCACTTCATCTGTTTTCCTTTTTAAGTACAATAGTTAAATACAGTTTATTTAAAGTTCTTGTAAGGGGAGCTTGAGACACAGAGTTCACTTGGCTTGTATATTCATGCTTTTCTCCTTTTTCAGAAATTTTTAAATCAAGTGGAAACATGATAAAAACCTCAGACAGTGCACAAAAAATTATAATAGCAGTAATTGAAAAAATTAAGGCATTTCATAATTCTATTTTAGATAAATCAAAGTACATCATAAATACATTTCAGACAGGTAAGATCATTTTCAGTCTTATGACAAAGAGAACGGTTGAATAAAGAAGAGAACATTTAGACACTTAATATCAAGAATGAGACAAAGATTTATTTTTATCCTAATTCAATACTTTTAAATTGTTGTTAGAAGAAAAAGATCTTAAAATGCAAATACACAGTGTGTTAGCTTTGCAAAAAGGGATAAAAAACAAAACAAATGCTGGAAATTGACTGAAGTATTTTTAAAAGAAGTTTAAACTTAAAGACAAAGAATAAACCAATCAAGTGCTGGTGTTATCAACTCTAAAGAACAATTCCTATTACATTTAAAACAGATTTATGTAAACAATTAGCTGCCACACCAACTGCCACTCACCTAATGGTACTATGAAGCACCAATTTTAAAAAAAGATAAGAAAGTGACTTTATCATCCAAACAATAATATTAAAAAACTGTTCAGCATTTTGACAACCTCTACTGTAGATGCTTCTTTACCTGGATGGACATTGGGCAAAACAGATAGAGGAAAGCTTTCAACAGTCAAGAAGCACAGACGTTTCTGAAAAGTTAATAGTTAGCTCAACTATACTTTGTCATTCAATTACCTGCCCCACTGCGGCCGTACTTCTTGCATCTTCTGACACACTTATGGATTTTCCCTGCTCATTCCATACATGACGAATAACTTGAACAGCGTGTTTCGGCAGCACGCTGACTGCGCTGCCCAAGGTGACGACGAGCTCTTCCGTAGAAAGTTTGTTTCTGGCTGCTGTGCTATAGGAACACACAAAGAACACACAAAGAACAGCCCATCAATTTCATTCTCTGTGAATTTAGTAAGATTTCCTCACTTCACCCCAAATAGGCAATTTTTTTATTTCTGTTTTATGCACCTATGGACTTGACAATAATTAGGCAGCTTATGGGTTTGGGTTTTTTGTTTGTTTGTTTTCCCCAGAATATTTTACTTATGTTTTGCATCCACATGCAAAAAACATGACTTGGCTTTCAGTGTGTCTTAATATGCAGAGACCATGCTTTGCTGGGCTTGTACAACACTTAACATTAAAATAAATAAACCACAGCCACCAAGTGCCCTTGCAACTGAAAAAAAAAAAGGCATAATTCAGTGAAAGATGTGTGCATAGTGCACTTAAACAGTATTATTACTTTAGAAACAAGGCAATTTCATTAAACATTTAGAAGAGATAATTTAAGTATCATGAAAAGGCAAGTAAGGACCTCTAGGTAATGGTATAATTGGTACTAACAGGATTCGAATGATGCAATAAACCCGCAACTCAAAAGGCAGCAAGTCTAGAGGAACATTACCACTCAATTGATGCATCTAAAAAAATTAAAAATAAAAATCACACCCTAGATTTGTTCACATAGATCCACTCCTCTAAAGAAGCATTAATAAAAGAGAGTCAGTCCTTTAAGTCCCATGGTCTAATATAATTTAAGGCTTCATATTTTACAGAGTAAAAAGTACTAATTTAATTTCTACTGTTTTGTTTGTTTGTTTTGGGATCATATTAATGTTACATAAAATGTTTAAGTAGTAGATATTAAAAGACCAAACAAGAATTTGAAAATTTTATCTTTCTGAAAATAGAAAAAGCATAGAGCAACACAACAGCTGAAAATACTACCCAAAACCTTTACCTTTATCTCTGCAGAGCTCAACACTACAAAAAGGTGTATCTTTCAAAGAGGCACAAATGCTGGTTTCTAATCTTTTCAGAAACAAGGGTTTAGAACACACTTCTTCCAGGCAAAGGCCTATCTGACTCAGCTTTAGAACAGAGCTTAACTTCCCCTTTTATTTTGCAGTAGTTCCAAGTCTCACAGACAGAATCTTAGAACAATTTCCTCTCTTCAGTTTTAATATATAGTCTCATTTTTTTGTAAAAAGTAACTAAGCTCTGAAGTTTGTGTACTGAAAATTAGAAACTTTTGCCCTTTTTCCAAATCAGTTCATTTTATAATCCACATTTGATGCCACTTTTTAATACCACTATTAAATCGGGGTGGAGGGAAAAAAAAAGACATGAGACAAAGTAAATTATTTTGTACTTACCTAAAGAGAAAGGAAACAATGTTAGCTATTTTTGCCAGGTCACCAGTGTTAATCTCAATGCCAGATGTTTGAATTCTCTAAAAACAGAATGTTCAAACAAATACAAATAAAATAAATTATCATAGAATATTATGGGTTGGAAGGGACCTAGAAAGATCACCTAGTCCAACCCCCCTGCCAGATCAGGATCACCTAGAACAGGTCACACAGGAATGTCTCCGGAGAAGGAGACTCCACAACCTCCCTGGGCAGCCTGTTCTAGTGCTCTGTCACCCTCACAGTGAAAAAGTTTTTCCTTGTGTTTACTCTAAACCTCTCGTGCTCCAACTTACTCTCATTGCCTCTTGTCCTAACATTGGATGACACTGAGAAGAGTCTGGCTCCATCCTCCTTACACTCACCCTTAACATATTTATAGACATTAATGAGGTTCCCCCTCAGTCTCACCCAGGCTAAAGAGACCCAGCTCTCTCTGCCTCTCCTCATAAGGGAAATGCTCCACTCCATTAATAATCTTGGTGGCCCTGCACTGGACTCTCTCCAGTAGCTCTCTGTCCTTCTTGAACTGTGGTGCCCAGAACTGGACACAGTATTCCAGATATTAAAAAAAAAAATTTAAAAATCTGGTTTTATATATGTATATATATATACACACACAAAAAAAAAATATTATTTGGGGGAAGCCATCATTTACATCATATACAGCTGACCTACTTCCTTACAAGTGCTAACATCCAAACTTACCTGACACAGTTCAGTTGTATTTACACCTGCAATCTTATGGTTCAGATGCTGAATTATTTGTTCACACTATAAAGAAAGTTTAAAAACATTCTTAACATGCCTTTTAATATACAATACAAAGATAGTTTGAATACTTGGATGTTACAAGACAAAAAAAGAAAAAAGGGTAATGCAAAAATGGGTAACAGGAGGGTGCTTTAAATGCAGAGTGAAGAAGAAAATCACTGAAACGACTGACTTTAAAATTACATCAAATCCAAGAAAAACAATTAAAACTCAGTGAAGACTTTTTGCTACTACCTCACTAGCTATGCCCCCTTAACATAACATTTTCATACTAATTGAACAGCCATCCTATTCAAATGCACACTACAGTAAAGAAACCAAATGCTTTCTAGATAAGCGAGCTTTTATGAGTCATGTAACCCTAAGATAACACATGCATAAGTTTCCCTTTGCAACAGGCAATAAAACCCAAGCAAAGTAGAGCCTAAATAAAAACCATCTCCTAGAATCAGAGACCCAGAAGCCCTTCCATATCCCATTTATTGCCCTACCTACCAGTTCAGCAAAAAAGTCTTGAGGTATTAAATTAATTTTATCTGCTGCTCCACCAACATCTGAAAAACACAAGCAATAGTGATCAGATCCAAATCCTTAAGGTGTTACAGTAACAAATCTACTCTCTCTCTCTGCAGAGTTTCTAGATCATCATGCATGCTGGTACCACAAAAACAGAGCTTTCTTTAGGGGAGCTTGTCCTGAACGGTATTAACATAACTTGCTCAGCATCTCAAGATTTATAGGAGCGAGTCTGTAAGGCCTCAGAACTCTAGACTGAAACTATGCAATTGCACAGTCCGGCAGCCCAGCATAACTCCCCCAACCCTATGGGGCAGCATCTGCACCAAGTCCCTCAGCTTACCGGAAAGCCGGGACTGCCACGGCTGCCCTCCGGCAGCAGCAGAGCAGGACCGTTATTTTCCCTAAGGCTACATTGCCACACCCAGGCCCCCTCCAGGCAGCGAAGACCACAAACGACCCGCGGAGAGCCCGGGAAGGGCCCCGCTGGCCGACCACAAGCTTTCGGCAGGACCCAGCACGAACAGCTCGCCCCAGGTGAAGCGGCTCCGCGGGACGGACCCCAGCTAAGACCGTAGGCAAAGGGAAACACCTGCATTCCCGCCCAGCCACGCTCCCCTCCCCACCCCGCAGGCCAGGGCAGACGCGGCTCCCCTTTGCCCCCTCACCCAGTGCCTCCAGCGCACGGCCCAGAACCACCGCGGCACCGGCGGCCATAGCGCCTCGCACCCGCCAAGGCCCGACTTCCGCCACACAACACTCGCCACCCTGATTGGCTCCGAGCAATACCAGAGCGAGGCAGGGCCAGGGGCCTCGCCCTTATTGGCTGCCGGGCAGGGAGCATGCGCCGTGCTCCCCGGGGAGGGGCGGGGCGGGGAGGGGCGGGGCTTGCCTTGCCTTGCTTTGCCTTGCTTTGCCTGTCTGCGCGAGCTTGCGCGCGAGCCTGCTTCCTCTGTCTCGGCGCTGGGTGGGCCTGAGGGAGGCCTGTGTGGTGCGGGGCGCGTCGGGGTTATTGTGTTCTCCAAGGAAATCACTTCTGACGTCAATAAAAGTAAAACCAGAACTGCTTTTTAAGAGTTTTCTGTGTCTCGGGTGGTAAAGGACACCTGCGGGCGGTGGCTCGGGGTCTTGTAGGCCGGGCATCTCTATGCTTTGCCTTAGGCTGGCTGTGCTCTCCCGCTGCAGGCCCCTGTGCTGGACGTGGTTCTGCCGCGAGAATCGTCTGGGGAGGCTTTTGGGAATGCCGGTTCAAGTCACACCTGGTTTGAGTAACAAGTTGTTTACTGAGTTTGGTTTATTGCTAACTGGCATCAGGGGTTTTCTTGGTGCTCTTGCTTACAGGCTTGGGTACATAGATTGTGCACTGTTCTTTGCAAGCAGCACGTGCCATATATTGAGCTTAGCACAGATACACAGTGACCGTACTTTGATCAGGTAGATTGTGGAATGGGCTGGTACGCCTGCAAATAACCTGTGCAGTTTATTAATGATTTGTGTATCTACAACTACAGATAACACCTTTTTTTTTTTTTTTTTTTTTTTTTGTAAAACGATAGCTAGAACCATGTTCAATAAACTTTGCATACTGAACTTAACTGAATTAATTTTAGACTCTGGCTGGAGCCCTAAACCAACACGATGCTTCACCAGTTTCACCTTTTAAAGCCAGCAAATATTCTTAGATTTCTCTAGTAGTGAGGTTTACATTTGCTTTTGGCTTCTTTTTTTTCTTTTTTTTTTCTTTTTTTTTTCTTTTGTTTTTCTCTTATAATGTATTGCAATCTATCTCAGGAGATCTATCATAAGAGCGTGACAGAAGAATAAAAATTTGTTGCAGAGTAGTGCTGGCTCATTTAAAACTTGTATGTTCAGTAAATGTTAATGAAATAATCTAGAAAACATTTCAGGAAAAGGGTAATTATTATGGAACCTGATGTGTGTTTATGAGCTTTATACATTTATGTCCTGTCTGATCTTGGCCTCTCCCTTTTAAAGTATCTAATGAAGTGTGCGAATGTTTTGGAGTAGTATGTGTTTTTATGACCTCATGATTATCAAAACACTAGCAATGTACGTACTGGTAAGATCTGTTCCTGATTTCAAGGAAATTACTTAACAGTCCCTTTGTTGTTAACTTAGGTAACTCTGTTGCATATTTTGTTACCTAGAGAACTTCACATTTTATTTTGTATTACAGTTTCATCAGGTCTCTTAGTGGTGCCTCTAGCTCTATGACTAATACTTATTATGTTCATTTTCGTTCTTTCTCCAAGGTGTGGAGATTGAAATGAAGGTAATATCATGGTGGTTTGGTAATTACAGAATCATTTACTGAAATCTGGAGTTATTTTGGGGGTTATTTTCATCAACGTGTAAACATGCGTATAGTTCTTTGACTCTGGAACATAAGGTGGTGAGTATGTAATGATTTTGGCTTGTCTGCCCATGCACAGAATTGAACTCTGTATCTTTAGAAAATTCTAGCTTCTGTGAGTGTGCTCTGTGAAGCTTTCCATGATAGAGGAAGGTAGATGCAGAATGTGATGGTGACCTGACAGTACAGGCCCATCGTTTAGCTTGGTAAGGACTAAGAACTTAATATGAGAGGATACTTGTGGAAACCAGAGGACAAACAAGAAGACCAGATTGCTGAAGAGATATGTGACAGGATTGTTGATAGGTCAGTACAGAAGCTTCAAGCACAGGCATGTAGTTACCACTGTAGTCCTAAGTGATCACAGGGGGTAAAACAAAATAACATCATTAGGTAATTTACCCCATAAAACTGGCATTACAGAATGGGGAGTAGTTTACATTAATGCTTTCTAAAGAACTGCAGCAAGTTCTTCAAAAAGCTCTCCAGGCAGACAGGAGAAAGTGTTTATCTGCTAACTGGGATTCTCCGGTGCCTGGGCCCTCAGCTGTACGCTATGCCCAGTGCCTGTCTGGCCACCTGGTGCTTTGGTACTCCTGTTTCCACAGTACCCAGAAGCACCATCCGCTCACACTGTACTGCTGCTTTCTCTTGTGGGACTC
The DNA here is from genome assembly GCA_025345505.1 of Todiramphus chloris collaris. Taxonomy (NCBI): domain Eukaryota; kingdom Metazoa; phylum Chordata; class Aves; order Coraciiformes; family Alcedinidae; genus Todiramphus; species Todiramphus chloris. Next base: position 28,087,760 of record JANVCC010000021.1, on the reverse strand, counting down.
TGATTTGCCTGTAAACTTGCACAGTTTCTTACTTTCCCTGCAGCATCTGTCCACCCTAGGCACACATGCGTGCTCAGCCTCCCCCAACCTGCTTGCCGCTGCCTGGGGTCTTTCTGGGGTCTTCCTGGTGATGTGCTGGGCAGGCCTGGAGGCCTTTTACAAAAGCTTTGTCTAAATGTCCACTCCTAAAAAGGTAAAAGCTCAGTGCAAGCGCTGCAAGAGGCTGCACAGGTCAGCTACAGTCTGGGGAGGGCAGTGGGCTGAAGCAGATTGGGGAGGGCTGTGGCCAAAAAAATCGTGTGTTCGTTTTTATCTTTTCTGAATTAACTTGAAAGAAGGCAAACCACTAAATCTGATATGTCTATATATGTGTCTATATATATATGAAGTATATTCGACTGTATATTATATATATTACACTGTGCTTTATCTTAGCCAAAAGGCCAAGACAAAGGTATGTTTATGCTCGGGGAAGGTATATGGGGATTCACAGCGCTAGAAATTGTATTTTTACTCGATTTTAATGCGTCTTAGAGTATTTTTTTGGCGGATCATACGGGGCTCTGACTCCCTGCGTCCTTGGTGCTCCACGCAGGGAAGCAGAGCCGGGCGGTGCGGGTGTAGCTCACTGCCGCTGCTCTGCGGCTCCGCCCGGATCCCCCCGTCCAGGCTCGTCTCCCGCCTTGTTCCGTTCCCTCGGATGCTTTCCTGAACGCTGTCTGCACCTCGCCGCCGGGGAACGGCTGCGGTCCCCTTTAGCTACTGGAGGCCGTTTCGCTGCCCGCAGGGTCCCCACAGCCTGCTCCGGCCGGGGATCGGGCGCCCGGCTGCCGCGGGACCGGGAGCGGTCTGTGGGGCAGGCTCCACGGGAGGGGCCGGCGGGCGCCCCCCAGCGGCTCCCGTGCTCCGTGCCGGCCCCGCGCCTGGGAGCGAGCGCGAGGCGGGGCTGCCGAGGCACCGCCTCTTGCCCCGCTGGAAGAGCCCATTGCCGCGGGGAGCCGGCACCGTGGGCAGCGGCGCCTCTTCGGGTCATTGCTGTCCGGGAGCAGCCGGCGGAAGGCGCCGATCGTCGTGTGTGGCACCTGTGCCCGCTGCTGCGAGGGGGAGTGGTGTGTGTGCGGGCGCCGTAGGGTTGCTTTCTTTTCCCCTGTGTGTGCGTCTCCCCTCCTCCCTTTGCTGCGCGACTCGGTGGTGCGGTCGCGGGTCAGGTCTGAGGCGAGGCGGCGTGAGGCGCTGTCAGTGCCGTGCTGAGGGGCTCAGCCCAGCGCCTGTACCGGGAGCCGCCCGACACCTCCGATACCGCCGCCATCGCCATGGAGCCACACCGCTGGCTGCCTCTGGAGGCCAACCCCGACGTGAGTGCCCGGCTTTGGGGGAGCTGCTGGGTGCGCCGGAGGTCTGCCTGGCTGCTGGCGGGATGGGGCGGGGAGGGCAGGGCAGGGGAGGATGGCGGAGGGGAGAGGGCTCGGGGCTTCTCCCATCTTCTCAGCATCGCGGGCTGAGGGGTGGGCGGTGGGGGTAGGGAACGGAGCGGGCCTTCGCCCGTGGTTCTAACCTAGGGTCTTAACTCCCTCGTTTTCTGCTTTCTTTTCAGGTCACGAATCAGGTAAGCAGCTTTTATTTGAGGTAACCTTTAGTATCTCTGCAGCTTTAGGCCGATTTCCTTTCATTTTCATGTGGTGAAGGCTCCTGCTTCTCCCACGACGGCTGTCTGTGCTCAGTCTTCTAATATGGACTGTACTGGAACTTCTGGAACCTCCAATTACGTAGTGTCACGTAAAGGTACTATATGAAAGAAAAAACAGTAAAGGAAAGCAAAATAGATGTGGCCTGGATATTAATGTAATGTAATCGCTGTTCTGTTTCAAGGTGGGTTTTAATTCAGTAATGTTTAAAACATTGTTACATCTTTATACAGATCTGCTTACAACACTCTCACAGTCTCTTTCTACTTTGGTTGACCATAATAAATAACATAATTTTTTCCATATTTACACTTTACTGCTTATTTGTGACAAAATTTTCATGATTCATTGTTGCCGGTTTTGTTAGTATAATAGAATCCACATCTCAGAAGGGAAGGTTATTCTAGTCCACCAAACAATGTAAGTACTAGATAAACTCTAGCTGAAAGGAAATCACATGTGCCCTAACCCTGCATCTTGTTGTAAGTGATAATTTTGTGTATCTTTAATAAGCATTAGACGTCAGATATTTATCACCACAGACCTGTTGATAATGTTAGGGATAGTCTTTAAGCAAAACCACTCTGAAGCTTCCAGCAGTAAGATGACATTCTTAAAACTGTATTCTTGAAATATTTTGGAAATTAGGAACTTCTGTGTGTGAGGAGTGGGGGGGGTTTTGTTGTTGTTGTTGCTATAATACACTGATTCTGCAGGAGAGTGAAGGGTTATTTGATGCTGGGTCCTTTTGTACTTGGCTTATGGTTTTCTAGGACAACAGTGTTGCTGCTGTGGAGCAATTTGACAAGTTCTTTATCCCATTCTTGAGTTAAAATTAACTTTTCTGGGAGCTTCTCTTGAATGTGTGCCATAATTTCCTCATGTTTTAGATTTTTTGTTTAATTTCAAAATTCAGAGACTAGATCCAGTTTGGAAGAAAATAAGTGTGAATAATGCAAGTAGCATTTAAAATTCTCTAACTTCTTACTTTCCAGATGTTAAGATGAGCGCATCATGGTACAAATAAAGTCCTGTCAGCTGTAAAGTAGAAATTAAGGAGTAAAAACTAGTGACCTTTTTTAATCTCAATTCTTTTGTATCACTACATGTTTATGTTGTATGGAGAAAATCCTAGAAGAATGTTAAATGAACAATTCTAAGCCTGCACAAAAATCTCTCTCTTTTGCCCACTGGCTTTGCATTGATGATGGATGATATCTATCTGTTGTGGATGATCAGGGGTTACAGGGACTTCTACTCCAGAAGGATATTTATGATCATATTTTGTACAGAAAAGGCCATTTTAGGTGAGTTAGACTTCCTCATTCACTGTATTTTGCCCATCTTAACTGAGCAGTGGTTGTTGTTATTATCTAAACTGAGAGGTATATATTTTAAGTAAAACAGGTCAGTGTTGAATATGAATACACCCTGCATTATTAGTTGTTGTTCTTTTAATCTCATCAGTACAGTGGTAAACTGTGTAACAATAGGGCTGTTAGTCACAAATTATTCATATCCTGCTTGTATTTAAAGCAACAATAATAGTAATTTGATATTCAAATGAAGTTGCAAAAGTATTAAAAAAAAAAAAATCCTGTTGATTGCAAGGATGGACATTTTTTGTGGTACTCTGTGCCAAGCTCTGTAAAACATTCTAGAATTTTTCACGATTAAAAAAACCCAACAAAAACCAACAATGGTGTGCCCCTAATAGCTGTAATATGTATTCCAATACATGTACCTCTTTATATTGACAACTAGCCATGTGTTTCTTGGTGGTGTCTTTTTACTGTTTTGGTTTTTTAGGCGTATTTTTTGCTTGTTTGTTTTACTTGAGTGTTAGACTTGGAACATACTACTTCTATTAGTGTTAATATTATTGCTAGGTGTGGTAGAGAATTCTTAAAAGCAAGCAAAAAAAATACCAGTCACCTGTAAGATGTCTGGATTCTTAACTATTAAATTGCTGTCAGAACTGCTGTTGTGATTTAACAAATGCTTAGCTTAATTGGGTTGTTGTACCGATCATTTTATTCTCCTCTTTTAGTAGTAGCTAGAAAGGAAATGTACTAAATTCAAGTTCTTTTGCTTTTAATGTATTTTTTACCATGCTCTGTGCTCTTCTAGTTCTGAAACGTATGTTGTAACTTTGAGACTTTCAATCTTTGTGGTAGAAATTCAGATGATAATGGAGAAGAACTGGTATTTCTCAGTTACAGGGTATGTGAAATCTTTCTAAAATATCTTGAAAGTTTTTCCTGTATCTGGAATCACTTATCAGTCTAGGAGTTTCTATATCCTTAGTGTATATAGGACCTCTCTTTATGCATATGTGTTAGAATTATTTAAAGGCTCAGAATCTGACTGGTGAGGATAAACAGGAATATTCTTTCTTAGCTTTAAAGAGTTCCAATGGCAGTGACTCACTCAGAATACCACAGTCACGGATCTGTAGTGATGTTTTTAAGCGACAAGTCAGTGCAGTTAAATATACCATACAGTGCTAATTTAATTGTCACAATACTCCTCCCTCTCCCCCCCACTTCTACAGTTGGATAGAATGAATTGTTAGTCCGCCTCTGATACAGAAAGAATTGATGATTCAGCATTTACAAAGCTTCACTTTGTGTACACTGATGACAGGGAATGGTTTCTTCTCTGACCTTCAGCTGAGGGGGCTGATCTGACCAGTGTTACCCTTCTTCCTGAATCCCTTACGAGATTTCCCCCAGTAATAGGAGATAGAAAGCAAAAAAAAATGGGGTTTGTCTTCCCACTCTTTACAAGATGGTGTTTGGCTGTGTATCTTGTTCTCAGTTTCTTCTGACACCCCCCAAAAAAAAGAAAGTCAGACAGCATACAGATTTTTGTAGTGAAAATATCTGACACAAGCTAATTGTTCTTCATCATGATGTCACTTCAGTCTGGCTTGCAACCCATGACTGATTCCCTAGCAAGTGTAAATAAAGAAAAAATTAGCACTAGTGGATATCTTTCTTGATCTCCCCACTTTTCTTCAGTCTCTCTTACCTTTATTCATCTCACACATTCTAAGAAATATCCTGATTTCCTAGATAAAGTGCCATGTCAACTTGTGCCTGCCTTATATCCACATATGGGCAGAGTAGTTGATGGCAGCTGTTTATGCAGCTCAAGCACTGGCTTCTGGTAGCTCAGAGTTAATCTATTGAGAGTTGGCTGTGGCTTGGGTTTCTTTTGCCACCTAGGGCTTACTTGCTGGTTCTTTGTTACCTTCCAGCATTATTTTCAGGCCTTTGAGCCTACTCTTTGTTTGTTGGGGTTTTTTAAGCCATTAAGGTGCTGAGAGTCAGCTAGGTAAAGAAATTAATTGTAGTCCATGGATGCCTCCAACAGCTGTAACTTTAAAGTCACAGTAGCAATGAAGATCACAAAACACAGAACAAATGTCAGAAACTGGATACAGCAAACCACCTAATTATGGAACACATTTCTTAATGTGCAAATACAGAGATGAAGCCTCTCAAGGGAACAAACTTTACCAAACTTCCTAAAAGGTCTTTCCATTTTATGACCTCTGCAGCACTACCACACAAGCCTGAAGTGCGTTGAGTGGTGGTACATGTAGATGAGCTACTGTGTTGGAGTGAAAGGATGTGGTATGTGAAGAAACTGAGATATCCTTCTGAAAATGCTTAGCTAAGCTTACTTTTTTTGTTCTTTTTTTTTTTTTTTTTTAGTTGGGGTATAGGGGACTGGAGTGTTACTCCTGTGCTGTAAGCAGAGGGAAGCAGTGGAGATAGTGTGCATAATTGGAAAACAGCCTGTTATTTTGAGTGCAGCCTCAGAAAGGGAAGAAGACTGGGACTCAGTTTGTGTCTTTCTGTGAAGACAATACCCTAAAAAGCCTTCCACAGAGCCAACAAAGGGTAAATGTTGAGGCTGTGATGCAGCACAGCAAAGAATATGTACAAGGACAAATACTGGAGATGTCCGCTGTGAGATCACTTATTGAATGGCTTCTTCTAGTTTAAATAACTCAAGATAGAGATATATATATATACACACACACCTCTTACTGCATTTAAATAGGTAGATCTATTGCAAAGGGAAAGCTGTAACTTGTTTGGGGATTTAGAGCAGTATTTATGTGAATAGTTGAAAGATTGCTTTATGTCTGTCTTTGTATTTTCCTCAGTAACTGAAAGCTAAGAAAACCATATATTTAATTTCTCTATTTGTACTTCCACTTTTGACCTTTTATTATGCTTTTTCTTTTTAACTCAGTTTGTTATTTCTCTTTCAATGACATAAGAATTGTAACAAGGAAAACCCTTACTGTATCTAATGCTGTTTAAGTGAACGGGGTGCTACAGGGTGAAAAGCAAGTGATGGTGGCTCATGTGTTAGATTATCTTGTTGCTGGAGATGGTGTTCCCTGCTTCCATGTTTTCCTTGGCTTAAAGGACCAACAGAATAGGTAGAATCCAACTGTTGTTTTATTACACTGTAAAAATATGTATAACAGCTTATTTGAAAGAGTAGATTGATCTGGCTAGTGCCTGTTATGAATAATTGTTTAGATCACAGAAACAGTGTTTTTCACAGTGTAATGTGGTGTCCTGTTTTGAATCAGTGTCTCAGTAGTGGCACCTCAGGACTCTGTTTGGAGTCTAAAGCTCTGCTTCTCTGGGGTGGTTTCAGAGGAAGCCTGGGTCAACTGGTTAGAGCAGATTTCTGTGTGGTTTGCATTGAGTGATGTCTCAGTTCAGTATATACAGCAGTACCTGGGCATACTGAGTATTAAGTTTTGAAACTGCTTGAGTGACATGTTAAAAATCTATACCTCTTGTTGTGAGATCAGGAGCACTAGCTGCAAGTCAGTGCTGCTCTTTTAGACACCCTTCAGAAGATAAAAAAACTTGGAAGGATAAGCATTTTGTGGATGTAAAATTTCTCACATTTTTGATGAATGTGAAAGTATTCTTTTTTTTTCCCCTCCTTCACTGCAAATTCTGAAAAAAAAGGAAAAGTAAAAAAAAACTGTGATGATACATTGGCATTACTCTGTGAACTTTATTATGAGGTCCTGAAATAACAGCGCTTGAGGCTATTAAAGAATTTGCACTAAATCTTGAATTTCCAGTAAGTTTATGATAATGGAGCATCTCCTGCTTGAGCAAGACCATACTGTGGCCACTCTAAGCGAGGAGTGGTTGGTGAAGAAGAATGCACCACATATAAGTTACAGCTGTGTATTTGCTTGTGGGATGGCTTTTGACCTTCTGTGTATAACTAAAGTTTCTACAGCTGCTGCCACCTTGTCCTGTCGGTCATTTTGATTAACGGTCTGCAAGCCACCTTCTCTAAAATGTACTGAAAATTAATCCCTTAGTTTTAATTCCATAAATGTCATAATTAAAAATAAAATAAAATAAATAATCCTTATAATGCCCAAACAAAACATATTGTTTGGGTGGTTCTCTTCTCTAAAGGATTTTTGCTTCTGAAAGAGGCAGGGGTTTTGTAATACATCTCCAGAAAATATATATGAAGAATTGAAAGCGAAATACTGAGCATTTGTATTTGTAATATGGAGTAGTTTAATAAGAATTGGATACTTAAAAGGCTGAATACAACCATTTATTTGTGGATTTCTATAAATTGCAACGTAAGTGGTTTTCTGTTCTTTTTTCTTCTCCTTGGTGATAATTCCATCAGACATTTTATGCAGCGTCTTACCACTTTTTTCTGAGGGCAGAGATTAGCTTCAGTTTCACAAAGTTCCAAAATTCTTATGCTTTAACAAAAAAGTTACAAAATACTGATTGTCTTAATTGGCTTATTTAGATATAGTCCTCCCAGTTTCCTACAGTCATAGGCATGTTTGTTTCTGCAGAAGAAAGTCTTAACTGCCACTTTGCTGTGATACATCAAGGTTTGAATCCACTGAGAAGTACAACAAAATGTAGACACCGTTGGTAGCTTGGTTTGCATTTGCATTTAGAAGTTGGTTCTTCCCACAAAAGCTCTTTGACTTTTGCATCCAAGTATCTGGAAATGTTTGAACCATGAAAACATGAAACTGGCAAAATGCACAAACATGTATACAAATGCTAGGGTAGAATGTGGAAAATTCAAAGCCTGGAGTGTAATGCCTTAGTATTTAGAATGTGGCATTCTCGAAATATTTGCAAATGCCATCCATCTTCGGTTGCACCTAGATTTCAAAGTCCATTTTGTTTCAGTGTTTGCCCTCGCTTTATTTTTACATACAAGCAACAAACTGGAAAAGAGCATCACTACTTCCATATGATACTTAAATTGTGCATTAACTACTTCAGAAATTTTCTGTTAAAATAAATGTTACCTTTGCTTCTTCTTACCCCACTTACCCTTTCCACATGTCTGTCAACCCCCATAAATCAAATCCTCCTCTGACTGTGTAACTGCTGGCAGAAGTACTGTTTTAAACTGCTGAAGTCAAGTCGCCTGGGTCAAGATGTTGCTAGGTTGCCTTTGTCCACTGAGTTTCCAATCTACTTTTAATGCTCTTTAGAAATAAACAAAGAAATGTGAATTTTTTTTTTTTTATTTATTCAATACATTCCATGTAGTGATTGTGCCTCAGAACATGTGCTAAAGATAACTGTTCTGTGCTTCTTTCAATGCCTAACAGTTAGCAGGTTAAAGTAGTGGTACCAAAAATGAAAACAACATAGGTTATACCACATAGGTAATATACTTACTGTAATTTTTTTGCTATTAACTAGCATTTAGACATACAGATTTATGGTTTGTGGTGATGTAGAATGGAATCAGGTAAGCTGGAAGGGACCTCTACAGTTCTTAGTCCAACCATGTTATGTTCAAAACAGGTTCCTCAGGAACTTGTCAAGTTCTAATTCATCCTAAGGACCGTAATAATTAATTTTTAAATTTATTTTTAAATGTTTGTCTTAGTTCAGATTTCCAAGTCCAAATTTCCTCTGTTGCAATCTAAGCCCATCATTTCTCAGTGTTCTACTGCATACTGCTGAGATAAGTCTCTCTCTGTTTTCTGCACTCTCCCTTGGCTAGTTGAAAACAGTAATAATCATATGAGAAGGAAGGGCTTTCTTGAATGCTGGTGGTGGAAAAGGAAAAATTAATGAGAAGTGCAGACAAGGGGGGTGGGGGTGTGTGTGTAAAGTAATTTCAGAATTGACTTTTTGTCTAATAGCTGGACTGGTGAAAAAACAAGTGTCTTTCTGGAAGGTGTTTTAATAGAACAAGAAAAGAAACAACAGAAAATATGACAACAATCAGTAAAAATAAAGTTCTGAAAAAGTTAATAAACTATATACAAACGTGTAGTGATTTTTGTTGTTCCTATTATTCTTCCTGACCCCTTCTAAGACTTGTGTATTGTAGCCAAGTATCTTTTATTTTATTTTCTAAGGTAAATTCCCAAAAACATATACATTACAAATAGTCAGCAATGTGATGAGCAGTGACTGAAAAAGAGCATCTCATACTGTCTTGTGCAGATGTAGAGAAATAAAAAGCTGCTATTTTATGTTAATCTGAGTATGTAGTATCAATAAACCCAGAGAAGGTAAACAGCTGAAAGTCAATGAGCACTCAGATCCATTGTGAAGTACCCTAACTGCTCCACCCAGTAGGTATCTGTAGAATAAAATAGCTTGGGTAATCTCTGGATAATTGGAATGCAGAGCAGCAGAGGCCCCTCCCTATGAATAACACTGTCTAAAGAGCATACAGAACTGCCTGCTGTTCTAAAACAGGAATGCTTTTGTCAGTGGGGAAGGGGTTGCTTCACCTCCTGGTGCATAACTGATTCCATTTTGTACCCGGAATCTTTGTCTGGCCTAGAAAGAGCTAGAAAAAGGCTGAGAGAAGGAAAAAAAAAAAACCAAAAAACCAAACCAACAAAACCAACCAAAAAAAAAAAAAAAGGTTTAATTTAGATATTACAAAGATACTCAGACACCTTGCCAAGATTGAAGCTGTTGCTTGCAACATCTCTTTCCTGACCCTTCTGTGTCCCGTCTGATATGGATTTTTGTTCCTCTAAAGAACTTTCCCTTATTCCTAACAAATTGGTTTTATTCCTACAGAATTTCTTTTCCCTGACTTGTTAAATACAGTCTTGCCTTGCTTTTATCCATTCAGAACACAGTTGCAAAAGGTTATTTATCTGGCTGTGCCATTGATTGAACTCCTTTATTTTTCTTTGTGTGTATCCACGTTAAGAATAAGCTCCATATATTTGTTTTAAGGGTTGTCCCATCCTGTCACCTATTGTTCATCTGTTACCCATCTGTCAGTCTCTTTTACACAGAGGCTTATGGTACCAGTTTTATCATCTACTCTACTGAATTTTCAGAAGGGTATTTTTTGTTTTTTTTTTTTTGGGGGGGGGGGGGATGGTTTCTTTGTGTGTGGTTGGTTTGGTTTTTTTGTTGTTTGGTTGGGTTTGATTTTTTGGGTTTTTTGTTTGTTTGTTTGTTTTGCTTTTTATGAGTCTACAAAAAAAGTTGCTGCGCTTCTTGTGTGTTAAGATCACCACCTGTCATACTAAGCCTGTGTTCTTTTTTTTTTTTTTTTGAAGTGCTGACCATTTCTTTTAGCCATTACATAACTGCAACTTTTGGTTTCTTAGGTGATAAAGTTTCTAGGCAGTGTAGCAACATGAGCAAAGAAAGGCACCCTACCTGTGTTGAGTTTTAGTTATGGTGAATATTGATTGAGGAGTTTGAGTAGCTATTCTTGAGTTTAGGGAGTGTTTTGCTGATTTGGTGGATTGTGGTTTGGTTTTTGCTTGCTTTTTAGAATTGTGTTTTGTTTGTTTTTCCCAACGGTGGAGAACAGGACAGTAGAACCTAAATCATTTATTTGCTCAGTAGCTTAATGTGGTCCTTCTATCATTGCTTCTTCTGGCTGTGGGGTCTTTTCCTAGGTGAGCGTTGTTTTTATTTTGTTGGGTTTTTGTACCCATGTAATCTTGAAAAAACAGTAAATGAAATTTCTTCAGTTGCATTAATTTTCTCACAGTTCCAAAGAACAGCAGTAAAAACATTGGAAAGATTAGTCATTGACTTCATTAAAAAAGTACTAGAATTAGAAGTAATGTTTTAATGCATCCATCGATGTAGTCCCTTTCCCTTTGGAATTTTTTAATTCACAAAATGGTAATTATCTTCACAACTTAGAGGTCAGAAAAGGAGTTCAAAATATACTGTCTTCTGTTTCATTAGTCAGTAAATACTTCAGACTTTTTATTTTCCCCATTTTTGTTAAAAGGTAATAATTTGGCAAGACTTAAAGGTGATAGAGAATCAAAAGAGCTTGGTGTATATTACATAAGCAATCTTCTCAGTGAATTTTCTTATTGTACTTCAAAACTACCTTGTGTTTTAAACTAATCAAAAAGGGTAGGTTCTGCAAAGCCTTATTCATGACTTGTGCCCAGTCCCACAAACCTTTACATAGTGGAGCAAAATTTCCATAAGAGCTTAATAAAGACACTTTATTTTCCCCCTCATCCCTCTTTTCCTCTTTGAATTTGTGGTCAATCCGTGTTTTTCATTATTAGTAGGTAGCGTAAGAAAAAGAGAAAAATGGGGAAAAGTGTTTATATATCTGTAAGAAAAGAAAATCTCTGTATTTTGCAATGCAGCTGGAATCTCATGCTGAAGTAGCTCTGTGACCTGTACAGGTTATTACTGTAGATACATGAAAACATGAATACAGCTTTCTAAGATACTCCTTAAACTTTTTTCAAACTTAAATCACCTTTACTTGCCCTTGGTTTTGACGTCAGGTCTTGCAGTGTAAAATGTCAAGAGAATAATGCATTTAAAATGCTGGTTTGTTTGTTTCCTCAAACCACTGGCTTCAAACTGCAGCTTCATTCTTTTAATAAACTTCAGGGTGGCTGTATCTTCTGTTGTTTTGCCCCCCTTGTAGAAGATATCCCTAGGTGTTATCAGTAAAAATCTTCCTTACTCTTTACAAATACTTGTTGTCCATACATTCAGCCTTTGTGGAAAGGGTTTCCTTTATATCTCTAACTAGTGAGAGTTAGCCCCTTGGCTATGTCTCCTGGAAGACAACCACCTTGCTGCTTACCCAGTACAAGCTGAAACTGGTATTTGAAGCGATCTCATCTTAGAGGAAGACACTTGTATTTCGTTGTATCGTTCTCATGTTTTGTTTTAATAAAATACTCATTTGGGGTATTTCTTACAGTTACGTTTCTATAAGTATGAATCTACTCAAATATCACTGAATTCTCGTGCGGATCTGTAAATCTGATCACTAAGCAGATTATGAAGGCAAGAGTCATCTGTGCCTTTCCGTTTGGCTTATTTTACGTGATTCTTAAACATCTTTACTGAAAATGTATCAATAAATAGATTTCTTCAAATAGTGTTGGGCAGGAAGCGTGATGAAGCTTTTAAAGTACTCTTTCCCCTTTAAGAAAGATAATGGGCAAATTACTCTTGTCTTCTACAGTATCCCTTTTGGGAACAGTACTGACAACTGCAGAGCTGAGTTTTATTGAGAGCTGGCTGAAGAAGTGCTTTAGGAGTTCCTTGTTTTTCCATTAGAGAGAGTAGAGGAGTATTACTTGCTGCATGGTTTATCAGGCATTTAAATTTGCAGCTGTTTATTAGCAGACTTTTGTTATTTTAAATTCAAAAGCCCCAGTGTCTGGGTAAGATTTTCCTATAGAATATGGTTGGTTTGGGTTTTTTTTTTTTCCCAGCAGAAATGTAGCAAGTTGTGAAATACTAACTTTTGGGAAAATACAGCGTTCCAACATCTTTAATCTTTTCTCTAAAATATATTCCTTTTACCAGTAGAAGTAGTGTTTTATAATAGGATTTATGTATGCCACAACTGAAAATTACTTGAAGATTCGTGACTATTACCTGGCACTTAATCTTTGTCTACTTCAAAATACGTTACTTTATCATAGTTTGAAAGGTTTTTTTCATGTAAAAGCACAGTTTAAAAGGTACACTTACTAAAATATGTATCTTGTGGCTCTTTGCTCAAAAGACCATCAAAGATCACAATTTTTTTTTAATTTTTTTTTTGAGTTGCTGAAGCCCAGCAACTCCAATATGAGCACTGTTGTGTTTGAAACATATATAGTTTGAAACATACATAGTTTCAAATAATAGAAAAAATTCATTCCTCTGTTCCTTGACCCATAATTTCTAGCTAAAGTGAATATGCAGTATTTTCCTACTTTGTGACAAAACACTTTCAAAATGGCTGAAGTGCTTTAATACTGTAGTAAATGGTGTTCTCACTTCCCTTTCATAAAGCTGTTTAAATAAATAAAACACGGGGATTTTGTGTGTCTTTGTTAGCACTACAGCTTATTCAGCCTTATTTAATAAAACTTGAATGTCATTTATTATCCTTAAATTTTGGGAAGTAGGGTTCTTGCAATGTATTTCATGTTGTAAATACTCTGCTTCTAAAAAGATAGGTATAGGAGCATACTCATTTGACATTATTCTATTTATTTTTCTTTTCCAGTTTCTCAAACAGTTAGGTATACATCCTGACTGGCAATTTGTAGATGTTTATGGTATGGAACCAGAACTCCTTAGCATGGTGCCAAGACCTGTCTGTGCAGTGCTACTTCTCTTTCCAATAACAGAAAAGGTAAGTGTTAATTTAATAATACGCTAAGCGCTTTTGTTGGAAATGAAATGGAAATGAACAGTTTGAATCTTGTACTTTGGAGTCGTAATAGAATCAAGATGAGACTCAAGCCTTATTTGAGAGTCTGCTTAATTAAAAACAAAAATAACAAAATGCTTCCTTCCTTCGGAACCTTCTTTTGGTAGCCTTATGTCAAGGGTTAGGGCTGGGTTGGCTACTAGACAAATGACAGATGCTCTCTCTTAACCCATCTCCCTCCCTCAAGGGGAATAGAAAGGGAATAAGGGAGAGAGACTTACAGATTAGAAAACTAAAACCAGCTTTTTTAAAATCATAGCAATAAAATGAAATATATACAAATATATACAAAATTGATCCAAACCAATGGCCATTATGTCATCACTGATGCTGCAGAGCAAGGACTGGGGAAGTCCCAGACTGGACTCAGCAGCAGATGGGAACTGGATTCAGGAGCTAGATTCCGGAACTGGATTCAGGAGCTAGCTTCCAGAACTGTGTTCAGGAATGCACGTATTGGAATGGACAGAGTCCTTCTCCAATGCTGGCCATTGAAGAAGAGAACTTAACCCTTGTGATCCCTCAGCCTTATACTGAATGTGACATATATGGGCTGGAATACCTCGTTGGTCAGTTTAGGGTCACCTGTCCTTTCTGCTCCTTCCCATAGGTGTGGCCTTTTACTTTCTGCACCCCCAAAGTAGTACACAAGATTTAGCAGTGACCTTGGTCTCCACAGGAGCAAGTACAATCAAGAGCCTTTCTGCCCACCAAATGTTGGTAGTAACTCTAAACACGGGGTGTTATCACTGCTAGAAGCAGATACTGCCTGTGAGAACAGGCTGCTAACTTCAGACAGTGCAATTAGTAAGAAGAGACTGAGCTGAAAAGTAAAATCACTGAACAGAATTGTCCTGTTCTTACTCAAACCAAGACACCTTACATGGGTATTCCCAATTTCTTTTCAAGTTGGGAGTGTGAAAAAACTAATGTAGAAGCACAGAGGAATACACCTCACATTTTTCTGTTACATTCAATTTAAGGCTTTTTTTTGCTTTTTGCTGGTTTGTTTTTTTTTTAATAAGCCCTGTCAAATGTCTCTGTTCTGCTACTTTTAGCAGAAAGCTACCATAGCATAGGCAAAATAAAGAGGTAGGGACTGTATCAAATGCAGCTACTTTTTGAGTTTTCATACTGTTGGACTTGACCAGATTTAATTCACTTTCAGTTCGGTTGTCAACACCAATGTAGCATTTGATTTTTAGACAGATGAGGCATGTTTTTAGGATAAAAGAGAATTCCCCTGTCCTCTTCCTCTTTGTTACACTTAGAAATACTTTATCTGGTTAAATCTTCAGTCTTTATTTTGTGTCATCATATGCTTCTACACAGAGAAGATACCCATCTTGCATATCTCCTCGGAGTGTTATGTAGGATGAAATGTGTGATTCATAATCACAGAATGATAGGGCTTGGAAGGGACCTCTGGAGATCGTCTCATCCAAACCCCCTGCTAAAGCAGGTTCATCTAGAACAGGTTACACAGGATCACACCCAGGCAAGTTTTGAGTATCTCCAGAGGAGGAGACTCCACAACGCCCCTGAGCAGCCTGTTCCAGTGCTCTGTCACCCTCATGGAAAAAAATTTTTCCTCATATTGATCTTTCAATTTGTAAAAATCTTACATGATTGTGGTAAAATCAGCCAAAAAGTTTTGAGATGAATCTGCCCAAATGCCTTCCTTTTAATGTGTCTCTCCAAAAAAACATGTGGCTTATAAGAACATAGCAGTTAGCTATTAATGTTTAACTTCTATAACAAAGCCTGTTTAAATGGGGAGAAGTGCACCTAAGTCAGTCCTCTTACTCTTTACATCCTGTAACGCTCTGCATTTTCAGTTTCTCCAAAACAGCTCTGCAGGCAGTCCTTTTCAGGCTTGGTTTCAGCCATCTAGTTTGGAATTCAAGCAAACTCTTAGCTGTCTTCACCTGTCTTCAGGAAAATTCTTTTCTTTGCCTTTGAGGTGTTGTTTTCTGTGTGCTGTGGCTTCTGTCTGGCTGCTCAAGCTACAGGTCTGACCTCCTTCTGTGGCTGTTGCTTTTCCTTTGCTTCCCTGTCTATTGAAACTTCCTTTCTTGGGCCATGCTATGGGAGCATCATCCCATAGGGAAGAACAACCTTCCTCTTGTTCCAGAAGGTGTATCTGGTTTCATCCTGAAGAAACATGATTCATCCTGACAAACAGAACCAAAGAAAGAACATGTGTTTTGTTGCATCAATCAATCAAATTTGAACAGCAGCTAAATATTTGGGATTTTCTCCAACATGTTAATCCTTCAAAAACATAAGGGACACAAGTGTTTCAATCAGCTGTTTAGCCTGAGTGTGTGAAAGCTGAGTCTTTCATGTAAAGTCCCAATGTTCTGAAGCTTTTATTGTTCAGTATGAACTCCACAAGACTCTTGAGCATTATATTTCTGGAGTAGTTTTCCCCTTCTCAGTCTCCCTTTCAGTATGGCCTCTTATATTCTGCTTTTGTTTCCTGTCTGTGTCCATGTTTATGAAAGTGTGTCTCTTAATTAATTCTGCTGCCTTTGTAAGCACTTTTCTATCATGTCTTTGTTCTTCTGTCTGGAAGTTATTTCTTTCATGTTTCCTATATATCAATATGCTTGAGCTTGCTTTTAGGGCAAAATACTCTTGTTAGCATACAGATAATACTTGACTTTTTGTCCAGTTTAAAGGTCAGTGACTTTCTTAGTACAGAAAATGAACATTCATGTTATGAATATGGCTTTGAAGGCCCTGTTTTGAGGCTGTGAGCATTATACAGATCTTATTTTGTATTCCTGGAAAAAATGAGATGTAAAAATGGAACTTCTAAGAGTGCTTCATACTATCTAAGTGCCTGAAGTATTACGGTTTGCTTGATAGTGCTTTGAGACCTCTGTCCTTAAAAGTTTTTTGTTGAAGAGAGATGGTGACAGGTGCTCAGATCAAGGAAATACTTTGAACACTTTTGAAATTATGTCAGATAACACGTATTTTAAAATGATGTTTCCAGTGTGACTGGTTCTTGGCTAGTGACAAGGAATTGGTTTAAGAAACAATGCAGAGCTGTTCATTTGAGTAAGTTTATCTATACTTGTTGGACTACATGTGTTAAGTGTTTTGAATTACAAGTTGAGAAGTTGAGATTTAGCTTTTATTAGTTAGCTGTTGCCTTTTTTTTTTTTTGCTTGCAAAATGTCGAGAGCAGCTCTTTGTACTATTTGCAAAATGTCTCTAACTTTCCTTCTAGTATGAAACCTTCAGAACAGAAGAAGAAGAAAGAATAAAAGCTAAGGGGCAAGATGTTAAATCATCAGTATATTTCATGAAGCAGACGATCAACAATGCTTGTGGAACAATTGGGCTAATTCATGCTATTGCAAACAACAGAGATAAGATGAATTTTGGTAAGTGTTGGTTGGTTGGAGTTTTTTGTTGTTTTTTCCCTTTTTTTCCTTGCCTGTGGGGAGGCATGGAGGTATGTCTTTGAATATAAGGATTCCTAAAGGACAATCTCTATTCAAAGATTATGTCTACCTATAATTATAAAACCAGTATTTCTTTCTAATCTCCAAACTGACGATCTCAAAACATTGCAAACTGCAGCATGTAACAATTCCTCTTGCAGTCAGCCTTCAGTGTCTTAAAGCTACAATGTAATTATGTCTTTAAATCTTTCATTTGGATATAAGCATTCTGTAACCTTTGAATGAAGTTCAGAGTTAAAGCATAGCTAATTATGTCTTTTTTTTTTTTTTTTTTTTTTTTAAGAAACTAATTCTTCACTGAAGAAGTTCCTAGAAGATTCACTGTCTATGACTCCTGAAGAGAGGGCCAAATATCTAGAAACTTATGAAGTTAGTATCATGTGTTTTTACTTTTATTTAAAATGGTTTTAAGAATCACTTGCACAAGCAGGTACTGTACTTAGGACCTGATCCAGTGAAGCACTAAAACAATTTGATTTTACATATGAGCTTGTGATCAGACAGTTGCTACAAAGAAAATCCTGCTTTGCTAGTTTAAAGTATTCCTGCCTGCCCATAGCTCAGTCAGCAGAATGGACTTTGCCAGTGTTCCTCATCCATACTGTTTCCCAGGCTTTGTTTAAAATGACTTTAAAATGGGTGAGAAATGCATGCATAATCTTTTTGATGTGTTCAGGTTTCAGTTTAATGGTCAATTTAAACTGATATGGGCCTATCACTGAAAGGATGGTCGTTGTGCTGCCTCCTTTTTGTTTGTGCCTTCTAGTCATCTGTCTTTGGCTCTAGCAGTTTGGGGCACACAAAGAGATTATTTGGCTGAAATATAATCCCGTTCCCCCACCACCCCAAGCAATTAGATGACCAGCTAATAATGTGGTTAGCCAGGTTGTCAGTGTTGTTTGAAAGGATGCTACAGAAACATCTGGCCAGTGGTGGAAGAGGAGAATGGTGCTGTTGCTCATGATGGTAATGATGATCCTCTCTCAAAATGAAAATCTTAATTTCCAAGTCTGAATTCAATTTAAGCTTATTGTGAAGCCCTCAGGAGTAAGGGTCTTAATGTGTGTCTGAGGGAAGTAGTAACAAACAGAAACAGTAGAGGTTCGATGACATTTTCTGTTGGACACAAGGTGTCTGATCAGAGCATCTATTGCCTATAGTGTTTTCTGTGTGTAAAAGTGCCATTACAAACTATTAAATAATTGATTTTTTTTTGACTGCGATGGAACTGTAATACCATTCTTGTGAGATCCTTGGAAGTGGAGATATTAAAAACACTGAACAAAAAATGATTACATCTGTGGTGTTTGAGAAGATGAAGAATACAGTGATTCTTAAAACACAGAAAGTCTCTCATTTAAAGTTTGATTGAAATATGTTTTCATTTTAGGCTATTCGTGTCACTCATGAATCCAGTGCCCATGAAGGTCAGACTGAGGTATTCATTATTTTAAAAAACCTTTATTAATAACTACTTTGAGTTGAATATAATTGAAATTAAAACAATCCTATATCAAGGGTTTACAGTGAAATGGATTGGTTTGCATTAGTGTGTCATTAGTCAAAATTCAGAGCACAAAATCAATTGTGAAGGGAATGAAAGTAAGACTGGGTTTTTTTGGTTGGTTGGTTTTAAGCTTTTATATAACATGAACAACAATATTTTCAATCTTCATTTCAGAGTAAGCTAGCCAGTGATAGTATTTTTAATGAAAACTGAGGATTTTGTGTTGTAGATGTGTTAAGTGGAGCTGTTAAGTTCCACAGTCGTCATACAAGTGTAATAATCATTTTTATGATTGTCTGAAAAGTTGTAATTCGGGAAAAGAAATAGTACAATGCTTGGTTTGCTGTTGTGTATGTGTTGTTTGTGTATAAATATTAATTCAGATAAATTCTCACTAATACATCTATTGATAAGCTTTTATCCCCTTACAGATTGAGTGAAATAAAAACAAAATGACCCAACAAAAACCCCTTAAATTAAACATGAATTTCACATTTAACATTTTCTGCTTCAGTCGTGCTAAGGCAGTTTTCCATCTTTCCAGTCCAGATTTCAGTATCTGTTCCACTAAAAGAAAATTGATTAGCCTGTTGCTAGCACTACTTTGTTTGGCAAAGAGAGGAATCCTTCTTTGTTTGTCTGTGATTCCAGTGGCTCATCTGCTTTTTGTTTATTCAGTTACAGTAGGTGAGGTTTTCTTTCTTGTTATGGCTTGTGCAGTGTCTTCTAAACAATGCAGGAGAAATCAAAGCAGTCCTTTCTGCTCCCCTTTGCTCTACCATCTAGAAATAGAAATAGTTAAAACAATTCTCTTAATTTTTATTATAGATACTCAACTTCCTTTGTGATATTTTCTCCCCTCTCCCCTCTGTATTTCAAGAAGAAACATCAGAATATATTCATATTTCTCTTCCTTTTCTAAGTTAGAGACTTAAAAAAAAATCTGGTCTATTTTCTTTAAAAATGAGTCCTTTTCTAAATATTCTTGGCAAGCTCAGTAGGAGAGAGGCTATTGAGATTATACCTACAAGTTGCCGAAGACTGAATCTTTTCCTAAGGTCCTTGTGAAAGTGAAAAATGTATTTAGTTGTTTTGATGTACTGTGACATTCATCCAGGGAGTAGTTTGTCTATGCATTCTTCTGGCAGGAATTATGGAATGATTGGGAAAGAAAATTCTAGGGCTATGTAGTTCCTGAGAGTCTTCATAAAGATGCAGGAAACTTTTTAAGTGATGATGGAATCTCCTAATAAGGGACAGTTGACTTCCTGCACTTCCACAAATGAATTTGTTTCCTGATCAACATAACCACAAGACAAAAAAAAAAAAAAGATGTATGGAAAGATGAAGACTTTTATTATGAAAAAAAGTTTACAAAATTGTGTTAGCAACCATGTTGAAAAACAAATATTGAATAGGTAGTTTCCTTGCCAGATACTTTTTATTCCATTTTGCAGAACTGAATCTGGAAGTAATTCAAGATAGATATTCCATAGACTGGTAAAAGAACTTTTTCCTTGTCTTTCTCTTTCCAAAATTGAAACAGTACAATGGCTGAACACATGTGCTAGGACCGTTTTTCAGAACAGCTCTGATCCATCAGCCAAGGAGGGAAGAAATAAACAAAATACCTTCCTGGAACATCTAATTGCCTGAAGATCCTGTCCTACTATCATGTAGTGGCAGCAAGGCCTTCGTTTTCATTTGTACAGGAAGAATTGCTTTGCTTTAAAGTACAGTTCTTTTTAAGCAAAACAAAATCTGAAACATGAATATGCTTCTGAGAAGGGTAGTTGAGGGCTGGAGTGAGTTAATCTCCTAATCTTTTTCCTTCCAATGGTACATTTTAAATGTTGCTCTTCGTGTAGTGGCAGAGGGACTGATGAACAGCATGCCCTTGAAGATGCTTAAGTTAGCATATGCAGGTCATACAAGAATGTTGCCTTGTCTTGCAGGGTAATTTCTAGCACCTTTTGAGCAAGAGAGAAGAGAATCCCATTCCTCCTGCTTATCCATTATTGTTGATTACTTTCCTGAGAACTTAAACTTTTCAGATCACTGGAAAGGAACATGTTTGTCTTCCTTTGATTCTGTTGGGTTTTTCTTCTCACCCTGCCCCAAACAGCAAGGGCATTTTGCATAGAAATCTTTCCTTTGAATAAAGTGGCTTATATAGTTGCTTAATGATAGTAACTGCTGTAGCTTTGTGAGCAAAAAGTCCTTTCCAGATCTCCTACAGAATTAAAGATTAAGTAAAGGTGCAGGCTTGCTCTTCTAGGATGATTAACTTGGTTTGATTGCTTCCTAAGAATAGTCTGCTCTGTGGGTGAACGTGTCCCTTAGATAGGTATTGCATACTACTGTCCACTCAAATTACTCTGAAAATGTTGCTTAAGCTCAACAGTGTTAGATGAAATAACTTCCAAAAATGGGATGTATGGCAGTTGGCCTTGCTGATTTGGTTAAGAAACTATGTAAACTGCTCTCAAGACATTGTTCTTTCCCTCCCGCACACAAAACACATCACCCTAGATCAGTACTGTGGGATAAAAGTAAAATTTTCTGGAATCTTGAGATGTGGAAGGTTTAAAACCAGCAAAGGATACAGACAGGTTCTCTCTCTTCTGGTAATAATAGGGGTTTTTTTCCTGAGCTCTGATTTCTCAGATCTTTGAGGGTTCAGCCTTTAGTGCTTTTAAGTAAAGCCTTTACTTGTTGATTGCTCTTTGACAGTCTTGCTAAGCAGTCTCAGTGGCCTCTTGATTTTTAAAATAAAGTGGATTTTCTGCTGTTGTTTCTGTTCTGTGTATTTCAAACCTTGAAACAAAGCAAGTCTATCTAGAAACAAAAGGCTGGCAGTAAAACAGTAAAGCAGTGCTACCTTTCTAGGAGCTGTGTGTTTCATCTATTTGTCTTGTCCTATGGGTAGGATTTATTTCTGGTTTAGAGTAATGTGTAATCAGGTTTTTTATTTCAATTTCCTTTAAGAAAAGTTGTTTACTTGGGGGTGTGGGGGGGAAGGCATCTGACAAAATATTTCTTAATTAGTGGACTACTAGATTCTCTGTTCCAGTTAGTGATTGCTGGATTGGAAGAATTATGGTGGTCAGTTTGCTTCTGGGACTTATCACTAATGTGTGATCTATTTAGATGGAGCATTAAGACACATTGCTAAGTAAAAATGGATTGAAGCTGAGAGCTGGGGACTGTTATGCCTTGATGGGTGCTTGAACATGCTTCTCAAGTCTGATATCTGTGATTAATTTGCCTAGTTTCAAAAGGGGGAAAAAAGGCTGTGGTCCTAGTCATTTTATATCACTTTTAGTATTGCATTTAAAACTTTTACAGGCCATCCTGAGACTGGATTAGAACTGAGTATTTTGGGGGAAGAATTTCTACATTAAAATATGAGGGTTTTAATGAATTTTTCTGGTTTTGTGTTTTTTTTTTTTATTAAGGTACTTAAATGTTTTCTCAAAAACAGAGATTTTTTTGTTTGCTTTTAAGAGGTTAAAGTTTAAGAACAGTTAAGCAGATTTCAATTTGCTAATTCATTTCAGGTTTGGAAATTAAATGGATTGTAAATCTGGGCTTATACTTCAGGCCAGATTTTAGAGCAGGTTTGATTCAAGTTCTGTGTTAACTTTTGTATTCTGTGGCTCCATGTAGCAGCATTTATTTAATTAATTATTTCCACAGTAAAGCAAACAAATAGAAAAAGCAGTTTTATAGGTACTTCTATGTGGTGAGGGGAAAAAACCCAAACAAACACAAACAACAAAACGTAGTAGGTCTGTTTAAAATTACTTCAATATCAATCAGTAAGGTCTGGGAATATAATTGCGCAGGAGAACTGTAGTGTTGGTTTCAAGAGTGGTTTGATTCTGGTCCCGTGTTCCAGTACCATAATGAGGGCAATTAATGTAAGACTCTTGTAACAGTGTTTCTGTTAAACTTTATGGTGCTGAAGCTTACACTTTCTCAAGTGACAGGTACCCCATATCCAAAGCTGTCAAAAAAAGGATCTAGGTCTTTACAATAAAGCTTCATGGATCCATCTCAGTCTCCTTTCTGCATGATAGCTCCTGAAAGGCAGGTATTGCTGAGACAAGAAGAGTTGCAAGATGCTCAAGATCCTCTTTATTCTTTCATGAATCCTCTGCTGAGCATATACTTTTGTTTATAATATCTAGGATGTCTGAAGAGGTGGAAAATACAACCTGCTTCATTGCAGAACTCCACAGGCTTTTAAGCTGGTCCTTATATTGTTGCTTCCCACCAAGCAGTGTTTGAGTTTTTCTGCTTGATTGCATTTTTTTTTATTTTTGTTTTTCCTGTGCCTCCTTTTGTACTGCCACATATCTTAACATTTCTAATACCTTCTTATAATTAAAAAAAACAAAACAAAACACACCCCAAACCCACAACTCTTCAAAAATACTAAAAAGACAAACCAGTTTGTGGATGCTAAGAGCATCTGCATTAGCTGTCTAATCTACAGTGATCATTAATGAAGAAGTTATGGCAAGATCTGAAGGAGGAAAAGTAGCAATTAATAGCACTGAGCAGAGTTGGATTTGTATCTGACTTCTTCATATTACTGTCTTGGGTTGTTTTCTTTCAAAACAATCACAGTAATTATTTTCAAATAAGAGATCAGAAAAATCTGAGGAAAACAGGTCGTTGCATGAGAGGGACTTCCAGGTCTAGAGTCTTTTGCAGAGCAAACAGCCCTTTTGAATTTGGAGCTAGGGAAGAAGCTTATTTTATACACTACCTACTCATTTGCATTAATAATTAAAGGCTTCTGTATAGTTTTCTGAGAAAGTAGTAAAGGAAGAAAATGTGAAGGCACATTTGTCATAGGAGTAAATCAGTAGAAATTGTCTAACTCGGTTAAACAATTATATGCTATGATAGCTTGGCAGAAGATACCGTCTGTATTGATGGTTGAAATAAATGACCTTTTTAATATGTGAATATAATCATGTGAATAGCAAGGTATTTTTGTTCTGCTCTCGTGTTATTGACTTTCCATATCCACTGCTTTGCAACTATGCTTCATTACCGCTCGATTCTACAGTAAAGAAAATGGCAAGCTATAGCATAGGAAATACTTTAAAAAGATTAATTGGCCTTTATAGTCAAGGAATTAGATCTAGAGAATAATGTGAATTCAACTTCTGCTTTCCTAAACGCTTTGTCATGCTTAACTCTTGTCCAAATCCTATTCTGGTGAAGTTTTAGCCAGCTCTGTGTGTCTACAATATCTTCTGCCAGCTTCCCATACGGCTTCCTGAAAGAGCTCATCCTGTCACCTTTTAGGATCTGATGCTGGCACAGAGGTGTTAGAAGCACACTCCTGGGAAAAGACAAGAAGGCTTAACAGACTAGGCTTAGATCAGCTTTTGCTGCTGTGGACAGAAAATACTCAAATGGTTGTGGTGTTAAGTAATTGACAGGCTGTTTGTGCAACATCAAGGTATCACTAACTGCTGACACATGGCTTTCCATATCACTTTTTTTGTTATAAAGCTCGAATGATAGAGTGAACTTTGTATATCTTGTGGTACTTGTGGCATATGGAACCATTTTTGTTCTCGAGGTTGAAATTTTTTTGGCTGGGGGAGTTTTAGCATGATTTATGCATTACTGCTTAGCAGGATGTGCTTTGTGGTCTTTGAGAAGTTGACTTCTTTAAATGTTATTACAACATAGCTCAAAATAATGTTTCAGTCAAGCAAATAAATACAAGTGAAATGACCCCCTGAAATACCTGTGTAGATATTGGTTAGAGAATAATAACAGCTTTTGATTTTGTTCATGGCCTAAATTCTTATGAAAAAATTAGGACCTCTCAAATTCCCGTCTTTTCTTTCCTTTTTATTAGAGGTTATTGAGAATGTTCAACTGAATGAAGTTTAACCTACAATGTTTCAGTTATTAGTTATTATAGAAGGGGGAAGAAAACAGAACTGGAATATAAAATATACCAACTATTTTGGGGAGCACTGAAAATACTGCCTTTGGTTCTGTAATTCCTCCTGTTTGTTTCTTTTTTACTTTTACTTTTTTTTACTTATTTTTTCAGTACACTTAATACGTCTACTTAGCAACTGATAGCTTTGGCTACTAGAGCTGTATGTTCCACTAAATGAGGCTCAGAACTGAGCAGACTGAGCTGCCACTTGACATGAAAACAACATTCTTGCACCTCATTAGACCTCTATCAGAAATATTGGCGGTGGAAAAATTAGCCTTTGAAAATTAAAATTGTCAGTATAAAAGTCACAAGTAAGAACTGGTCTCAGATGTTCACCAAAAAAAAGTTAAATACTTGTGCACATCAGTAAGTTTACTTATATCTACTTTCTGTTCACAAGTATGGTCAGGAATATTTTTAACACGGATTGAAGTTGGCGGCCACTAAAAAAGCTACCACAGCTTGATTTCTTCCTTAACTCAAACCATAACTGCAAACTGTAGTCTGTAAACTTGTCTAGTGTGCTTTGAGAACTATAATCTTGCTTGGAATGCGCTAAGTTAGACTTTGATCACGGTAACAGTCGTTAACATTGGCAAGAACTAAGTAGAGTCAATGCACTCTGTTCTCAACTGCTATAAAACTTGAACTTTCAAAGATCTCTGGTTCCCTGGGGTGTTATAATTTATTGCCGAAGAAGAAACATAAAGGAGCTTCCCTTTCGCTCCTGCCAAGAACATATGGTGGGATTTTTTAGGTTTTTTTTTTTTTTCCTAAATAGCCCATATTCCTCAGTCCTTCTGATGAATAATCCATAGTTCTGTAAAGAAACATTTGCATCTTTGGAGTATAGAAAATCTATTATGTAACTGTTTCTAAGATGATTTTTGTTCAGCCTCTCCTGTAAAAGTGATGAAGTTGCCTAAAAATGTTAGTAATGGCTTACTCAGTAAAAGTGTGAAAATCAGCTTACTAGAATCATGCGGAATGTTTTGGAAATGATACTTGGTTAGTCTTTGGCTCATTGCATTGCCCTGTTATTTAACATGCCAGTGTTTCAGAGACATGCAACAATCTGGTTTCTGTACTCGACTGAGTAAATAACGAATAAGGTATTAATACAGTAGTACTCTGAATTGTTATTCTGGGTCTTAAGCTGAACTGTAAAATCTGTATGAAGGAACTCTGATTCCTAGGATGAAACACAGCTATAGAGGATATTCGCACCCATAAAGCAGCCTGTGAATTTAAATAGCAAGTATATTAGAAATAAATAACAAGTGAAAGTAACAAAATGTTTCTACAGTTCTGCATCCAACATCTCTACCAACCAACTGCCATAAGCTGTTGTTTTGGTTTGGGTTTTTTTTATTGTTCGCTTGTTTGTTTTTTATTGTTTTGTTTTGTTTGTTGGTTTGTTTTTTCTTTGTTTCTTTGTTTGGTTTTGGTTTTAATCTCTCCAATCCATAACGCTTCCAGTGCTGTTCTTGCACTCCCTGCATCAGAAACATAAGCAGCAGGCTCTAGCCACATGTTTCCTCACTGGTATTTTAGCAGGCTGATCATATCAGGTGATGGTTGAGTTCACACTTAACCTCTTTCCCTCAGGCAGAAGAAAAACTGATTTGGCTCCCTTTATTTAATTAATTATTTATCCAACCACTAATTTTAGGGGGGGTGGGGAGATTATAATTTAAAATCCTTAAGACTGCCAACATTTTACCAATACAGCTGAAGCTAGACAGTGGGCTACAACTGCTTGGAGAGTTGATGTTGCATCAACTGACTTTGCTTAAGGAAGCATTCTAAAAATGTGGTAATTGGATGTGCAACAAAGCTGTTCAATTTATTTAAGGAAAAAAAAAAAATCCTGCAGAGGAAAAAGTACTTGAAAAAATCCAGTTAATTTAGGTTTTGCAGAGCTCCCTAACCTTTGCAATTTTATTTTTTGTAATCCCACTGATTGTTTTTTGATCACAGAAGTCACCATTGTGATAATCTAGCTTGACTTTTGCCTAACATAGGCCATAGAACTTAAATTTAGGTCTTCAGAGAAAGATAAATTATCACTGATTTTGGAAAGATAACTTTTTTTGGGTGCTCTGATCTCACCATTTTTCTCGTTTTTAAACTCTGTCTTTACTCATACATCTAGCAAAGTAATATTCATGGGATACTGTCCATTCTTAATCATGAATTAAACTGCCATGGAGAATACTGTAAGGATTTTTCTTTCTACCAGCTGCAGAAATGCTAATTAATCTTACTGGTGCAGAGGTTGATCAGCTTGCAGATGTAGCCAATTCAGTTTTAAAAACTGTAGCCTCAGTTTCAATACATATTAATGCTGATAATTGTAATGTTAACAAAATGAGTAGGTCTGCAAGGAGTGGAGTTTATGAACCTTAAGTTGCTAAGAATGTGCATGTTGTACAAGCTTTTGTTGCATGTAAGGAAGTTCTTGCAGTTGATATATTCATAATGCCTCTTGTTTGTGTGATTTCTGTGGTGTACTGTTGAAGGTGAGCTCATGAAGCAGCTTCTGCCTCTGTGGAATACTTCAGGCTCCTATTCCCTGTCTGGCTGCTTGTCGTCTTAAAAAAGCTTGAAGGAACTTAATGTCTCTCAAGGTTTTGCCATCACCACCAAAACAGGCTTGAAATGCTGTTAAAAGACTAAAAACACTTGCAAAGGAAGGAGAAAGAAGAGGATTTTTTTTCAGACGGTGTGGTGCATAGATTTAATTTGCATGTAAAAAACCCACTAAGGATAATAACTTCTAAGGAAGAAAAATGCTATTACTCTCTGAACTGTAATACAGACCCTTTAAAACAGTGTGTTTAATTCAATAAGGAGCAATTACTTAAGCAAAACAAAAAAAAGGCCTCAGAAGGTGGTGAGGAAAAAATGATAGATATTAAGTACATCCCCTCTGAATACAGTATTAAAGCTATAATAACAACTCTTATATTGCCCATTTGGCTGGTAAAGTTGCACTTTTTCTTGTCACTTGAACCTTCCCCCATCTCTACTACAGGGCTGACTTTTATAGGAATTGTACAACGAGGCCACAGACAATTGGTTGGGAGGAGTTACTCCAGGCTTATGGCCCAACTCAACTGAGCAGATGCAGAACATGTGGCAGGGCCTCTGATCCCAGGGTTGTGCATATGAAGCAAAGACCAGGACTAGAACTATCCTATCTCCTTCTGCTTCCAAGTTTCCAGTGATGCTGGTATGCAGTTAAAGCTCGTTTGATCTCTGTCCCAGTGCAAGTAGTATTTCTTTCTAGACAGTGACACAACCTCAAAATGGAGGAAAGAAGAAAGCCCCAGTCCCAGCACAGTTTGTCAGCTCCTAAGACAGGGAAGCTTCCTCAGAGGAGGGTGGCATGGGCTTGAACTTTCCACTGAGAGAATGCCCTGAAGATGAGCTTCCAGATCAATGAATTCTTGTAACTACTAGCAAGTTAATCAGTAATAAGTATTTCTTCTTACAAAGAAATGATCACACAGTACCAGATGCTGCTTTGTCCCATCAGGTCTTCAATGTATTAGACATGGACTTGAGATACTTTGCTGGATTAGGTTTGCCATACAAGATGAGCAGACAGATCCCTGTTTCCAGAACCTGACAGGTTTGGGTGTGAGCCAAGTCGTGAGCTACTTGCACTAGCGAATTTCTGCACTTGGAGTTATGTGCAAAAGTACAGCTCTTGGTGCCTTATGAACTTCATGGGTGTTTCCTTTAGATCTTAAACTGGCTCTAGGCTTTAGTAACAGCTATATATAGGCATGAGTTTTGGATTGGGGCAGATGATGATTGCCTGAATGTGGTTTTGGATATATTCCATGAAGCCTTTAACTTGTTTATAATGTACTACTTTGCATTACAAACCATAAACTTAATATGCTTACTGGTTTTTATGACAATAATATTAAATTCTATTTCAGGGTTTTTGTTTTACCACTTCAGATATTTGACCTGCTACAATTTTCAGCACAGAAATACGTTCCTGTGATCTTTCATCTTGTGAAGTTAGCCTAATTCTCTCTTCTCTGCAGTTTCTATCTGTAAATAAGTCTTGTTTGAATAGTGTCTCAAGCTATGATTTGTCTCCCACATTTTAAATTAAATGTGAAATGTCTGACTTTGTATTCTTTATTTGGAGATGTGTATTTAACATTGATCTTATATTAATATTGGCATGTATTCCAGTTACTTTTTTTAATACTTGGTTGGAAAAGGTTTAAGTTGTGATTATTATTGAAGCAATGCATGTAATTTTATGGGTATTGTATCCTTGTTAATCAGGCATAATTCAATATTAACTTTGCTTTTTCAGAATTGCTGTATATTGTCTGTCAAAATTTCAGTCTTACAAATGCAAGTATATTTTCAGTGGAGAGGAAGTTTCCTTTGTCTTGGTTGATCTCACTAGGGGACCCACTAGTACAGGAAATAAAGGCTATAAAGATTCAGTGAGAGGAATTTAAAATGAGGACAAATACTGGCATAGAAATATTAAAATATTAGTTGTCTTAAACTGCATTCTGGGTTATAAATTCAGTTTTGAGAACTTAAAAGTCTTTTCTGGTCTCTACATTGAGGCAAGAGGCATTTTTATACACTCTCATTATTTTAGCATTATTAGCTGGAAAAGAAAGAAATAAGTGCAATCATTAAGGATGGTACAAGTGAAGAATTGTGGTAAAGATGGTAATAAAAGTAAAAAAGGCTTTATAAAAAACATCTTTCAGTATTCTGGTGATCCCTGTACTCTTAAACAAATATTAAATTTAATGTTGTTCAAAGCCTTATTAATGGTCTCATAGTAATTGCACTGGAAGTGCTAAAAGATAGGGTGGGGTTTTTTTGTCAAAGCAAAAGTGTACAGTTTAACAGCTTCCAGTCAATGGAATGCATCAAAGTAAATTCCTACTCTTGACAAGTTCTTGGGTTTCATTTTTTTTTAACTATTTCTAAGTAAACAGTTACTATATTGCAGATTCCGGGAAGACTAACAATCTTGTCTGTTTTGACAGCAGCTGCTTACAAAGTTGTAAAACATCGTGTAGTGTGTCTTGCCTTTTATCATGAACTATCTAGTCAGCAAAGCTCTTAAATTTCTGCCCCACAGCAGGTTGTAATCTTACACGTTCCTTCCTCCATGAGGAGGGCTGTGGACTGTGAGGATTCTAGGAGCATTGTTTTTTCAGTCATCTTTTGGAGTTTTCTTAGGCAAGCTGAGAATAAATTGTTTTTAAAGCCATCTGATACACTATATAAATGTAAAATGTCTCATTTTAAATCAGTTTAAAGAAGAAGAAGAATTTGGAAAAAACCCCAAAGCATCAGTAGTACAGGTGAACTATAATAGGCATTAAACTCTTGTAAGCTTCTCTTACTCATAGAAGTATTGTCATTGCTAAATTCCTCTTTCTTCATATAGTTACATTTTTTGGCTGAAGGTTTTCTGGCTTTGTCCTCTTTTTATGTGGAGCTGCTGAAATTTAGGGGTGGATCAGAAAGCTTGAAAATCAGAAGCTAGTTAAAAAAAAAATAACTGTGACCATCCTATGGAAAACTTTTTTTCTCTCAACAGGTTATGAGACTTGATAACACTCTATGCTTATCTTTGAGCTCTACAGTTTCTACTGTACTTGATGCTTGCTGTCTTTGCTCTTTAAGGTCAGCAACATGGGAGCAGAAAGAACCAATTCATTGTCCCACTCTTGATAGGGGGGGGGGAAAAATGGGAAAAAAATAATGGAAAATAAGGTTAATTGCTTCAAAACTAATACAAAGAAAGTACATGGTTTTGACTGACACACATTGGTTAAGAAGAGTGAAAATCATTTTTTTCAGAGAAGTTGTCTAATGCTCAGGGTTTGAAGTGTACTAAAATCATCCCATTGAATGCATAATGTGGGACATACCTTAAGGAACTGCAGTGTCTATTCTGCTCACATAACTTCAGTGGTTTCACAAGCAGTGGCAGGTCTCAGGGCAGATAAGTGTGGTATCATTGATAAGTAAGTACATTGCTAGTGGGGCTCTGCAGGGATTTGTTCTAAGACCTGTACTGTTAGAACAACTTCTATCAGTAACATCTAAACTAACATAAAAATACACCCCAGAACTTACAGGCAGTGTAAAAAGATCAAGAGATAGTAAAGCACCAGACATCAACATAGGACAGTTTGGAGTGTCCTTTAGGATAGCTTCAAATAAAGGCATATTTTTCTGAGTCTGAATAAGAGCTGTGTAATTATCACAGAAGATATTTATTCCCCAACAGAAGTGAAGGGCTGTCTGAAACATGGAAGATGACATTGGGCATTTTTCTGTGTGCTGAGAGGAGAAAGAAATGGTGGATGATAAGCCACTATGATAAGGACTAGAAGGGTTTCCTGTTCATTTATTACTATATTCAGTGAACTGTATAAATATGTTAACTTACTGTCTCTGTAGGTATAGACAGGATTGACTGAAATGTTGATTTGTTCTGATTTGTACTTCTATTTCAGTAGTAACAAAATTGTTAAGCTTCAATATTGGTTTTTTGTTTTGTGAGTATGTTCTGATCCAAACAAAACTTGAACGTGCTTGGTCCTGTGGCCTGTGTGGGACAGAAGATCAAAACTAAATCATCACAATGGTCCTTTCTGGTCTTAATATATTTACTGTAACTTTGTCAGTTGCAGCTGAGAGTCATTTTTAATACTTCTGTGGTCTTTCTTCTAATAGTAACAATTTGAATGGTTTAACATAGTCCTACTGCTTCCACGGATACTAAAGGGATCCTGAGTGTTAATGGCAATACTGCCACTGGCCTGCTATTTTAGAAGAATAGGTGAAAAACTTAGGAAGTTGCATACCTCACCACGGTAAGCTTCCCTTTTCCTTTGCTTTCCTTTTATGTTAGACATGGAACAGTAGAGAAACTCTGGGTTCTGTTACAGTAGTTACTTGTTTCATTTTAAATCCCAGAGTAGCACAACCTAGCTTTCCCAAAGTACCAAATAACCATTGCTTACAGTTTTTGTAGACGTAGAGAAAACTGATCACTCTGTGTTCGCAGCTATTCTTTCCATGAGATGATAGTTAAATTGCCTCCCTCCTCACTTTTCAACAGTCCTCTCCTGAATGAGTCAGTTAACTTCTGTTCCTATTATGAAGTTCACTGGGTGTGAATAACCTCTAGTTTATCTGGTGATAAACTTCAGATTTCAACCATGTCTTTGCTTATTTTCATTGTTCTTTTGTCTTCTCATTCAAATTCAACACATTCTTGATTAACATCTGTGTGATTTGATCAGTTAAAGGACAATATAATAAATAGCGGTCATCTTTGCAGTTGCCTTTGTAGCTATGTTACTTCAAGTTTAAGTGGGCTAAGTATGTTCTTTTTTAATGTTTATGTAGTCGTCATCGTCCTCGCTGTCTTCACCACCATCCTCATCGCAGCCTCAGGTTAGCCACAGCAGAACGAAGGCTTCACCATTGTGTCACTCTGCATCCCTCTCCTGGGCCAAACGTAATCATGTAGGTCCTGCAAAGGCTACCAGTCCGTCAATCCGTCTTCGTCGTTGGCGGCCCTTGATACGCCTTCCATCTGTTGGGCTTCATTCTGTTGTAAGTGTAGTCCATCTTCAGTCTTTTCTTACTCTGACACGACTGGCCTTTTGCCATGTAACTTCGGTCCTCAAGGCATCGTTTTTTGTTGGGGTCTGTTCTCAACCATTCTTAGGATTTCTTTCTTCTCTCTTTTTTTTTTTCTTTTCTTTTTTTTTTTTTTTTTTAATTCCTTTTTGCTTTGCCCCATGTTGGACAGCAAAAGTCATCACTCCATGCTTTGCTGTCCAGGTGTTTTTGATTCTATACTTGTGCCAAATCATTTTCAGAGCATAGATGAAGTTTGCCCATCATGAAGTGGCCTTTTTTTTTTTTTTTTTTTCGCCATAGGCTCCACATCTAGCCTCTTCTTTTCACCTCATCTTCATCATCCTTCATCTGGATGTGCTAAACCAAGGGGTTTCTAATTCTTTGTCACGTGATATTATTTCTTCTGTGTTTGAGACCTGGTTTATGTTCTCATATCCTAAACCTAGTCTCCTTTTCTCTTTCAAAGTCTTGCTTAATGGTCCTTGGGTGTTTCAGTAAAGATGAAATGTTTCCTATAATCCCAAGGGGCTGGCTTACTTTCTCACTTGACATCTGTTTCTTTATCAAGTTTTAGACATAGATTCTAGTTGAAGGTGAAGACATTCTAATAAGGAAAGCTTGTCATCAAATAAATACCATACTTACACTTTTGTTTCCTTCTTCACTCACAGGGAACCAAATATATCTTGAAAATGTAGAAAAAAATTACATGCACAGAATAGCCAATGTTTCTAAACTGTCCTATGACCACCATCAGAAACACTAAACTGAGAAAGAGTGGTTTAGTGGTATTTCATCCTGCTTTTAAGGAGTGATCACGCTTCTAGCACCCAGATAAAAAAAAATCTTGATACACAGAAATGAATGGTCTTAAATGCAAAACTGGACAGTGATTTTGTTTTTATCATTCTTTGGTAATGACCACATTTCCCCCATGTTACTAGAAATTCTTATTTGAAGTATATGGATTTTTTTATTGAGGTGAAATAAGTATTCTGACCATGGTTCAAATAATTTCCTTTTTCATACAGATCTGTCTCTCCAGATGTAGAAATCCTTCTTAATGCTTTATTGCTATTAAAAATTAGTGTCCAAATGCTTCCATTTCTTTGCAGCTTTTATATTTTTATCCTGCTAAGTATCTCAAAATGAGACCTTTTCCCAGACTCTCTTTATGTGAATAATAATCGCTATTATTAAGTATCTAGCTCTCTTGTAATCTTCATAACTATGGAACATTCTTGATTTGAGCTAGTTAAAGACCTTGAGATTTGAGGAGGCGTGGAGTGTAGCAGAATTAAGTTGTCCCCAGCTCATGCTTCCTCCCCTCATTTAGTATTTATGCCATTGGCATACCTCTGGCATTTTACCTTGGGATGTTTTTGTTTGTTTAACAAAACTTGGAAAATTCTATGTCACACTTTTTAAATTTGAAACTGGGAGGGATCTTTTGTGAATTTGACCTATATATTCTTGTTGTTAACAAAAGACTCATTGAGGAAGACTCCAGCTTGAGTGTGCCTGCCTAGAACAAAAACATGAACTGACCATGAGTTTACTTCAACACTAACTAAACCATGACTTATCCAAGGATAGACATTACAGCATAATCTGTTGTGATTGTACTAGAAAGCCATCGTTGAGAGTTCTATTTGCTTCAGAAAATTTCTAAAAACAACTCCTTATTCCTTAGAAGTGAATATTTGCTTTGAAAATGTTAAAAAAAACTGTTCAAAGAATTAATTCTAAAAATAAGTGGCTGTCAATACAACTGCAACTTGCAAAACAGAAGCTTGCCACTAAAAATAGTTTCAAAATATTACTCATTAACTCTCTTGAGATCCTATCTCCGTCTGACAGATAAAAATTTCAAGTCCTATATGCAAAGATCTATCACTGAATACAGTATAGTCTGCTATTTATGGGTAACAAAATGTTGTTCTTGAATTTATGCTTTTGTGTAACATACCTTTGCAATAAAATCCAAGAACACCCAAACCGTATGAAAATGAGTTTAAAATGTAAAGAAACCACACAGCATTTTTTGCATTAAAGCTGTCTTGGTTGGCTTGATAACAAATACTGCCTTGTCCTTCAAGTTTTGTCTTCTCAATGCCTATCAAAAAGTATTTTTAGTATATCTCTGATCATTCTGCTGGATGTACAGAGAGGCTGAATTAGTCTCAGCATTGTATGAAAATGTTCTAGTATTGCTTTTATTAAGAAATCTGTGCACTTAAAGGGGTTGGGGGAAACATCTTGCATGTAGTGTTTAAAATACAGTTGTACTTTCTTGTACTTCTGAGTACATTTCTACTACTTAAACATTGGCAGACAGAAAATAGATTGTTTCAAAATTGAGTGAAAGTCTTAATGATGGGAGACTTTATTTATGCTCCTCAAATAAAACCACTTTCCCTACTTGAAAACTTTCCTTGACTTTTGTGGTGAGTTGATCTTGACTGGATGTGAGGTGAGGTGCCCACCAAGCTGCTCTATCACTCCTCTCCTCAGTGCAACAGAGTGGAGAAAATAAGATGAAAGAAAACTCATGGGTCAAGACAAAGGCAGTTTAATAAAGCAAAAGGAAAGGCCACATATGGAAGCAAAGCAAAACAAAATATTTATCCTCTTACTTCCCATCAGCAGACAGTGTCCATCCACTTCCCAGGAAGTAGGGCTTCCAGCGGTTGCTCCAGAAGACAAAAGTCATAATAATGAATGCTCCATCCCCCCTCCTCTTCTTCCTTTCTCTTAACTTTTATTACTAAGCAGACATCATATAATAGGAAATATCCATTGGGTCAGTTTAGGTCAGCTGTCCTGGCTATGTCCTCTCCTAAGATCTTGCCCACCCCGAGGTGAGGGGGGAATGTTGGAGAGACAGCCTTGGTGCTGTGCGAGCCCTGCTCATCAGTAGCTAAAACACTGGTGTGTTACCAACACCTTTCTAGCTACCAGTACAAAACACAGCACTGTGAGGACTGCTGTGGGAAAAATTATCTGCATCTCAGCCAGACCTGATACAATGTTATACAGCATGTCTCCAGATGAGTTAAGAACATATAACAGAAAGAAAAAGGGGGAAAAAAAAAAAGTTGAAAATAGTCCTGAAATATTCTGTGCAAACCTAATAAATTGCAGTAGATGAAGCAAATTTAAGTTACAGGTAGCAACGTGCTTCGTTAGTAATGTTGACTTTTCCTCAATCCTTGTAGAGATCCCTTACTCTTCCAGATCATCTCTTCTTTCAGTTTAATGTCTGTAGTTGCCTTAGGCTCATTTTACTGCCCTTTATATTTCAAGCAAATCTTTTCTTCACCCCCCCCCCCCCCACTTCTCAAGCTGGAAAACGCTCTTTGTTTTTCTCTTATTTACTGCCTGTGTCACACTGCAGTTTCTGTTCTTTAAAAACTGAAAAACCCCAAACCAATAAATGCCTTTTGAGAGCAGCGTACTGCTGAATAATCTGTCTTGCTTATGGATCTAAAGGGAAATTTGTGTTTGTATAAACCTTTTGTATCCAAATACTCTCATCATTGATAGAGCCCATCTATGAATTTCACCTTCTTGCTTGACATCCTCCCATTCAAAACCAGATATTACTGTCCTGCAGCTTGGAATTGTACCTCACCTGACACTTGGTATTCTAGCTCTTACAGTTGGGGTGTAGAGTTAATAAGCTAGAGACAGCTTGGTAAAGAAATACATAGGGCATTGCTTAGCAAAGGAACTTCTTGTCCATTTTTGAGTCAGCACTCCAGACAATCCCTCAACACCTTTCTTACAGAGATCTTTTTCATTATTCTGGACAAGGGGTATCTTGATCTAAATTAAGCTACATATATTCCATTGTGAAACTCCAGAGCATTTCAAATACCATAAAATCACTGCAGTATATTGAGCATGAGATGTCATAGTTCTGTGAGAATCAGACAGAAATAATCTTGTTGAAACTTGAGATCATCATTCCAGTGGTCTTTGGTTTAATTGCATTATTTTAACCAGGATTCAAATACCTTTCATGGGCCCACACAGTACATCTGTCCGAGCATGTTCCACGCTTCAAAATGGAAATTACAGATGCCTAATCTACCCAATAGCAATTGCATCACTTTTCCTCCTTTACTTCAAAATGTATTGAATGCAAACCATGCCTAATGTTCTGTTGTGCAAAGTTCATTTTTGAATATGTTTTTCTATGACTTCTTAGGTGAGTGAAATTGTATAGTGAAACCTTTCAGGTTTTTTCTTCTGTTACACTTCAGGTACTTTTGTCATGGTCTTTCAGTAGGATGCATCTGAAACTTTTTATTCCTCAAGGTTCTGCAAATTTTTCTTTTCCTTATCAATCTTTACCACTCTTCTTCCAGAACCGGACTAACTCTTGATGCCAATTTCTTGACTTAACATAAGTGTCATTTTTTCCTTTCCCAATCACTACCTGTAATCCAAAGCATTCTACTAAACTGGTGTGTGAGACTTCTTGCTTCAATCCTTTGTCTAAAGGTCAAGTGTAAAGAAATAATAAAAATTAGTTGGAAGAAGTTGCCTGAAATCTGTTATGTAACACTGAACCTGTTTTTATAATGGAGTCTTGTAAATAAATTTTAAGCAGGATGTGGTGAGCACTTGTTCAGTGTGTCCACGAGAGAAAGAATATTTTTTCACAGTTGTGTGTTTGTCCCAGAAATACAGTTTTGAGGAAAAGAAACCAGTTGCATATCAAATGTGATAAACAGTCTTAAGTCAGAAACATTTAAAAGTCAAAAGATTTTAAACCTGACTTCTAGAAGGGGATAATAGTCTAAGTGCATTAGCAAGATAAACTGTGTAGGTAATGAAATATACTTTATTAGACCATCTGATACGATCGGGCAAACAGTCATACAGGGGTTTACCACTGAGTTTCTGAAGCTTAGTGCGTCATCAAGAAAGAAGACTACTGTAGTTCATGAGGAGAGGGCAGCAGGCAGTGATGAAAAGTAAAATCAAGGAGTTTTCCAGTACAACAGGAGGGAGTAGGAAAGGTTATCATTTGTATAGGGAGAACTTTGGGAAGTTCCATTTTAAAAATTACTGATTGGAAATCTGCTAGTGAAGAAGAGAGGGGGAAATGTACAAATGCTGTTTCTACAACATGAACTAATGGATGTTGACCTGAGACAAGTCAATTAAAATTGACTTCTTACAGCAGTCAGCAGTTGTTTATTATGGAATTTGAATGCCCAGGTTAGCAGAGAAGACAGTCAAATCCTGAAAAATTTGGACTCAGTCATTTAATATGCTTCTAATATGGTATGCAAAATTAGAGGGCACAACAACCTTGGCTGTCATTTTTGTCTATGAGACTGGGTATTCATGAAGACGAGCTATATTGTTGTCACTGAGCATTATCTCAGTATCTTGAAAACAAAGTACATCTCAGAAGATCTCAGAAACACCACTTTGAGCGCTAAACTTTTTGCAAACTTTTTTTTGGTCACTATTTTTCCTTTTGGTTTTTTTTTTTTTTTTTTTGAAAAGAGAAATTGAAGAAGTGATGTGCGCTAACCCATACTGCCAACACTTATTTCTTACACTAAGGCTGAAACTATAACATAAGCTTCTGTAAGCTACCCGAGATGATAGTATTTGTTCTCTTCCTGTCTTTTCTGGACGCGAAAGTAACATACGTTTTCTTTACCGTGTGCTGCAGCTCTTCAGAAGACTTGGAAAGTGAGTCTTCAATCCCATAGATTAGTTGCAAATCCTGATTAGACAGTGATCTTATTTAGACTCCTGTGTCTTCTCCTTCCTTGTGATTTGTGTATGTGGTCATTCAAATCTGCTGTTTCCTTTTGCACATTGAGTGGGCTTCTAAATAAATAAACAAAAATTTAAAAAAAAAGAAAAAAAAAAAAAAAAAAGGGAAAAAATCAATTCTAAAGGAAGAGGTCATCCCAAAACTTGACTGGTGTTCATGTTACTGTGGTCTTTGACAAGAACTTCAGTAATCATGAGAAACTTGTTCTGAGAGTTCTACCTAGTGATGAACATGCAAGGCGGACTTGTTAAAGCAATGTTCTTTTGTTCTTTCAAGCATTCACACAAGACTGACTGTTAGAAGCTGAAAATTTGGCCAAAGGTGTAGCTTTTCAAGGAGACCACAAGACATCTCCCTGAAGCTGACATTCCCTCTTCTTTCCATTCCTTTGAAATTTAAAATCGTCTGTTTCAAGTGTTGGAATTTCTAAAGCTTCCCAGTGAAGTAGAAGTTGGCATGGTTACACTTCTTCTCGTGTGTCTGTGTGCACGTGTGCACACACTTAAACAATGGATGCCTTTTTTTTTCCACCCTAAGGAGGAGGGGGAAGATTTTGAATCAGATTCACCACACGGGAAAACTGTAATCCAGTTACTTGTTTGCCTAAGTCATAAGCAACGGATTTTTATAGTACAAAGTTTCAGGTCATCTCGACTATTCACACCCTATTGGGTTTTTTGTGCTTATGATTATGCACATAATTGTCTGTCAAAAATGATTGACTTTTCGAGAAGGGTAATAGGTCTACTTTGTAGTAAATTTACTACTACCTACGTTAGATGAAAAGTCACAAGGGTAGGATACATCAGAACATGTCTACATTAGAACATGTTCTAGAAACTTTAATAATGGCACGGTGCTTTCAGGCCCTCTCTGTGGTTAGGGAATTAAAAACGTAAAACCACACCACTTCTCACAGGCTGTGGCAATAGCAAAATGAAAGCACATTATTTAGATTTAGGCATGTACAAAACCTCAGGATTTTATACGAGTCTGTCTCCAAGTAAAGTCTAAAAAAAGTTAATTGGTTTTGGGTTTTTTTGATGTCTTCCCTGTCCATCTTCTAGCAGTATACAGGCTCAGCATTCCAAACGCACAAGTGTGCCTCTCTATGGAAAAGGTGCTTATTAGAAGCTGGCCCTCAAAATGGTCAGAGAGGCAACTCTATCTTGTTCTAAATGTGATCAAAATCAAATTGTGAACACCTCAAAGTCTTCTGAAATAGTGATGTTTTGAGCTCTTCTAGTTAATATCAATTTGAGCCCAGGTAGCATATGGTCAGATGCAAGCTTTTAAGTGATAAGCCATTTCCTTCCTAAACTGGCAGTAGTCTTTATGCTAGCCCTGAAATTCCTTAAGCCCAGACTTCCCAGCTGGTAAGTTTAATTGATAAGGGAACAGCCATGAATAGATATATCTACAGGGGGAGTTAGGTGGCAAGGACTCTCAGCTCTGCCTGCCTGCACTGTTTTGTAGCACCACTGTTCAGATGCCTATAAAAACATGATAAATCAATGACCATAGCGACAAGGTGCCATTGGTTGTCAGCTACTGTCTTGTGACGTTTTCTGGAAGTTACAGAAACCTGTGGTCCTTGGAAGTTTACAGCTGGGATAGACAAACTCTCAAGGCTCCTGTTTTGCTTTAAGCACTGGCTCTGTTTGGCCTTCTGGAAAACAAAATTCTCAAAGGCAATTCACTTATGCCATAGGGGAAAAAGACTCCTTGAAGTTCTGGTGGAAACATCCTCTCCCCTCTGTGACAGCTGCCTCATCTTTACTGGCAGGAATGTTCTTTCTCCATTTTAGGGTCTCTGAAACAGAGTATTTTATGCCTTTCACACTTTTAACTGGTCATGGAGATGAATCTCAAGTGAGGGGAGGTTGTGTGGTTTTTCATTTTGTTTTTCTCTTTGATTTTTTGAGCTTGCTAAATAGAATTTCTATAAGCTGTTGGCAGTTCCTCTGTAATGCTGTGTCCTTTGGCATTCTCAACATATTGAAGGACTTAACAGTGAATTCTCGTCCTCTGCTTTATTGTTGTGGTTGCTCGCTGCATTTCTTCAATTTAGATAATCTCTTAAAGTCTTTTCTTACGACTATCATGAAGAAAGAAAGTTTCAACCCAGTCTTGAAAACATGATGTGACTGTTAGGATTCTACAACTCATTTTACACTCTAATCTGTTTCTGGCAACTTCGTAGATTTTTTGGTATGCTTCAAGAAATTCACAAAAAGCTAACAGTAATTACAAGGTGAAAGAAAATTGCATGGAATATATTTTCACACAAGTCAGGTTCTTGATAACATAAGAAAAACTGAGGTGCTTTTCCCCTACTCCTTCAAACAGCTGTCATCTTAAATTGTGGATCGAGGCGCAGTTGCAAACTGGACAGATTGGTGAGGAACTAAGAACATTGCTATTGAACACAACAGTGGTGATGCACCTTTTGGCTCAAAAGTTCAAAACTACTGCTTAGTGGATGCTGGGAACGTGTGCTGACAGAATATCATGCTGTGCATGCCCTGCTTTCTTCTGAAAATCTTTTGATTGCTGCAGTTGGCAACACAGTACTGGACTAGATAGATCTTTACCAACTGTAACCATTTTTTATGCCATGTCACTTGATGCTGTCACTGCATTTCAGTCCTTTCTTGGTATGATGCCTGTGATGTCACATTGAAATTTCAGTCTAGGCACCTCTGGTTACTTTCCTCCCTCCTCATCTAGGATGTGTAAACTGCCTGTGAGGAAGGAATAGGTTGACTGTACTATACATGGCTTGTGAGGGGGGAAATTAGCCAAGGAAATATTTTTTGTTTTAAAATACTACAGATTCAGAGTTCAACCCTTCATTGCTTTGTTATGGGAGATGGGTTTGTGAAGGAGTTGCTATTTATATGAACATGTATTTTTAATGTTAATGCATTTGAGCTGCTTCTACTTCTAATTGAGTAGTGAAAAATAAAGCTTTTATGTAGAGATATAATTGGAAATACTTCCAGATACATTACTGAAAGGATTGTTACTGGTCTGTGCGTTGCAGAAAGTTTCTTTATATTCCAAAATGTTCTGCAGTGTGACGTCTGCCATTCTGTACAGATCCAGAATGTGCTTCTCACTTGTGATTTCTCTTGGCCGAGCGTTTTTGCATATTCTGATGACACGGTCTCATTAATCGTATTGTGGAAAGAGTCTTCATGAACGCAATTTCTTACTCTTTTGTTTTGTTTTGCAGGCACCAAGTATAGATGAAAAAGTAGATCTTCACTTTATTGCATTAGTTAATGTAGGTGGTCATCTCTATGAATTGGGTAAGAACACTTTTTCTCCTCTCTCTCTATTTGTTTGAAACAAATACAAGTAGTGATGTTGTTACCTATCAAAGCTTGAGAGAGATCGCTTGATGTAATGTAGGGCTTAGGTGCTTTTCAACTGCATCATGGGGGGGGGGGGGGGTTCTGTCAAACATTGGGGTTTTTTTGATTCTTCCCTTAACTCCCTCCTGTTAAGAGAACATGATACAAATTACTAGACTGCCTCTAAACTTCCTTTATGTTTTACAAGGACAGGAAGCACTAATTGATGAACACACAAAAGTTTCAGAGAGAAAAGTACTGTTAGGTCTCTGAATAGCCTGTGGAATTAATACACGAAGTTTATGCCACGTTAGCAGTGTTAGCTATATTATTAAATAGCGTGATACAGTTTCAATTTGAAATTGTGTCCTATCAGATACTAATATTCTGCAACTCATTTATTATAGGCTGGTTATTTTATCTACTACCTTTTTGTGGTCACTAGACAGTTAACTGTAAACCAGTAATCTCTGTTTTCTGAATTACAGCTATTTTTTTCCCTCTTCAGATTGTATAGCACCAAGTTTTGCTCAGATATTCTCTAATGACTCCAATCTTAAACATGTTGCTGGGCAACCAGGTTTTGCTGCAGGCGCTTCAGAAAACTAGCAAGATCAGGATTTTAAAACTGCAAGTCACTGGTCTTTCCTTAATGTAATTTTTTGCAGTATTTTATGTTGAGAACATCCTCACCTTTGGAAAATCAATATGTAATTAAGCAATGCCCTTAACAGTTGA
The DNA here is from genome assembly GCA_025345505.1 of Todiramphus chloris collaris. Classification (NCBI taxonomy): domain Eukaryota; kingdom Metazoa; phylum Chordata; class Aves; order Coraciiformes; family Alcedinidae; genus Todiramphus; species Todiramphus chloris. Next base: position 28,045,787 of record JANVCC010000021.1, on the reverse strand, counting down.
CAACTAATTGTAATCTGGGGCATAAGCAGTGTATATAAGAAGTGCTTATGCTAACATTAAGGTGATCTAAGGGATGTTATCAGTGCTAAATCATGACCAATAGGCACACATTTCTGGATTTTTATGACTCTGTCAGTGAACTAGATCAAATAGTGAGGCAGCTACTGTAGGATGCACTATAAATATTTTATGACTCTCAATTTCAAGGTGTGATGGACAGCTCGCTCTTCTTTCAGTTTTGTGCTATTTCCATGTTACCTTTTCATTATGCATTAATATGCTCTGCTTTAAAAGCACCCTATGGACTATGATTACTGTGTTTAACTGTATTCCATAAGCACAAGGCAAGATAAAACCCACTAGATGTTTTTTTGCTTAAAGAAAAAAAAAGAAAGAAAAGGAAAAAGAGGCATTTAGCTCCACTGTCTAGTGGAATGCCAGTGCTACTATTTCCTTTGTTCTTAAAATAACTTATCTCTGTACCAGTGGAAGAAAGCAAAAAGTACTTAGAAGCAGGAAAATGGGAGGTTTTTCAATTGATTCACTGGCTTTAGTCACTGTGGCCAGCATGTGGGCTTTGGCAGGCAGAAAACGCTAAGGAAACACATGGATGTTAAATGCTTATGATGTTTTTGCCATAGGAAGCATGTTATTTATAGGCACATGAAATTAAAATGCTGTTCTGCCAAGTTGTTTGTAAAAAAAAAACTAAATTAAAAAAAAAAAAAAACCAAACTAATCAAACTTAGCTTGCAACAGTACAGGGCATTCAGTTCTGTTTCCCTGGCATGTTCTGAGAGCTTTGCATTGTTGTATCTTCTCTGATGGTTGTTACAGTAATGAACACCTGAACAACCTCTTGTTAATGTAAATCCAAAAGCTTTCTAACAGCAAATCTATTTTTAGTTACGGCAAATGTAGCTTGGAAGTATTGTCAACTGTGGTGGAACCTTTGGGGAGGGAAAAGTCTTTCAGGGAGGACCGAGCCAAAAGAGAAGAAAAGACTTGGGATATCCTGACATATGTTTGCATACTGTTAGCTCTTCACAAGTAACCTGAATGAATGAAATGATTTTTAAAATTCTGAAAATTATAGCATTATTATCTTACCAATGCTTATGAATATCTAAAGGGTGGGTGTCAGGAAAGTGGGGCCAGGCTCTTCTTAGTGGTGCCCAGTGACAGGACTACGGGCACTGGCCTTAAACTGGAAAACAGGAGGTTCAGCCTCAGCATGAGGAAATACTTCTTCACTGTGAGGGTAACAGGCTGCCCAGAGAGGTGTCATCTCCAGAGACTTTCAAAAGCTGCCTGGACTTGTTCTTGTGTGATATACTCTAGGAGATCCTGCTCTGTCAGGGGTATTGGACTAGCTGATCTTTAGAGGTCCCTTCATACCCCATTCTGTGATTATATTGCAAATGGAAAGAATAATAATGAACTATAGTAGCTATTTTTAAATGCTGTCAAAGTATTTAATGCTTAAAGTTACTGAGTTTGTTTGATTATTTATTTTAAATGAGAGTAACATGTCAGTTATGCCAGACTCTTCAAACTGATACTTTGTTCTCCCATGGAGTCCCTGATCACAGCTGTCAAAGACCACAAACATAGAGATGTCTGCGTAAAATCATTAAGTGTAGTTGAAATTGTTCTTCTCCATTTGAAAAAATAAAGGGTTATACCAGCACTAAAACAATCACAACTCCTCGCCTTAAAGTTTTCAGATAAAATATTAAAAAGTATTTCATTGTTTTGATTGGATTATTTTATTTTTTTTTAGATGCAACAGACCAGTGAATAGCTAGCTGCATGTCTGATTCTTTTATGAAAAATGAGGTAGTGTTTTTTTAAGCAAAGAGCAAAAAAGTCTGTTCGAGTGGTTTTAACTGGAAAAAATGAAGCTTTTCTAATTTCATAAATGTGTCATTCAATCCCGCTTTTTGTTTCAACAGATGGGCGGAAGCCGTTTCCAATAAACCATGGAGAAACTAGTGATGATTCTTTTTTAGAGGTAGGAATAGAAAACCTTCTTAAATGGTGTTATACAAAATTCTTGTTGTATTTCCAGAAAAATTTAAAAAAAAAAAATTATTAAAAAGTCTTGTAATATTTATGGATTGATGAGCAATAGAGCAAGTAGGATGGTAGTTTTACTTAGCCTTAAAGTAAGTATTTCAGAACGCTTGTATTGTGACTCTGGATGGCATGATAGCAAGACGTCAGAAGCATTGACCGTAAAAGATCAGACCAGTTTTTCTTCTGTGCTGATACTTTCATATTGTATATGAGATGAAGTCATCAGGTTGAAAACTTGGGATATCTTTTTTTGTTATCTTTCCTTCAGTTTAGTTATAGCTTGATAGGTGCCATGATGGATGAAAGTTGATTTCCTTTCTGACACTTGCTCATAATCATTCTACTCCAGTTTTGTGGCTTCTTTTGGGTGCTGCTTTGTGTCAGGAGCTGTTTAGTTGAGAAATGAACTGGAAAGGAATACGCAGAATTGGGAGGATAAACTGTCATCCCCCACAGAATGATGTGAAGTCGAGAGAAGGCAATGCATACCTCTGACTTCAGTGGTATCCTGGCTTAGCTCTACAAAAGGAAGAAACCAGAGTAACTAAAAAAACAAACAAAACCTTTTGTAGATAAGTAGCATAGACTAATGTCAGTAAAGTTTTCATACAATTTGCAATTGTTTGGGCAGGGGGGAGAAGTTTGATAGAGGTTTCCTTTTCTCATATGTGGCTTTTTTCTGTATTACTGATAACATGTGTTCTCCAGATTGCAACCTAAAGCTAGATGAAGGAATTACTTATAGTCTTCCACTTACCCCACACAGCTTAGATTCATCTTGAGACAAAGCAAAAATTTCTGAATACAGCAGTACTATTAAAGGCAAACTTCAGAGGCACGTTTAGAAAGTCAGACAAGCAACACATCTGTTGCACAAAGTAATATTCAGTTACAAAAATCATTGTTGCTAAGGTTCTGCATAAAACTTTGCTCTCCTAATGCTGTCCATATGGGCACAGTAAATAAACTTGAATAGTGGTAACGCAGATCAGAAATACAATTTATGTAGATTGGTTACACTACTTAAATCCATTTTAAACACAGTTTGTATAAAGCATATCTTCATATTTTAGTTGTGGGGTTTTTTTAATAAGTATGATTTATAGTGTATTTCTTTTGTTTGTTTTTATTTTTTTTTTTCCCTAGGATGCAATAGAAGTTTGCAAGAAATTCATGGAACGTGACCCAGAAGAATTAAGATTTAATGCAATTGCACTGTCTGCAGCTTAAAAGCCTTTTCCCGTGGGGCTAATCTATTGCGATGTATTGTAACAATAAAACTCTTGCCATATGTTAATAGTACAAATTTTGATACTTCCTTAACATGTTGATTAATTGTAGCATATGTGGAATAAACTTTGCATTTGTCCTTGTTATATTTTGCTGCAACTTTGGGTATTTATATATACGCATGCATTTTGTGCAAGACTTCTATGTGGTGGGTTTTCCTCCTTCCACCCTCTTAAAAGTTTTGGGTATTACTGTTTGTGATATTTCATCATAATTATGATGAGCTACTTCAGAGCAGGGTTATCATTTGTACCATTCACAGATAATGTTTTGAGTAGAGTATGTGGCATGTTAATGGGTAAAAACTTGAAATATCAGGCTATCTCCATCTTTTAATTATAATGATACAATAATACTCTGACAACTTTTGCAGGCGACTCAGATAAAAGATAAAGATCAAGGCATTTTTTCCAGTGCTTTATTTATAAATAAATATATGGAAGAAAAGACAGAAAAGGATTGTTTCTTCTCACTGTTGGTGAACACTAACATTTTAAAATTATCTTTACATTTTGAATAAAACCTACTTTTGTTTCTCAAGCCTAATAATGTTAATAAACTGTCAAAAAGCTTTAGTTAAACCAATGTTTGCTATTTTTGTGGAAAAACAACGTGGAGTTTCACCCCAGAAAAGCCATGCTAGTATTTAGTGCTAGTTCAAATGGTAGGACTGTGGAGGGCACACGCAGGTGAATACAGCAGTGTGAAGAATCCCACCTCACTGAAATAAATGATAGAAAAGTCATGACTGTTGTAATGAAGTTTTGTGTAACAAGAATAGAAGGATATTTTAAGATAGCCATGATGGTCATAACATTTTTTTTCCCCTTTAGGAATATCTATTGTAAGTTTGTCAGGTGGCATTACTGAATGCTGTGTGATACCCTTCCCCTGTGCCATCCCTCCCACCCCACCCACTGAATCTTAAGGTACTGTTGACCAATTTCTACACTTGAATTAGTAACAACTTGGTTATTTGGGGGGTTGGTTTTGGGTTGTGGGAGGGTTTTTTGTTTGTTTTGGTTTGATTTTGGGGTTTTTTTGTTAAGCAGTCATGCCTTAGGATTCTTGTGAAGGTTCGTTTTGTTTAATGTGCATGTTTTCGACATTCCAGGAAAATATTCCTTATTTATTGCTTTGAAGTGAAATAATTCAGGTTTGCTTCCAATCAAGACTGCTGCCAAAGGAAACTGAACCCTCAGTGTCCCAGAGGAAGCTTTCATTCTCTATCAATGGTCATTGCAGCAGAAACAAAAGGGGTTATGCCAGAAGCAATCTGGCAGTTTTCCTTCTATATAGAAAAGAAAGAGGGCTGGGAATCTGTCTTATCACTTAAGAACATCTTTTGCACTCTAAATAAAAAGTCAGATTGTCTGTCTAGAACGTGTCACCTGGAGAGTCCACTAACAACCTGAGTCTGTTTTCTGTAAGTGAGCTGGTCAGAAAGGTGAAGGGAAAGAACACTGATGAGCCTCTACTTTTGAGCACTTTTTCACCCCAACAAAATGTAGTATCATTAAGACTTGCTTTATGTTGTCATGTTCATTAGTAAAGCCCTGAAACTTGCTTTTAAATAAAAATCAAAAGCTTCAGTAACCAAAGAGCTGCATTGTCTACCTGCTAAAATCAGAAAAATGAAATAAAAGTTGTCACAATGTAGTTGGGCTGTCGCATATTTGATGCTAAAGGTGACTCGGAGGATTACCTTTAAAGGTAAGCCATAGTTAATATAGAGAAGGTGTTTTTAGGGTAGGGAGGAAGGTAAGGAAAGAGGAAGAGGAAAAGCAGTTCCTAGCTACATCAGTTGTCTGCTTTAGGAAAATATTCACACCATATACACTTTTCAATGTTCAGCGGATTTTGATGGGTTTAGGTAATAAACAGAGGGGCTCTGGTTGTGTGCAGTTTGTTGCAATATCATTTCAGAACTGGTGCCTTAACCGAGTATGAGGACTGATGAAGTGAATTCATCACAAAGGAAATCGAGGTTGGAAAGTAAACTCGGAGTGGAATTTTTCATGGTCTCACTGGAAAAATACACCTTGAATCTTAAGTAAAAACTTACAAGTAAGAATTCTTAGTATTTCAGCAATATGATAATTATTCTCCACTCTTCAAATGAGCTGTCCTTCAGAGTAAGGTTTCCTTCTGTTTCAGTGTTAATTTCTGGTTTATGAGGTACTTTTTAGCAAATGTTGCTTTTGGAAAGGTTCTAAGAAGTTTGAGATGACAAAGGAAGAGCAGTGCAACAGTTTTTATGCTGAACTGTATCTACTTACTGCATAGTCCCTTGCTAGACTGAAATCTTGAAAGGCTGCACCACAGAAACAGTCTCACCTAACATGTACAGTGTTAGAGCCTTCCAGTGAGACCATGCTGTGGCACAGGCCCCAGTGACCACGCTGAGGAGCATAGGGATCTACAAGATGCAGGAATATTTTTGACATTGACAGAACCTCTATAACTCGGATACAAGGAACAAGGTACAAACACTTGGCTGACTTGTATAGCAGGGTCCTGACCAGGGGCTGATAAGCCCTGCAGACCACATGATGCTTTTGGCTTTGCGATGCCCATGCAGATGTTGCCTTATCTGCACAATCTGTGCTTATTAGCTCAAGCTCCGTGGGAAAAGAATGCTGTATTTCCTAACTTGTGCAGCCCTGCCAGGGCCTCGCCACCTTTGTGTGGAGCACGGTTTGGCCACAGGCACGCAGCGCTAGGGCCTGCCAGAAAAATCCCTCTTCAGCCTCTGTGGTCCGAGCCGGCCATGCACATCATCTTATGGAAATGGTGCACGTAGGAGTGGAGAGATGATGCATGCCCAGTGCTTACGTTCATGTTAGCTGAGTGGAGCCAGTGTGCTGTTCAGCATTCTGCCTCCTTCACGCTCTTTTCAGTACATTAGTGTAAGTTTTCCCATGTTATTACAAGTATTTGTTGAGAAACCGTAAGAACTTAATAACTAGTACAATGCCCTTTCCTTTCAATCACAGCTGCATAATTTAGTTAAGGCAAGAAGGAGAAAGAAATGTTTTCTGTCACTGAAATAATAACTTTCAGAAAATACACACACTTAACAGCCCACATATGGAAAATAAATACAGTCTTTGCTTAAGAGAAGAAGCCTGCCTTGCCAGCAAATACTGTATCAAATGCTGGTAGAACTCTCTATGAAAAGAACGTGACGTAAACTGTTGCTTGACTTACCCCTAGGAGCACACACACTAAAAGGGTTTATTTTTGCCAAGTAGATCAGTATTATGTTTGCTACTTTTGACAGCAACAATTATGCAGTCATATCTGGTATATGTCATCTTTTTCTGATGTAGGAGTCTAGTGATTTACCTTGTGAGCACAAAGGAATATTAAACTGTTTTGGTTGTTCAGGCTTACATAGATAAATTACCCATGACAGTTGATTTAAAATTCACTTTGAGGTAGAAATTTGCATGTTGGAACGTTTTTTACTTAGTAAATAACTGACTTGAAAGCTGTTGTGATCCATGCAGCTTATGAAAACAAGGACTTAATCAAATTACTTGATTACTCATATTACTTGAATTACTTGATCTAAGACATTAAACACTTGAGTTGTAAGAAAAGCAATTTGATTTGCCATTAAGTGAAATAAACCAACCAGAAATAAGTGAAAACTTGGAAGCTGTTTTTTTTAAGCATAACCTCTTCTGGAACCTGTTTCATAGAATTTTATTCTCAAATTATTTTTTCATAGAGTATTCACATTTACTTTCTCTTAGGGACAAGCATCATATTTTTTATATGAAATTTAAAAACAGACCTTAGAAATCCGGGAAAGGCTGCAGTACTCTAGAAAAGTGTTTAGTAATGACAGCTGACACACACTGATGTCAGCCAGCAGCAGCACATATCTGCTTTATTTAGACTTTTGTAGTCATGAATGTTAAATAGTGAGATGAGAGAGTTGTTTTCTGGTGCTCAAACTTCCCACTCAAAAAAAAAAAAAACAAAAAAAAAAAGGCTGATTCTTCACTTATATTTGGCATTGTGGCTGATCTGGCTTGGAGCCGGAAAAAGGCGTAGGAAAAAAATGTCAAAATTATAGCTGTGATAATCATTTCGTTCATCAGTGGCTCTGTAGCACGGATGTGTCAAATCACACCTCTGGAAGGAGCTAACTACATCATTTCAATGCATTTGTAACTTCAACAAATGTCAAACATACTTTGTGGAACTTACTTCAGCCGTGTTGTCCCTAATAAGGGTCCTTCCCCTGGTGTGCACAAAGGCCCTCCACGCACCTGGGTGAGATATTTGTCTTTCTTTGTTCTGCAGAACAGGGTGCCAGGCGTTTAGCACCAGCCAGCACACCCAGCATTGCAGAGTCACGCACTGTAATAGAACTCAGAGGCTCTTGATTGGTTAGTCAGATTTCCCTAGCCATCCTAGAACGTGTATGCTATCTAATGATTAAAACATTTTGGGGAGGTTCCCTAATTAGCATGCTCAATTTTCCCCTAGGGGTGTGTATTTTAGCATTATAATTACCCAGGGTTACTTTAGGATATACTCTTGGCTCATCTTTGGTCCAGAAGTTATTTTTTTCCTCTCTCGTCTAAGTAAGCAACAGCAAAAGAACACGTTAGGCCTGTGTTGTTTCACATCCTATTCAAGGTAAGGTACTTTCTGTGATGCCTCAGCTGTGTTTCAACCAAAACTTCTTCATGAGCCGTGTTCTTTTGGCATCAGCACCAAGTCGCTGTATCAGTGTGGTGTCACCAGTAACGCTAACATCCGGATCTTGCAGAAACCGACGGCTGATAGTTTCTTGGTACCTTGAACTGATCTCCAAAAATCTTTCTTCCCATTGTAAGAAGGTTGTTGGCAGAGCGGAAGTAAGATGTTGATAAAAGACAACCTAGCCTTTGTAAAATAAGGATTAAATGTATTATGAAAATGTTACATTTTGTAGAACTTCTGTTAGCCTTTCCTCACACCAGATGCAACAAGTATAGTGACTTCTTTGTTTCAATGTGCTCCCAGATAAACATCTTAGGAGAAGCTAATTTGTGTGCAGTATGAATTTTAAGTTATCTTTTCTCAGTAGTTCTTAAAAAATTACGTATGTTCTGCCATGGGCCATATAAGCAAAAGATATGTTCAGCAACTCAGTTTTCCTTACAGAGAAGATACGGAAATAATAGGAAAACTCCAAGTAGAAAAAGACCATCTTAAATACAATATTAAAATGAAACCAAGTACTTTTTTAAAAATAAAAACCTAATGTGATGTATGAATATTTCAGAAAATGTCTCTTTTCCCTGGTATTTCATGAACTGCTGCTTCACACGTGTCCACTCTTCTACTGGAAGCGAGGGTTTTGCTGTCTTCTGCTCCCTGCCGGCTCCGGCTCGAGTGCCAGGTCAGCGTGGGAGAACCTTCTGTTGCCCCGCAGCACAGTCCCAACTCCCCCGACGTTTGTGGTACCGCAGGGTCCAGAGCCCAGCTCGGCACCCACCCAGCCCCGGGAGCAGCCGAGCTGAGAATGTCCGTACCCAGCCAGGGCTTTAGGTCGGAGCCCAGGCAGAGGGGGGAGCGGAGAAGTGACCGTGAATCTGCTGCAGTGTACCGGAGGCTGAGACACGAGTGAAATAAAGCAGCGGGCACCGGTGGGGGTACTGTGAGCAGAAGCAGAACTGATGCAAACGGTGCTGAGAGTAAGAGGGAAGCATGGAGGGAAGCCGTGCGGCTCTAGCTCTGCCCCTGGCATCTCCGCTTTCAGTCATTTTGTGTGAAAAGAGTTCAAAACAACCTGTGGATGTCTCACGTCTTCCAGGGCAGTAGAAGAGGCTCCTAACTTGGAACCCGGGCTCCTAACTTCGGGACAACTCCGCAAAGTGTGGAACCGTTTCGCCCCCCGCATCACGGCGCTGCCCATGGCTGCCGGGGAGACCCGGCGTTGAGGGAGTCGGCGCGGGACCTGGGCTCTCGTTGTCCCGGCGGGGCGAGGGAGGTGCGCGGGGCAGCAGGTGGCGGGGGCCGGGGCGGAGGTGGCCGGCCCTGAAAGGTGCGATTGTCCCCAGCTATTCCTGGTATGCGTCGGGGCGGGAGCCGCCGGGGGCGGCCTCCACCGGGCGGGAGGACGAGGGGCGCCGCGGGCCGGCGGGACGGAGCCGCAGCCGCCGCCACTGCCGCGGGGGTGCAGCCCCTCCCGGGCGTCCGGCTGCCCCCAGGGGAGCGGGGAGGAGGGCGGCGTTGCTTTACAGCCGGCGACTCTTTCAAATTCTTGCGGTCGCTGAGCGCCAAGCGAGCTCCTGGGAGGGGAAGCTCCGCGGGGAGGAGGCGGAGGGGGAGGAGACGGCGCGGGGAGCGTTAAAAGGAGGCAGCTGAATGACAGCGGCTGCTCCCCGCGCCCCCACCCCGCCGTAGGACCGGCCGCTCGCCGCCGCCTCTCCCCCCGCACACCCCTCGCTTCTTCAACTCGCTGCCGGCCATGGAGGGGAGAGAGGACGCAGAGTGCGACTGCCAGGCGGCGTTTGCCGAAGCTCGGCGGTGGGTAGAGGTGAGGCGTTCCCCCGGTCCTTTTGTGTGTCACCCCCGCGTCGTCCCCGGACCCCTGCCCGCGGGGAGAGCGTCCCGCCAGCTGCCTCGGTTCCCCCGCGCCGGGCCGGGGTCCCGCTGCGCCCCGCGCACGGCGGAGGGGGGAGGACGCTGCCGTGGGACTGCCTCCGTCGCCGGGCAGGAGCTCCAGGGACGCGGCTCCCAAACTTTTGTTTCTTTGTCAGCAGCTGCGGGCTGCTATTTTTAGACGGTATCGTGAAAGCTTGCAGAGATCTTGTCTTTGCAGTATCGCCCACGCTCCCCCCCTCCCCAAAATCCAAATTAAAGGCTGGTATGACTGCCCTCCTGTCATTAAGGCTTATAATTTCTTGCTGTCTTGTAAATTACTTCTCCAGCACTTGGTCTGAGACAGTCTGAATTACAGGTACTCTTTCTTCCTCTCTCAGAAGAGTGCAAGGCAGAGAATGGCCTGAAATTACAGTCATTTTCTGCTTTCATATTTTTAAACACGCATGTCTGGCTGCACATAGAGCTTGAGGTGAACATCTGTGCTTCCCTGTGTCGTGACACGAAGTCACACCGGAGCACTGTGCGCCCCTGCGTGGGGACAGGGCTGGCTCCGAGGGGCACCTGAGCCTGTCCGTGGGAGCGCAGTCAGGGCAGCGTGCGGCTGGGTAAGCGAGCCCGCTGCTGTGGAAGGTTACAAACGTCAGACGAAGAAGGTTTGAGCAGTGTTAGAAATGTAACTGCCTCACTGGGAGTCACTGTGTGCTTTTTCAAGAGTTTTAAGGTGCTGGTTTATATGTGTTTGAACATATTAAGCTTATGTCTTGGCACCCATTCACTTGAGCTGAAACTTCTGTTGTCCGCAGTGCTATTCCCCTAACTTTCAAATACGTAAATATTGAATGAAGGATGTTTGTTACTTTTATCCCCCATCTTTGTGAGCTTGTCAAGATCTGAGCCCAAGATTCTTTGTTTTCTCTGTAAAACAATGACATCTAGTGCTTAAAATCTATTGATAACGTTGAACTGAGAGCACCGTAGGCAAGGGTGACAAATGACTTCCACAAGTGTCAGTTTTGTAAGTGCCATCCATGAACGTAAGTGATTAAAGCAGTCCTGGCTTTCCCAAGTGTCAATTGTGTAAGAGCTAGTTGTGAGTTTAGGTAATTAAAGCATTCCTCTCTTGCTTACATGCTTTTTGCATTGAGTTCTTTAAGTTGGCAAAGCTTACTTTAAATAGTTTGATTAAGGTGTGTGTGTATATATATATGTCCTTTCATATAACGTCTTTGAAAATCCTGTTTTTAAGGGTTGGGGGATGTCTTTTAATTATTGCCTATTTTCATTTGATACTGGCTGGTTATACCATTGCTACAAAAGGTTTCCTCTTTTCCTGCCGGGAGCACTAGCGAAGCAATGTGAGTGGAAAGCTTGCACTGTCTGTATAGTGGAAAAAACACGTATATTCAGCTTCCCGCCTTCCCCATCTAATTTATGTGGCTGTACTTTGTTTCTGATATGTGGAAGCTGTTCTCATTTTCAGGCAGCTTTTAAACTTGCCTCCTGGATAAATGTTTTATTGTAAATCAAATAACTTCTAAGCCTGAAGGTATTGATAAACAGGATGTTAAGAATTCCATAATGCTGAAGGAAAAGGGAAATATTTATTTCCCTATGCAATGAGGTTTGTGTTTCAGAGAGTCTGTTGTGTTTCTCTAATCTTTAAATCCAGATGGATTAAAAAGCCAAGACCAACAGTTTCTGGTTTAGTATGAGAAGAATAAAGGTACTTTGGGAGTAATGAGAGATGCCCCAAGGTTTTGTGAATCTTGGTGAAGTGCAGTGGTGTACACAAGATCGAGAGTGAAAACTTGGTGAGTCCTAATGAGTAAGCAATTACTTTTGAGGATGAGGCAGATTTCCAAATATTTATGAACTTGAAGCTGTTATGTTTTGGTAAGATTTTGTGTGCCAGCTTCCCCCTAACATTAGAAGATGATGAAAGCATACAAACACTAGCTACTATATATTTATAAAAGAACAAGCAAAAATCTCTTTGTAAACTGTTGCTATTTCCCCATGCTAGTGAATCTGTGTTAACATATTTCTGTATGAAATATAGAGTGTTTTGGACTCGGAGATTTAAAAAAACAAACCACCAACTTCAGAAGACCAAAGCTCAAACCTTGAAGCTGAGGGCTTTTTATAATAGGAATGAGCAGATGTATTTGTCAGATCTCGGGAGGGAAAGAAAAACCACTCCAGAACATCAACATTTTTTACCCTATCTATTCTTGAAGCTTCTGGAGATGGAAAACTGTGTCTTGGTTAGGTCCCTCTTCCGCCTGTTCCCAGATGGAGTCTCTATCTTGTACAGCAGCCACTGGCTGGTAGGAGCTCAAACATTTTATCTCGGTTCTTATGCTATACAAAAAAAACCCCAACCCAGCCAAACCCTCAAAACCTAACTACTTGATGAAGAGTAATAACAACAACAACAAAAAAATGCATCTGATATTTGGCGTTGGTTAATGAAAGACTTTGTTCTTTAATTCAGATTCATGTCGAGGCATAGTTTATGGTAATGCAGACTAGGCAGGTCTGTAGTCTTAACAGTGCAAAGACCTCTTCAAGTGTAGTCCTCAACCTGTTGTGTTTTGTGAGCTGTGGTGAGCTGGGAGGGGAGATAATGTTGCTTGTCTCAGTCTCAGTTACTTTAGCTGGAGATGGTTAGTCTCCATGGGAGAGCTGACGGCCAAGGACATCTACCTCTTTTGTGGAAAGAGCAGTGATTTTTTTCCTGTGCAAAACTCAAGCTCTTCTCAGGTGTCCCTTATCTAGAACCCAGCACTAGTTAGTGGTGTTGGGTTCTTGCATCTTTGGATTTTTTTGAGTTTCCTGAGCTCTGCCTGTAACAACTGGTGCTGGTCAAACCCATGGGCACCTCAGCCTTTACTCAGCACCTCGTCTGGGCAGGTGGTGCCTGCTGAGACTAGAATAAACCACTGAAACACCACAACTTACCAATAGCTTCTCCAAGGTAGAGCAGTGTTTGCCAAAGCTAGAAATAGCTGGGTTAAAATTGTTTTACTGTGCTCTGTTCCATATTATAACTTGAGCAAGCCAAAAGCTGTTCCTCCAAACCAAAGCATTCTTCCCCCAGCTATTAAATATCCCAGACTGCCGAGTCTGTTTTCCTTCCTCAAGATGTGGGAGGGCAGTCAGTCTGCCTCTTCCCCTCTGCAGTCCACCAAGAAGTTCATCCTTGTGAATGAAGGGGATATATGGTCTCTCTCCCTCAAAACCCCCTTCACCATTTTAGGGTGACGCCCCTTTAGGAGCTCAAGAGGAAAGAAGAGTGTGTGCTGTTTTCTTGTAAAACGTCTCGACTGTCGATTCCTGTTCTCCATCTTAAATGAACCCTAATCTTCAGGTGAATGTCTATGGTTTGAAATTGTTTGCTAAAGCAACTTGAAACCTGACCCACAACGTCTGTAAATCTTTAGTTAGGGTGCCCTGAGGCAAACAACGCTTGAATTTATTTGTATTTTTTTTTTCCCCTGGAGTAGTTGAATGCACAGATCCTGTCTGAGGGGGGGTGAGGAGGGAGCGTGTGCCTGAATGAATTGTTGGAGCGAAGCAGCAGAGGTGTAGGAGAGCACATGGAGCAACCTCAACAAATCCACTGAAGTGAAAAATAGGTGTTGGGCCAAGTAACTCTTAGTATTGCAAGCTATTGTAAGGCCTCTTGGGAGCTAAATTTCTTCCCCTAATAACTGGTCCAGAGTTGTTAAAGTCAAATGTTCTGAAAGCTACTAAATTAATCGGATACTGTCATCAAAAACTTAGGTTTCAGAGTCACAAGGGACCCTGTAGTCCTGGGACTGTTTGTCATGCAGGGATGCTGCAGAGGAACACAAGTCTTTCCAAGTGCTAACGCTACCCTGTGTCGATGGAGAGAGGTGTTTCACCATTAGGATTTCTGTAGCAAGATAAGGTTTTTATCATTTTTGATAGGTAGTGTTAGAGGAAGAGACCCCAGCATGTCTGGATGGCCACTAAAGATGCTTTTGCTTCTCCTGTCTGCCGTGACCATTACATCCATAGTGGAATAGCCTAATTTATCTGAATGCTGTCGTGTGTGCTAACAACTTAATTTATTGCTCTGTTACAGCATTACAGTGTGCTTTTCAGAGTCTGAAAATGTCTTCCTTTGTGACTTAAAAGTATCTGCTACATTTTGGATGTTGGAAAATTATTTGGGGGCTTTTGTTTTTGTCTTTTTCGGGGGGGGGGGGGGAAGTGTGTCTATATGTACGGACACACGTGCCTCCACCTCCCCCTGACTGCTCAGAAGATTTAAAAAAGCAGATTTTCAGAGTAGCTTGGTAGAAAGAGTCAGCTTGAGGATAAAACTGAAGAGCCAGGACTACTTACTGAAATCTTTGGTTTGGACCAACAGTCCCATCTAGTGAATGGTCTCTGACATGTGGTCACCAAATGTTTCTATTTGTTGAAACTATTCAAAGCCTGCATTTCTACTGTATATTTTTATGGCTTCTGCAAATGCAGCAAGAGGTCTAGCAGCAGTGTTTTCCCTCTATTTGCATAAAGATGTTACCTCAGTGGTTATTTTATTTTGGGGTTTTTTTTCCCCTCAAGCATGAATCTAATACATACAGTCTGGTACAGCAGATGGGAGGAATAACTGTAGAGAGAGAGGACTTATCTTACTGCTCAAATCCTTTTCTTGCAGGTACCTTTCCTTCAGTTGAAGTAATCATTACAGAAAGGTTTTTCTCGGTTCTGGGTAAGATATTCTCAGATTGGCTGTCTCTCTACACACTATGTCCTAGATGGTGTCAAAATGAAGAATGTGTGAATGAAAAGGGAAAATTTATATATTGTGTTGCCTAATCCATGTCTAATACTGGGTAATTCTGTCAAGTCATAAAACCTGGGTGGGCTGGTTTCTGGAGAGCTTCTTGCAGCATGGCTGCCAAAGTCTTGGCTCACGTCCACATAAGGGATATATTTAACCCTCCTTTAGGTGGATGCAATAGTATTTCCTTATTGTGTGTAGATTGTTGGCAGTGAGCCCTTGCATGGAGTAAATCTAAGTGTATCCAATTAATATATAAGTATGAATCGATACATAAATGTACATGCTGTTAAGTAAATGCTATGGGAATGTAAAACCTAGAAATAGTGTTCTGCACTGGCTGCAGATGATGAAAGTGCTGTGGCAAAATGTCATACAACAGGGCTGGCACTAGTGTTTTAGAGGGAGAGCGTGACAGTAATACTGTTTTATCTGGCTGAACATTATTCTCTGTTACCTTGTCGTCCTCTCCTTCTGGACCTCAGGAAAGTGATCTGTGGTGTACTTGGTGATGTGTTTCAGAGAAAAATGGGACTGAATTTGTTTTTTTTCCTACCTGAGAGTAAAAAACTATTTACTGGTTTAGGTAAGGTGGGTTTGTATTTTTTCAAGTTAAGTCTATATTTGGATCTTTCACTGATGCTTGAAGTCTGTCTTCATGCAGTCCTGTGCGATGGGCACGCTTAGCTTTGAGCTTAGTTCACAGTTTAGTTTCCTTAGTGGACAATTTCTCTTTGTACTTTTGAGCATTGTTTTAAACTTTTGCATGCAAGCAGTATATGCAGGCACTTTTAGAGGAAGAACTAACTTGTTGACTATAGAAATGGGTATGTCTTCTATACTGGGGAAATGCATTGCAGCTTAAGGGAATCTACAGACAATTCTGACCAGACTTTTGGTTTCTTCTGTTCTGCATTTTGTGGTTACCAGCTACACTTAGTCATGGTGTTACTTTTGTTCTTTTTCTCCTGTCCTTTGGTTTTGTTTTGTTTTTTGAACTGTCCCCCAATCACAGAATGCTAATGTTTCGAAGGGACCTCAAAAGATCATCTAGTCCAACCCCCTGCCAGAGCAGGGCCACCTAGAGCAGGTCACACAGGAACGTGTCCAGGCAGGTTTTAATGTCTCCAGAGAAGGAGACTCCACAACCCCTCTGGGCAGCCTGTTCCAGAGCTCCCTGACCCTCACAGTGAAAAAGTTCTTCCTTATGTTTCTGTGGAACCTCTTATGCTCCAGTTTACACCCATTACCCCTTGTCCTATCATTGGACATAACAAAGAAGAGCCTGGCTCCATCCTTCTGACACTCACCCTTTATGTATTTATAAACATTAATAATCCTTTCTTTAGCTCTGTGAGGTCATGCATTATTTGCCACCCATAGTTTGGGGAGGAGGTGAGATGATGATTTTGTTGTTTAGCAGTCTTCCCCCTACTCCCCATTACTATGGACTCCATTGTAGAACCTTTGTCAAACAATTTGGGTGGTTTGTTTGGTTTTTTTGTTTTTTTTTTTTTTTTTTATTTAGTCTAAGTTTCAAAGTTTTTTACAAGCAACTGACAGTGGTGACCTTGCCAAGCTTTGGGAAACACTTGGGGTTTATTGTGTTGTAAGAACAAGATATAGCCCAGCAGTTTCTTGTACCTACCGCTCCTCCTCTTTAAAGTTCCTTTGTCCACTCCTGGAGGAAAATGTTGGAGGCTTTGGGGTTTTGTTGTTGTTTTTTCTATCCTTTTTTTTAATATTAAAAAAACAATAAACCAAAACAACCCAACCTTTTCTGCTTAACTAGACTAATATTACTCTTAACTATTACATTTTAAATGGGCTTTCCAACTTCAGCAATTTAATGAAAACCAGCACATGCTCACAGGCGTAGCATACTAGAAATGCTTCTGCTGGTCTAAGGTGTGCTTGACACACCTAGCTTGTTATCCAAATTACCTTAGGAGGAGTGTTGTGGTTTTGTTGTTTTTCACACATCTGAATACTGTCAATTCAAGTGAAAATCTTAACTTTGAAAAGACTGTAGTGAATAAGCTACTTTAAAATAGATTCTTTGGTTCCTCGTGCTGTAAGCTTCTGCAAGCAGTTTTAAATTTAGCATTTTATGAATAGTGCTAAATTTTTATTTTTCCAATGAAAAGAAGGATGTATGGATCTGATCATGGCTTGCTAGCTTCCAGTTGAATATTTATCTGTAGAACTTTCATTTGTGTTACACCAAATAGAGAAACTCAATTTCAGCAGTGTTTTGCATTTGTGGTACAAAACATCTGGGATTATCTTAGAAGGGCTTGAGGATTATAGGACTTGCTTTACTCTTTTTCTTGCCAGCACTGGGTGTGTTGGCACATTTTTTGCGGCAGCAGCTCATGTGAAAGTTCTAACTTTTGTTTCTGGACGTGATTCAGCTTTCAGTCACTACTATTGGAAAAGAAACCTGGTATAATAACTTTGGGAAATGGCCAAAAAATAAAAATCAAGATGATTTTGATGTAACAAAGCTTTAAAGGGATATCTCTGTTGGGATCAATTTGACCAGGGTAGAGAGTGAAAACTGTTGGTTGGGCCAAGCTGTCCTCCTAGGTCAGATACCACAACAATGTGGTTTTGGTTAGTGCCAGCACGTTAGCACAGCAAGGTGTCATTGAAACTCCTGTGCTTGGTGTGTACTTCTGCCTTCTTTTGTGGTGGCAGTGGCATTTTTCTGACCCTCAGGTGATTTGGCTCAGGGAGTCCATCTGATGATGGCAACTTGGCATGTTTTGCAGTATTTGGTACTCGCCTGGATCCTGGGAGGTGACATGGGCACCAATGTTCATGCCAGGGAAGAGGTGGTGTTGGTGGAGTTGGCCTTTTTGGTGTGAGCTCAGTGTGAGGTTGCAGACAAGCTAGCGGGATGAAGCCAGGCAGGCAGACATCTGAATTTAGACAAGCCATTTCTTTCTCTGGAGGCTTCTCAAATCACCTGCTTCTGCTCACTGCCTGGCTCTCTTCCTTAAATGTCTCGGGAGCCATTTGCTAGGTGCCTGGGGTCGAGATGTAAGGTAGACACCAGAATTAGGGAGACTGGCTTCCAGCCATAACTAATTTCTTCAGGATGAATTTCATAAGTCTTATATAGTTGGAGCTGTTTTAAATATAAACTCTGCCAGGAGTTTCATGGGCCAAAGCCTTTGAAAGTATTTGGTATGCTTATACGCTGGCTTCTGCTGTGGCAGAAGCAGCCCTTCTGTCTTGCTGGAGTTTTGTTGTCTGGGAGATGGTCCTTCAGAGATGATGGGTCATCAAGCCCAGCAGTTCTGCAGGGATCATCACCTGCCCTTCGGGGGGGGCAGCTAATCCCACATCTAATCTCCAGTGTTATTTGCAAATTCTTTCCTGAAAGTACTTTATTGGGCCCTGCATTTCTCATTTATTTATTATTTTGTCCTTCACAAAGGAATTTGAAAAATCTAGCTTGTGGAGTTTGACCTGAGACACTCTATGTGGTCAAGTGACCATGTCAGCTAGTAAATCACGATGTGATAAAGAATGGAAGCAGACAAAGCCAGCTGTGTGTGTGGCTCTGGAGAAGAGGAATTAAAATCCACATTTGATACTACAGGGATGGGTTGTTTTGTAGCAACAGCTGTTGCACTGCCTTGAAATGCTTGTTTGGGTACTATTTTAGGTCAGGTGAAGCTTAGAACAAGGCTTAGTATTGCTGTATTTCCACTCTAGGAAAAAAAAAAATCTCTTTTCTTCATTGTGTCACTAAATGGTACCACTGACAAAATGTACCTTTTTTTCATGCACCTGAAAAATGTTATCTTGAGCAAAAAGTGAGGCAGACATTTGATTGCAGGTTCTTTTGCAAATAGAGGGGTTGTAACAACATGATTCCATCTGCCTTAACCACCTACAAAGATCTCACCTTTGGGGTTTTTTTTAATGTCAGGTGGGCATCCTTTTTGTGAGTTGTTGGCATTCAATAAAAAGATTGTGTGGAGTTGTTCTTACGTGGACTGAATGAAAATGGGGTGAGGATGGAGACATGAGCTCCAGGTACAGATGGATATCTTTCACAGACATTTGCCTGATGCTGTGGAGGAAAAAAACCCATCAACACTGATATAATAAACATCGACTCGATGATTATTCAGGAGGATATTGCTTCACAACTACGAGTCTTACGTGTTGTCAACTTACATGACGAACTTTTTCAAAGACGGATCCCCATTAGAATGCACAGACTGGGCTGCTCAGTAATGACCCAGCTTTCATGCGTCTGATAAAATCCAAAAGTCCTCTGTGACGTTGGAGTAGGTCTTGCAGACATGGGCTGTAATCTAATTTGAGAGCATCGTTAAAGACTCCAGGAAGTTCTGCCTGTCAGGTGTCAGTGGATGAGGTTGGGAGCTGTGCGCTGTGGAGAAATGACAGAAGAGAGAGGCTTGAAAAGGGAAGAGGAGAAATGTGCACCTAAGGTTATTTGTAAATAACTGCTTTTTCCTTCTTACTGGGAGTGAATTTCTTACCTGGTAAGTATTTAAATTACAAAATTTTTCAAATCTGGGGGGGTTTTGCATTTGGGTCATTTGAAAGATTGGGAGAATACAGTCTTCAGACTGTTCTAAATCTCTGGATATGTTACTACATTTATTTTAATTTTTTCACTTACATGTTTGTAAAATCAGTATCTCATCTGGTTTACCTGCCATGAAGTATGGAAGCCTCCTGTTAGACCTGGCTCAAAAGTGCATGTATGTGTGTGCCCGTGGTTCCTTTTCTGTTTTCTTCCATTTCCTATGTCCACAGCTAAGAATTAAGAATGTGTCAACTAAAATCTTGTGGCATTCCATTTTCCAGTAGAATCTTTGGTTTTTCCTTGTGAAAACTGTCTCCCCTTGAAAACTGCAGTAAAAAGGCAAATGTTCTTTTCCTAAATTTAATTGGTTATACTGTAGTTAAGAAGAATGGTATTAAATCATTTCTGCCTCTCAGTATAATAGTTAATTTTGTCAAAATACAAAATAATTAACATGCATTTTGGCAACAAGATTTGGGCTTTGCATGCGGGCATGTCTCTTGCAAGAACTGTATCTGCTGGTCATGGTAACAGAGCATAAGGTTGGGGCAGTGTTTTCTAGTGTCTCAGCAGATGTGGTCGGGAGGCTGGCAGTAATTTGGTTTCCTGTGTCTGGTGCGTAGATGGGTTAGATGTAATCCAGCCCTCCAGATTCCCAGCAGTGACTCATCTGATTGTTTCCTCTTTCCGCTGCGATCAGCCAAGGAGGTAGGCTAGAGGAGGGTGTCTCTCAGGCCATAGAAGACAATCATAATGTCACGCTACTTTTCCGATATGGGGGAGTGAAAGATGGAGAGGATGTTGGTGTGTCTCAGCTGTTTTTAAAGGTATGCCAGCCTTCCACACCTTTGTCTTATGGGTTGGTTTTTTTTCTTTATTTCCTTTGAGGGTTTTTTTTTTTTTTTTTTTTTTTTTTTTTACCATAACCCAGCTCTTCCGTGGCTGTAGCTTGGCCATGTCTTACCTTTATTGTTGTCCTGTTGTGCAGTTGTGGAACAGATGAACCTGGTGCAGACTTAGTTTAACAGATGTTGCTCCTGAGGGTAGGATATGGCAAAGAGATCTGGATCTCCAGATGCTTCCCATCCCAATGTCAGCACACACTTCTCTCAGAAGCGTACGTGTCTGTTTCTTCTTGAGGTGGAGAATATATATTCCCCATTGAGAAGAGGCATGCATCTGCCTTCACTAGCAGTGTGCAGAAGTGACATGTGCCAATTTTACCAATTTTTTAATCTACTGATGCATATAGTGGTGCTTAGATTGCATGCAGAGGTTTTAATTTCTGACAGAGATGCAGATTAAGACTTTTAAGTGCTTTGACTGTGTCTACCTACCTGATGTAGGCTGGGAACTGGAATCAGTGTGGCTGCTGTCACGCAGAAATCCATGTGAGCCAGTTTACGTCTGGCAGGAATACCCACGTATTCTACAGCATTATGCAACGTCCTTTGAGATTAGGATGCTGTGAGTTAATTGCCGCCAGGCACAGCTCATTGTTTTCTTAATCTAAAGAGCCTGGATATTACTTACCTTTGTGTTTTGTGGGAGATTTAAAGTATGGAACTTCTTTTGTCTGTCAGGAAGACTGTTTCTCAGGGTGGTAATAGTACATATGTTCCTCAACTATTGTAAAAGTAGAATGGCTGTTCATCTACTCAGGAGCTTGATAGTCTTAATTACAGAATACAACATCCTTACCATGAGAAGTGTCTGTTGGAGAAGCTTTTCTTGAGAAAGCTGCTTTAAATCCTTTTTTTTTATTTTGAGGTAGCTATGTGGATTTCATAGGCCCCTTTCTTTCCTGTAATAGATGACTAAAACCATGATACAAGAATTAAAACCTGTGTAAAGGTTAGCATTATATCCCCTCCCAACTATATTTAAAATAGTTTTAATCCTGAGATTTAGAAGAGAAATAGGTAACATGAAGGAGATTGCAGATAAAAATCCATCCCGTTCCTGGCCCTGGTCTGGGCAGCGTGGTATATTGAGGATCTTGGCATACAATAAGGAAGACTCTGGGGATTGAATGTTGTTGTTACACCGTCAGGTCCTGAATGCTATTGCACATTACACATTTGATGTTGTCACATTCCTCAGCTTATTAAGAGAAGTCTTGTTCATCTTCTCAACTTCCATGAGCAGCTCCTGGTTGCTGGTTCAGTTTCAATGATCTCTAGGTTTTGTTGTTTGTTTGGTTGGTTTTAGCAGAGCTTTTATGGCCGCGATGCTCGCCGATTTTCTGCGGAGGAAAAAAATCTGGTTTTAATCGTGAATTCTAAGCTGCCCTCTTTGGGGAGGTGCTCAGAAGTAGGCACGAGTCTTCAGTATGAACCAAAAGTTGGGTTGCTTCCTGGTAATGAGTGCCAGGATACTTTCTCTTTTACACTGAATTTGACCAGGGTCAGTTGCAGCAACTCCCAGTGGTCATTAAAACATCCCTGCTGCTGCTGCTATTTAATTTCCACATAGAACTCAACTGACACGTTTTAGAGTATTTTACATGGTGCACATCTCTCTGTTTAACTTTTTTGACATAATTAGGCTACAGCACTGTCATGAAAACACTGTTTTGGCTAAACACTACAGTGAAGTGAAGTCTTTAATGACCTCTGGAACATTGTCTAAGCACTGTTAAATCATAGCTGTCAGGCTGGAGCTGTGGTAAAAAAAGAATCTTTGAAGCAGTCTCAGTCTAGTTTCAGGGAGAGACTTCTCTGGCAGTCAGAAAAATTGGTATTCTGCTATTTTAGGCCTTGAAGCCTCTTGCTTCTATTTATGTATAATGTCAGTGGGTGCTTGATGATGCTTGTTGCAGAGATGCCACTTGCTACAGTCTCAGATGATGGAGAAGCTCCTGTGTGGGGCAAACAAGCAGCTCATATTCTCCCTCTGCATAGATTCATTACTCTAACCAAGTTACTCACATATATGCAGTCTGGAAATTAGTACTAGAGGTCTTTGATCTTTAAAACTTAATGTTTGGAAATGTAAATGATGCACTTCTTTGATCTGCTTCTTAAATTAAATGGTAATTGTGAAAATTACATTAGGCAGCTTTCCACGTAAAGGTTTGTACTTTTCATTTCACACTAGGTTAATTTTAAGCCATATGTCCTTACTGGGTTTTCATCAGTGAGTTCTGGTAAGGGGGGAGATCCTTATCTTTCTAGATGGCCTAATTATCAGCAGTGCATGTATTTATTGATTAGGCCTTCCCATGCAGGTCCCCTAATGCTGATGCCAGGGAGTGTCAGTTTTCCCTGTCTGCCTGTATATTCATGACTAGGGTAATGGGAATCACGAAGGCTGAGCGGTCAACAACAAATAGAAGTTTGAGCTGTGTGTGCCCAGGGCGGGAAGCTCTGACTGGCTCACTGAAGGTGTCAGGAAGTGCTTGGGCATGTTCTCCACGGCAGTCTGGTGATGTGTCCTCCCAGGCATCTGCTGATAGCAGAGTAACAGAAACTCTTTATCTGGGCCCTTCTGTGCTGATGAACTATTTGGTGTTTCCTTTCCAAATGACTGTCATCTTCTAATCAAAAAAATACTGGGTAATTTAGGGCTTCTAAAATGTTGATGAAGCTCATGCAAAGTTCAGTCTTTTCCTTACATCAGCTTTCTAGTACGTAGTGGATTTGTCTATCTTATTTACCATAAATGATGATAAAGTCTTCTCTGCCTTTGTCATGTTCTCTTATGAAAGGCGCCTTTGAAGTCTTGAGGGCCACATCAGACTGCCAACTAGCAACTCACAAGGTTATTCAGAATCTTATCCTTGTGTAATAGGTTCTTTTAAGCTCCTGTTGGTTTAACGCCAACAAAAAACCAGCTGCTAAACTGAAATGAAGTTGTTAATTACCCCCTTAGCAAAATCACTTTGTGTATTTTTCAATTATTAATATTTGTTTAACGGCATAGAGATTAAGTTTCTGGGGTGTAGGGGGGGGAAGGTTCAAGGTAGTTAGTACTGAATGTCTGCCACAACAACTTTAGAGATGTACTCATGGCTGGAGGAGGTTTTCTGTGGGTTTTGGTTTTGTTTTGTTTTTGAGCTGGTAAAGATTCTTTGTTCCAGATCAAAAAAAACCAGTCTATGGAATGGGTTATTCTCTGTTTTTAATAACATCGTGTGGACCTTCTGCTGTAACTGGTGCTACAGTCCCAAGACTTGTCTTGCTTCCTATCTCTTGATTTCCTTTAGTGATGTTTGTATGAAGTTCAGCATTGCGCTGAAGTGCCATACTGCTGCTTTTTGTGACTTTCCATTTGTATGCGTGCTGGTGGAGTTGAGATTCATCTCCAGTACTTTGCATAGGCTGTTAAACAATCTGATTGCTTTAGTAGCACTCGTCAGAGTTAAGAAATCACCCAGCTGAGGTGAACAGGAACATCTTAGCTCAAAGCTGCTATGGCAGCCTGCCTGTGTATTTGACCTTTTTTTCTTTTGAGCACAAAGCAGAGAGAAGATATTTCCAACTGGGGTTGAAAACAGGTGCCAGGGAAAAGAAACTTGAATTTCTTTTCTGAGGTTATGGAACCTTTTGGTTTCAGTGCTTCAGTGTGGTACTTTTCTCCTTAAAATTTCTCTTAGGTGGATGAGGACGTATAAAACTCCAAGAAAACTGTTTAAAATGAAAATGAGAGTTCTCTGATTTATTTAAGTTGGGAAATTGATGCTTAAATTTTACTTCTCTTTGTCTAAGTGTAGACGGTTTTACATCATCCTTTCTTAAAATTTCTCTTCCCCAGTATGTTCCTTTGGCTTCTGCATCCTTTTGGATAAGGAAGACTTGTAGAATTATTGTAAAAATAATTTTCTAGACATGTGATTTAAAATTATCTGATCAACATATTTGGATTGGGGATGGAGAGTGAGGACAGAGACCCCCACCAGAGAGGAGCTGGCCAGGAGTGGGACCACACAGCAGGACCATTCATTCAAAAGTGGCAATGAATCTTCAGCCTCTCTTGTTACCCGAGCCTCAGAGTTGTCAATGTGGTTATTACTTATTTTTCCCCTTCTCCTTGAAGCCTGGTATGAAGGTCCTGTGGCTCAAAGTGGTAACTGGTTAAACAGTAGTATACCATGTTAAAGCTGTTACTTTAAAATACCAGATGATGCCAAACTGTTGTGTGGGTCTTTTTGGTTTGGTGTGGTTTGTTTTGTGGTGTTTTGTTTTGTTTTTTACTGTTCCTTCATAATGATTAAACTCATTTAAAGTCAAGTTAGAGCAAGTCATTAATTAAAGTAAGGGATTTTTGAAGTCCAGATTTTTTTTTTTCTCAAACTTGAAGAACTTGAATCAAGTGTATTCCATAGATGCCTAGGAGCAGGTAACTTGTCTTTCCTGGTGAAAGATGTTGCCAGTTTTAAACCTCTCACTGCTCCTTTAAGACTAGCCCAGACCTAAATAAAATAAAAGACCTTAAGCTTCAGACCAAAGCTTTGACTTTGAATTAATGGCTGAGGATGAAAAGAGAAGTGATAGGTGTGTTCTGTTTCACAGATCTAAAAACCAAACAAACACAAAATAGTGTCTGCTGCCCTATTCAGAGCGGTTTGCTGTTGGGAGAGCTTCTCTCCTACAACTAAACGTTCATAAACTTTGTGGAGCTCCCTACTTTATGCCATATAATTTTATTTTTAGCCATATTTGAGGAATCTTGTGACCTCTTGAGAGTTTAAGGCTTTTCCAGAGACCACAGCCACAGAGCTGCTGCAGTCTTGTAACCCTTCATGCAGCCCCCCCTGTGATGGAGCACAACAGGCAAGGACTTGTTATTTACTGTAGAACTCAACAGCAACAGGAATCTTAGGGTACAAGCCTCATCCATCTTTAAGGTGTGAGGTTGCTGTTAAGCACAGGAATCCCTTGTAATCAGGAAAACAAATATTTTCTTCTTTCCCTCCCCTCCTGTTGACACTACTGGAAAAAAGTTTGACAGTGATCACTCAAGCGAAGCTTGCTCCTTAGGGGCTTTGTTACTGGCAGAAGTGTAGATGCTTGCTTGAAGTCTTTGATAACTGAAAGGGCCAAGCTTTAGGCTTAAAAAAAAATATTAAAAATTATTCTTGTCTTCCTATATATATTATATACATCAGGCTTCCTTTTTAATTTTATGATAAACAGTGTATGCTGGGTTTTGTCATTAGATCTTGAAATTGTGTTTAAATTAAACGCTAGTAGTTGGATGAAAAGGGCTTAGATGGGCTTTACTTTGTTTTGATGCTCTAAGGCTAATCATTTACAAATTGCTGAGCTAAGGGGCACAAATTAATGACATTCCAGCATCTTAAAATACCCTTCACTACGTCATACAGAAAAAGTGTGTATTTGGTGTGCAGCTGCTATGAATTTCACAGATGATCCTGTTTTTTCACATAGATAAGACACAGAAAGGAACTGAGTTGATGTTTTGTGTCAGTGATTTTCTGTTAATCTGAGCAATGCTGTGCATTTTCGAGTGGTGCAAAAGTCTTTGCAATGTTTGCAAAATTACTAGAAAGCTACAAAAAAATTTACATGTGAAAAACACTATGGCAGAAGTTTGTTGTTGGTTTATTTGTTTGTTTCCTTGTTGGCAGAAATGCTGGTATCACAAAAGCTTCCATTAGCCAGCAAAATGTTTACTGCTTAATCCATTTACATTTTTGTGCAAAGCTTTCAGATTTGATTAAAATAACAGTGTCTTCCATTGTAGTGTATTGTGACTTCCCAAGGATTCAGAAGATGTTTTGCATGGGTTCTCAACTTGCCATTAGTGTTTATAAGGGAAATCCTTCATTCTAGAACAAACTGTTTTCAAATTGCATTGAAAGTATTGTTCAGAGTTGGTTTATTCTACCATTTTCTGGTTTGGTAAAAAATGTTTTGAGTAGTTGTGTTGTAGACGCCTTCCTGCACGTAGGCAAGAATTTCGATAAGCTTGTTGTTGGTTTCATTGGACATTATTTAATTTTGATTTGCTTCATCAAAGCCACTGAATTAAAAACGGAGTATTCCCTTTATTGATCTCAAATCTGTCCTTTGATCTCTATTTATAATCTAACAGACTGACAGTCACTTTTCATAGAAGCATCTTTCAACAGAAACACATAGCGGTATGAATTAGGCACCATGTTAGTGTATGTAGCCTTGACTACTAAAAAACCCATTGTGTGTTTGGTCATCGGTCCTTGGGATTGTCTCAGCTTGCCAGGTTTCAGTGAAACCTCCCTGAATTCAGTAGTAACGTTGCACAGGGCTACTGGAAGCAGCAGCGGAACCGTAATGATCCAGACTTGCACCTTCTCTGGTGCTTGGTATAGGCAAAGGCAGAGACCAAGGTGTGGCAAAAGCTGTATCCCTATAGCCAACCTGAGGCAGGGTTATGTGATGTTTGTGCTGGACAATCTCAGTGCACTCTGGAGGAGATGGGGCAAAAGCAGCCATTCCCATCTTCCCAGACCCCAGTTTTCCAAATGCAGACACAAACAGCACATCTTCCAGGGTTCTCCATTTTTGTCCCTTGTTTCTTCCATTCCTTCCTCTGGCAGAAAGACTGTGGCATTTTGCATCATCTTCCTTGAGGGTGGCAAAAAGCTGTGGGTTGTGGTGTTTTAGTTTTGGGTTTGTGGTTTAGTGGGTTTTTTTTTTCCCTGTGTTTTGCCTTTGTTTTTGGTTGAATTTTGTTTTGTTTGGCTTTTTTTTTCTTTTTTTTTTCCCTTTGTTTTTGTTTGCTTGTTTTTGTTGTGGATTTGTTAGGGATTTTTGTGGGTTGTTGTTTTGTTGGGTTTTTTTTGGTGTTTGTTGTTTTCAGTTTTTCTTTTTAATGTGTTTTGTCTAAAATGATGCCTTGAGCAGGTGGATTCATGTAGCACTTGTGACCAAAAGCTATGTAATGAAGTCCAGACCTGCTTTTACTTTGAATGTTCCCTCCTGAAAAAGTATGTTTCTGTTATTTTTCTTATGTGGTTTCTGGAGGCTGTTCAAAGAAAACACTGCAGTAGCTGTAGCTATTTTCTCCACTGGTACCTACCCCATTCCCACATAACTCTGTCATTGGAGGTACCCAGGAGGAGCCCTTTGTCCTTCAGAGCTTGTAGGTCAGTCACTTTTATTAGATCAAGACAATCCTCCATCAAGGAAAGGGAAACCAGAATATTTTGTTGTTGATGTTGTCTGACACAGTCATGTAAGCTCTGTGGAAATGGAGTAATTGCCAACGATGCATTCTCAGCACCACCACCTTGCACTGTCCCATCTCTGCTAAGGCATCTCCAGTGGTTCCATGCTACTAGAGGAGCACAGTTGGGCCACCAAGAGCTTCTCTAAGCAATCTAACACCAATAACCTTGAACATAAAGACCAGTCATTTCCTTCCTCCCCATGCCCAGCAAGTGATGAGAGTTAACAGGCCATACAGAGGAATTTATTTTGGGAACAGAATTCATTAGAGAGCATAAATCAGATGCAACTAGAACCTTAGCCTTTCAATTCTAACAAATCATAGCTCTCTACACAACTTTTACCATAACATTAGAGTTATAGAGTCTGGTGTTTGGGTTATATATGACAGTGTAAGTGCCACTTAACTGCGTCTTCAGAGCTGGTAATTATTCTGATCTGAGTAATTACAGTTACTTGAGAGGGGAGTACTTGTGTCTATCCCCCTACCACGGGTGTTTCTTTTTTGTTGTTTCAATGTCACGTCATAGTAAGCGTGATAGGTTTGAATTGCTGACTTGACATTTACAAATCGGTTTATTTTAGGATGTGTACTTTGTGTAGACTTTTTTTTGCATCTAGACTGTGTGTTTTAAGCAGTTGCTGTGAAGTAGCTCACTTCCAAAACACCACCAAAACTCCTCCCGAAATTCGCTTTGTTCTGTCTTATGCCCTAAATCCTGCAGATGCATACACGCTTAACTAAGAATTTTCTCTTGGTTTGGTATTCAGATGATGAGACTGAGTGAGTAATAAGCTCTTTCATGTGCAAATTGCATATATGGCTGGAAGCAGCTCAGAGGTCATGTAGTTCAGGACTGCTCTCTTGCAAGACCGGATATTCTTATATCTAAACCATTCCTGGCATTTTATTTTTTTTTAACCTTTTAAAAACTGTCAAACTGGTCTGTGGTCCGTAACTTCTATGTTTCATTTTTTTCCTAATATATCACAATCTTTTTTGCTGCAAATTAAACCAATTAGTAGAACTTCTGCCTTGATAAACAGGGAAAAGAAGTGTTCCCTCTGTCTCACCTCTTCTTTATAATAACTAGACCTCATCATCTTAATCCTCTCTTCTGTCTTGTCTTTAAGTCTGATATGTGCAACGGCACGTACCAAACTAAGAGCAGGACAACTACTGCACCAGTACAAACTGGTAAATGACCACTTAAGGCAGAGGAACTGCATGAAAGGGTCTCAGGATGGCTGACTACAAACTGAGGTCAAGTTTGTTGTTAAAAATAAAAGAAAAAGTTAACATTATTTTGAGATGTAGGGGCATATCCTATTTTTGTGTTCAGTTGCCCTGTTGTAAGCATAAGGTTTTGTAACTAAGGTCTGCTGAGTTTTCTCTTGCTGAACTTTAGACTAGTGCTCCAATTTAGGACTGGAACAGTGAATTCTCCTCTCCCCTCATAATGCTTGTGCAATGCCTCAGTTTGGGTTTATAAATAATATGGTTGTAGTGCATCGCCTTGTTCTCTAAAGAACACTGAAACAAAGAAATCACTTAGTAAAGACATCACTCAATAGGCAATGTGACTATTAAGCAGGTATTCTTTATTACAGTGCTGGACGCACAGGCGATGGCTCCTCCTAAAATGTGTGTGCCCTAGAGAACTAAATTATGCAGTTTGTGAGAGAGGTATGTACATATTCATAACATTTCATGGAATAGGAAGGCTTAAGCAGATTTCCTGGAATCCATTTGCATAGTCCATTCCCCTTTAGTGCATGTGCACTGCACCCTTGAGGGTCTTTGGAAGAAGGCTCGAAATCTTCTTCACTGATAAACTTTTGAACTTGGTTTAGGGCGCATGGTCCCTGCAGTCTTGATTGGCCGCTGAACTACCAAGTGGGTTCACTCTGGTTTAGCTTCTTTATCAGGTGAGGAGGACACTTGTTGCAGGTTTTTGGTAGGGCTAGGAGTAAGGCTGGGCTTGATGATCTTGAAGGTCTCTTCCATCTGGAACTGTTCTGTGATTCTATGATCTGGTGTGAGGAAAGCTTAATGGAAGTTCTGTAAAATGTAACATTTTTGTAATACATTCAGTCCTTATTTTACAAAGGCTAGGTTCTCTCTTATCAACACATTGGGAGAGTCCTGGAATTTGAAATTACTTCTCTTGGGTCCAGTTTAGTACCTTGTCTCAGTCAGATGTTGCACTCTAGAAACCTGCTCTTACATGTGTAATCATCTTCCTGCTGTCACATAATGTCCCTTTAATCTTCTTACCTAGACTGTATTTCCTCTGACTGTCTTTAAATAAAACAGCAAGGCTTTTTGCCAGTGTTATAACTTAAGTCCGTCTATAGCCCACTTATTGCTTTTGTTCTGGTTTATCAGACCAGTTAATTTGTCAAAGCAGGAAAAAACCCCAAGTTACTTATATGTGACTTTTCAACCAAAGTGTTATCTCCCTTCCAAACAGCTATGGCTTA
This sequence comes from Todiramphus chloris collaris, assembly GCA_025345505.1. Classification (NCBI taxonomy): domain Eukaryota; kingdom Metazoa; phylum Chordata; class Aves; order Coraciiformes; family Alcedinidae; genus Todiramphus; species Todiramphus chloris. The sequence continues at coordinate 28,015,756 of JANVCC010000021.1, read as the reverse complement.
GTGATGGTGGTGAATCAGCAACATTAAACACCCTTCTAGAAACTAAAGCTGGGGAGAACAGCCTTAAATATTTTTCCTCTTATTCTGGTTTCTTCTTGTGCTGTTACACCTCTAAAGGGAGTCTTCATTTTTAATCTTCAGTCAATGAGCCTTTTCCAGCCCTTTGAATTGAAGCTAATTGCTGATGGCTTAGAGCATGCTCTAGAACACAGATAAACTTTAATTAAGCAAATTCTGCCAGGCTTTGCCATCTTCAGTACTTTTCTTCTACTGTCAGTGATTGTTTTCCTAGTCTCATGTGTCTCTGAAGAATCTGCCAGCCTTTTAATTGAACACAGTAGCCATCTTGTCATTACGTATTTGTTCACCTTCATCATATCTGATCTGTCCATTATTTTTCTCCTCAGGTCCATAGAACTTATTCTGCACTTTGCCTTTAATTTGTCTGACTTATTTTTGTTTTGTTTTGTATGCTAGCTCTGTGCATTTTCTTCACTTACTTTTTTGTGAATTGGTTTCTCAAGGAGTTCTGTTTAATCATGCTACTCTTCTGTTTTGGCCATTCAGTTCCTCATTACATTTTTGATTAGAATACAAAATTAAACTAGCCATAGTACTGTACTGATTTGATTGAACACCTACCAGATTCTGTAATAGCCTTTAAGACAATATATAAACTTTAGAGCCTACTTGCAATGTACTGCTGGATATCCTCTACACATAGACAGCAAAACTGAGGCTTCCTCCTTATATCATGCAAGCCTGTTGTCTTTATTAATAAACTTTTGAGTGGGAATTTGAGCTGTCTTGATGTGCCTTGTTGCAAGTAGTTCCATATTTTAAAGTATCAACTGTAACTTTAAAACCTGAAGAACACTCATGTTCGCTTGTAAAGCCCATTGCTTGGCATCCTTGCTGACAGTCGTGGTATTTGTTCCTGGAGTTGCAGTGACATTCTGGGGGGGCCCTTTCTGATTTAGTTTCCAGGAGATGGTGGTTGCAACTGAAGGTAAAGGAAAACATGCGAGGACAGTTATTGGAACGGGGGTATGGGGTGTGCATGTGTAAGCTAACAGGCTGTCCCCTGGACATTTGGTGCTATGGAGTAAGGTGCCATGTTGAGTTTTAATGACTGTTTTGTAGTTAGAGGTGAGGATCTTGTAAGATTCAGTGGTTTATTCATCCTAGGCTGTTGCATTTTCTGTTCTTACTCCAGTAAAATATTCATGGCAAACTTTCCATATGTTTGTCCCAGCAGCAACAAAATCTTCAATGATAAAAGAAAGCCAATCTCTTAACTATATGCATAAAGGTGAAGGTAAAAGTAGTTACATGCAGAACAATTGTAAAAACCCACACACAAACAGTAGCTTTATTATTACTGATAAAGAACACTGCTGTTGGTGAAAACGGACACTTTTTAGAAGAAAAAAGTGCCAAAGAACTGAACTAGACTATTTCCCACTTGTAGCTCTAAAAGAAGTAGACTCTTGGCATAAGAATGAACTTGCTGATTTGAGATTAGGGTCTCTTTCCTAGTTAAACGTGAGAAAAAGAGCATTTTGTGCTAAAACACTAATTGGATACTGTCCCACTGTCTTTCTGTTCCTTAGTCAAAAGTGTTACTGATGAGAAGATGCAGTTTTAAATTCATACTGTTTATAAATATGTGATCAAGTGCTTTTATCATCTCCCGAGCCATGGGAAATCAGCAAGTCTGTCGGAAATAATACAAGCTCTATGTGCAGGTTTAGTTTTGAAGTTTGTCATGCGTTATGATGGGAAAGAAAGAGCAAATATTCTTTGAGCAGTTGTGATGAGCAGTAAAGGTCCTTGCCTTAATCTTCAAGGTCAGGGTCTGAGAGGAGACTTCTTATCCTGGAGGGAGAGAGAGAAGTGTTGAAGTAGAGCATCATGACGGACATTACCTTGTGTCTTGTCTTTCCCTCTGTGTTTACCCGTCACTTAAAATGGTGTTTTGCTGCCTTCAGAACCTTGCCAACCAGTATAGTCATAATTCATTCAGATTTACACTTATGTTGATGTACAGGATATTTAGATTATATAGACAGATATTTATAATTTATGATTTCTTTACCAACCAGTCTTGTCAAAACTCAGTACAGAGTCCTAGACTTGTACATAATAGAGCTTGCTAGGCCACTGTAACATATTTTTGTAGCAAAAATTAAAATTAAACTTAAAAAAGAAAGTGCTACCTTAAAACTAGTAGTTTGAGCAGTTCAAGATTAGCAGTAATCTGTATATTGGTATGCTCAGTGGCTTTTCTGGTGTCTGTCATAGAATTACTGAGGCTGGAAAAGACTTCTGAGATCATCAAGTCCAGATAAAAAAAGCCTAAACTGGTGCATTCTCAAAGATGTTGGGACAGTTTGGTAGAATATGTAGAGTCCAGATGCTAAAAGAACAGGTCTGTGTATTTATGCAACAGTCAAATATGCAGTTTACAATAAATGCCAGGATGATAGGAACATGGGGAGAAAGGGAAAACTTGGGGACTTTATTTTTGTGCTTTACCTTGGATAATTGCAGATATTGACAGTTCTTATTCAACTGAAGGCAGTGTTTTAAAGGGGAAAAAAAAAAAGTCAAAATAAATTCCACTTTATAACAGCAGAGGTCAGAATATGTCAGGAGATATGTGAAATCAGTTTTGCAGTGACACCCAGTTTCTGTGTGTATTCACACCCAGTATCAATTCAGGCTCTCAAACAGAGGCACCAGTCTTGGAGAACACTGGCTGGCCTAAGAGAGATGAGTTTTTAATAGCATATTCATGGTTATGAGACTTAGTTAAAGAGGCATTGTATAGATTTAACACTTTGGGCTTAGATTTGTCTAGTTGGTGGGGTTTTTTTTATGGATGCATACGTCCCTATCCTATTGTTAGTATATTATAAACAAAGAAATTTTTAAGCATGGAATTACTAATAATTAAATATATAAATGTACAGGTGCAGGGGGAAGTGGTGGGTGATATTTCTCCTTTGTGTAATGATTTCTGGTGCAAGGGAACTCTTTGTGAAAAAATGTGTTACTCTTCACTATCTGTATTTTTTGCCACTTAGTTTTGGAGAAGGCTGGAACCTCTCTAAATATGAATAGAACTGGTACCCTCCTTTCTCGCCCTGCGAACGTGCTGAGCTGCCTTGTACGGGTCACTGTCAGACCATCAGGAGGATGCTGGGCAAGGTGGACAACTAGTTTAACTCAATGGGGTAATTCCTTAGTCTGGAAATGATGTGCAAGTGGCATTGGAATGCTTCAAGCTGCAGTTGCATCCAATTTTTTGTACTAACAAAATATTTAAGAGGATGCGTGTCCAATAAAATGCATAATTTTATGATGCCCACAAACAAAATTAAATCTTCCATCGGAAATAACATTGATGATACGAGGTACCATTCCTTTCTCTCTCTGGAATTTCAAATAAAAAACAAAACAAAACAAAGACATCATTCAGCTTTGAAGTGGTGACCTAATGTTAAAAGCACTTCCCAGTTTTGTTTTTGTTATGGTAGGAAAAGTGACTTTAACTGTTTTACTGAGCTGTAAATCAAATGGTAAAAATTTTCATGTAGCAATGGTAACCATGTACCAGATCAAGCAGCTGAAATTTATATAACTTCATGCAATATGTATGGAGGAAAATGTTTAAATTGGGTGCAGTCTATGCTTTGTCTCAGTTGCTAGGCAAAACTTCAGACATTCTTGAAGTCTGCATGCCCTGGAAGGCAGCTGGTCATAGAAACCATTGTGGCTTAAACCTGAAATGCTTGAGGCATCCTGCCTTCAGGAGAAGAAAATCTCAGTCTTCCAGGACACGGATATTCTCTGTCTATGAAAACCCGCGTGGATTACTGATAGCATGTCTCCATTTAATGTACTGGAGGGGTTTTTTTAAGACAAAAGAAAGTTAGGGTAGAGACAAAAAATGCCAATTTTATAATCCCAAAAGTGAATCTTTTCTGTGGTTTCAAGTTACAAGTGTAATCCTGCTAAATGAAGGGATCAGAGTAGTCCTGCATGACTGCTTTTTATAGCTCAGGATTGAACATTTTCTGGTATGGTTTTCTTGAACTCCAATGCTTCTCTTGTGTGTTTTTGGGGGTGGGGGCTTTTTTAATCCCTGTGGCTGTATTATTAGGGAAGGTTATGTGAATACATGTGAACAAGCCCACTACAGGTTGGAATCTCTCTGCTTTTTCTACATGGGTCTTAATGTCAGTGTCTCCCTTTGAGAAAGGATGTATCAGCCATATGCAGATAAATTATTTCATATAACATTGTATTTTTTTTTTCCCAGTGGAAAATAAATGTTCTGTGTTTTTTTAGCAACATGGAATATTCTAATGAGATATATATATATGTATTGAGGATTCACATTTTTAATACTTAATGGGTTGAATATGGAAACTCTGGGTTAAATTTTGGCCTCTCCCTAGAAGGGTATGGAATTGTTTACAAGGAGTCGTGAACATTTCTGCAAAGATGTCATAATAAATACAAGCAAATTATAATTGTCTCCTCTAATAAGGGGGAGATCAGCTGCTTTTGACTCGTAATTAAATTCTGCCTCTGGGCAGTGTACACAGCAACCCTGTGTAGCTGCTATGCCATTCAGTCTTATCTTGGGCTCCTCTAAACACACACCCATATGAGGAGGCAAGCACTCTGTCAAACCAGTTTGGCTCCTTAAATAATTAAATAAATACAGCTGCATTTGCAGAGGAGCAATGAAATGGCTGGGGGAAGTGTCGTGCTGGAGATGGTTGAGTAATGCTTGGGTTATATTGATGCTCAGCCTGGATCAGAAGTAGGGTGGTGAGTGATGATGTCACGGAGGACAGATGGGAAGGATGGAAAAGTTTGGAAGAGCACCAGTTGCCCCTCATGGCTTCCCTTCTGGACCACAATATCTCCTCTGTATTCTTCACATTTATTCTTTAATTGAAGCGCAGCAGTTTGCCCTGTGTGGGGGCACGCATGACTTTGACAGCTGCTAATGCTGCTTCTGTCTGTGGTTTTGCAAATCAATCGGAAGAGTTTGCTAGTGGTATATTTGGTTTAATAAAGACTCACTTGACTAGGCTGAAATGCTTAGGTAGGAAAGACAGATGACAGGGTAGTGAGGTGTATAAAGAAGGGCCTTTTTGTGTCATCTTTAAGTAGAGTGAAGTTCTGATTTTTGAGGTCAATAGTAGCCTGATGCCCAGTTTCTGGTAGCAGTGACACTTTATTTTTGTAAAGGCAAATACATCTGAAACAGTAACACAGTTACATCTTGGGGAGGGAAATATCATTAGGTGTAAGGAGTGAGTAGTGTAGGCTACTGTTCAGAGTCATATCACATGTGCTGAGAGATGATGGAAGCACCTTGAAAGAGGCATAGCTGGAAGAGAATCCCCTGAAAAGCTGAAAGCTGGGTCATCAAGCACAAATAAAGACACTTCAGTAACTTGCTACATTCATCAATTATTCCTTTATATTTAAATCCTTTAAAGTACAATGTTCATATTTTAGAACTCCTCAAAAGTCTAATAAGAGACAAGAGTTGGTCAGCAAAACATGCTGAGCCTAAAATTCCTCATTCCTTTGCCCAGACTGATTCTTTGCCTCTTCTAGTTGTACTCCTGTTGTCTTCTTGGATGCACACCATCCTTTTGTGGCTCCCTTGGACTTCAATTTCCTTTGTAGCCATCCTTCCTCCTCTGGCTGCAATTATTTAATGGCTTTGCCAGAGGTAATTTCTTTCATCTCCTGCCAAGGAGAAGGGACTATATATAAGCACAGAGCCTCTGGTCATATGTCGTACCTGGCGTCCCTCATTAGATGGTGCTGCAAAGCAGTGGCCATGTCCTCTGCTGTCCAACGCTGTCGTACAGGAGCTCGTTACCTCTAATGCAGTCTGTGCTACAAGCATTAGGAAATGAAGCCTCCAGAGATCTCATTCCCAGCTGAGTAGCTTGGTGCAATGCAGAGCGTATTTCAAACACGCACAAAGTTATATTGGAATATTTTATGTTCCTTTAAACTTCAGCTGTAAAAAAATTCCTAAAAATAAAAGATCCCCAAAACGCAGCTGCCTTCCCCCCCCACCCCAAATACTTTTTCCTGATGTCACAGTTTTATATAGCTTGTCCTACTGCTTACTTACTCTAATTTCTTAAAACTTAAATATAATTAAAAAAAAAAAAAACCACGAAACAACTACTAAACCTATTACTGAAGAGTTTTGGAGTCTTGCTTTTGATTTCAACGGAGCAGTGGAGTTTTCTTAAGCTACTCTTTCCCTCTGAATTATTCCAACTCCAGCGAAGAGCATGCTATTTCTACAGCTGAAGTCAGCATTCATTCCAGTGACTTCCACCTGATGGTTTATCTCTACATAACTGTTGCTAGATATTCTTGAAGTTTCTAAATGCAGTTGTTTAAGTGCCAAGCGCCACAGTTTACTGGGAAGTGGTGTCATGACTTTTTTTCCAGACTCTGTACGTGACGCTGATTGCCTTTATGGTGTCTCTTGACCCTGTTAAATGTTTTGTTTCCGCACAATTTCTTCTGCTTGCTGTCCATCTGTTGCCTTGTTAATGAGCTAAGTAAACCTGGTGAAATGGGTTGGAAACCTGTGGGTGTAGGAGGGAAAAGTCAGGGGATGTGTGGATGGGAGGGGAAGATACAGCCAGTGGGCTGTTGGTTCCTCAAACCCTGTGTGTGAGCATATGGGGGTATGCATGAGAGAGAAAGGGGGGGCACCAGTGAACGTTTGCAGCTGAAGCTGACTTAAGCCATGTCTTGGTATGTGAGCTGCTCAAAGTACTGCTTCCAGTAAAGGCTGAGAAATTTGAAAAGATTGACAAATCTCCAGTAATAACAAGAAATTACTTCCATGCATGAATAACCTCACTAATCACGTGAAAGCAATTGTATCTAAAGCATTTCCCTTTTGTCTGTGTATTCTTTTATCTGATGCTTTTCCCCCTCTGCCTCCCAGTGAATGTTAGTTTCAAGACCTTGTGGTTAGATCCCCAGTTCACTCGTGGCACTGGTCCAGTCCCCTGGAGAACCACATATATTAAAAATATGTGAAAAATCAAAGTATTAAATACACCCAGGATCAATAAAGTGGATTTGTAAGACATAACCGTAATCCAGGGCAGAGGTGTGCCCTAGTTTAGAGTTTTGGCCCATTTCATTTGATATCTCTGTATCTCTTTTCCACTTACATAAATAATCCCAACAGGGACCTGCTTGCAAATACCAGTGATGTTTTAGCATATTTTTCTTAATCACTGTAAGCAAAGTCATTGTTTTCTTCAAGGTCTTGCCTATAAAAATAAATGCAAATGAATTGAAAGGCTGTATTGAAACTTGCAACATACACTCTCTGACTTGGAATTAAAAGAGTAGTAAAACTGAGCTGTAAACTTAAGAAATAAAATCACCAGAAGGCTTTTTATAGCTTGTATTTATCTTCCATTTTATGTAAACAAGAACAAAATATTTAAAGGTTCAATTACAGTGAAGTGGAGACAGTACCTAAAATAATAAATATATATATAAAAAAAAAGATTAAAACATTAGACAAATGTGATTTTAGTACCTCTATAGCAAAAATATCCATGTTTGGATTTGTTTTAATCCTTTCTTTGCCCTAGACAAATATGATTTCAGTATCACTAACATTTTATCTGTTAGTATTTCAAGTAATGCCTCTGTTTTCATTGAACCTTGTAAAAAGTTCTTTTTTTCTTGTTCATCTGAAACCAAAGTGCTGCAGTTGTCATAAACTTTGTTTTCCTCCTTTAGCAAAAGCAATAATAAAGACAGATTTTGCGTAGAGGTTTTCAGTGTGGGTTTCATTAATTATTATTATCATCTGAACTTGAAGTTCTTTGTAAGGGTGTGTGGCCAGCCACCCGATCGGTCACATACCGCCTGGCTGTCAGGGTACTGAACTGCTGGATCTTTGGGTATGTTAAGCTTCTCAAGAATCTACACAAAGTCGAAATGTTATCCCTCCCTCATCTCCAGTGTGCTGTGGTTCCAGCCCTGTGGTGCCCTTCTCTGGTGCCTGGAATGCCTGGCTCAGTTACCATGGTCATTCTGGAGCTGGGGAGAGGTGGTGGGATGCATGTGGGAGTTACGTGAGGAATTTTATTTATATATATATCTTATTTTTTCATTTTTAGTACTATATTAATGCACAAAATCATCTGGGTGATTACAGGATATTTTTTGAAATGCAAACCCTTCACATGGTCATGAGGAGGAGAGTGGGAAAGGCAGTCTGTTGCTGTTTCAGGAAAGCAGGAGCATCATGGTTTTCTTCTATGACTGTACTGCTCAGCCAGCCCTACAAAACCTCCTTCTGTTTGTGGAGTGTTTAAGTCTTCTCAAAAGTCCTCTTTTCTAAGCTGTGCTGTTGCTCATACTCTTCTAGTCTTTTTATTCAGCATCACAAGGGAGATGTTGAGACCATACTGATTTTCTGTCCAGGACAAGCTTTTTGTGTGCCCCAGGTGGACACTATATAGGAGTCCAGCTGAGACACTGCTATGTGTGGATTCATTTATCTCTTGATCGCTTATTTCCCAGCTTGGGAAGATGTAAACAACTTGAGGTGAGGCAACAACCAGTGCGGTGCTGAAGAGGTAGATGCTTCAGAAGAAGAGATTAAGAAACGGTATACAGAGTGACTGACTTTAATGCACGAGTTCAAAATTTGGCTAGCATGGGAGCACATGTGTTATGAAAAGTGATCATAAAAAGATATTTAAGCCTTGAAACAGGAATCTCTTCTCGCTGCTTCTTATGTTATCTCAGTCAATCTCTTTTCTAGAAACTGCTCCTGCATAATTCGTGTTCCCTGGCTATCTTTCATGTTTGTCGGTTTGGTTTTGGTGTTTTGTTTTTTAGTTTGATTGTTTCTTTCTGACATAAGAAAAAAATTAAAATCTCAGTCTAGTATACTGCTGCTATACTGTGAATTACTTGGAAAAGGCAACTTTCAGTAAAACAGTTCTTTGCATACTTAGGGAATTCAGTGGTTGCTTTCTGGTTGTTTCTGAAGTGAACTGTGTGTTTGGACATGTGTTCTCAGGACTATTTATTCTTTTCTCTGTTTAATTAGGAAGTTATAGTTAAGGGGCCCAATGCCACCCTTCCTTTACCGCCAACCACTGAACTAGTATGGGGCTCAGCTGGCAAGTTTTATAATCGTAATTTTACTCTTCTGTTGTCTCAGGAAGGTGCATAAATATCCCCTTTTAGTTAACTGAAATTAATTGTAATTACACGTGGAAAAGTAAATGTGTAGTTAAAGTTGAAATCAGCATGCATTACTTACGATGACAGCTCTAGAACTTGTGTGTATTTAAACTGTGGAATAATTTGTTTCCAAATAAATCAGACGCACCTTTTATAATTACAATAAGATGTCAATGTTTTTTTTATAAATTCCTAGTCATTAAAATTCCACTTTGTATTTGCAAGTTTTACAGCTTATTGGAACACTTACCTCCATCTAGCTGATCATCTCCATATATATATACAGTGAGACCTTTTTTATCACACAAAGTAATGTATGTTGGTTTTCCTAGTTTGACACCTGTCAGTACAGTCATCAGTATAAACAAGAGTAAGGAAGTTTATTCCTCCTGCTGTTTTGTGGGATGATCATGTTTGTGAGGAGAAGCTCAACTGAATTGGTTAGAGATTCCCTTGACTATTGTAAGAAAAACTTCAAATTCTGTTTTTATATGCAATTTGACAGAAGAACTTAAAAAAAAAAACAAACCCAAAATAAAATGGAGTGTAAGCAGCTGTTGAGCAGAGATCTGTGCTTCTTGCACCTACCGCACCAGTAATCACATCCTTTCTTGCTTGCCCCTTATTCATTGTTTTTGTTCATCTTTTGTAAAAATGTAGTTGTATGCTATTTCAGGAGTCTTGGCATGTCTATCCAGAAGGCATACCACAATAAGACCCCATCATTATGTTGATGATAGAAAATAACTGTAAGACTTTTCCAATAATCAACCATTTCCTTTCATAAATGTCTGTTCTGTTTTGTTATCAAAGGCAGTTTTGGCTGAAAATGGAAAAATTTCCACATCCTCTGAAATGAAATGATGATCAGGGATTTGGGTATGGGGTTAAACAGGAGAGTACAGCTTTGCATTGAGCAATAGAGCAGAAACTATTCCAACTGAAAAACATTAGTGTTATGGATATGAGGGGAACATTCATGTGGTCCAGCGTAAGTGATCAACGGCAAAAATATTTCCCTCCTTCAGCCTTCTAACATTGCTGTGCAGTTTGATTATACCATAGATGGCTTGGTAGGTATTTTTCTTATTTCCAGCCACCCCTCAGCTCTTCAGCAGAGTTGTGCCTGTCATGGATTTTCACAATGGCGTGTGGGACTTGAAATGAGGAGCTTTCTTTTCTAGTAATCCAGGCCTTGCATTTGACTCCCGTGAAGTTGTTGGGATGGATGGTGTCTTAAGTTAATTTCTGGACAGCTGACTGGGAAAGCCTCTGTGCATACCAGCTTCTTGAGCACTTGTTGATCTTTCAGATGTTTGTTGGACTGTGAATTAAATTTTTGATCGGAAGGGAAGATAGCAACAGTTTCCTCTGTGAACTTGGCTGCTTTGAACCTGGTGTGTCTCCTGCTACCAGAGGGGAAATGTCAGCAGTGTTCTCCCATGTGTGGAAGATACGAATGCCCACTCTTTCTGTACACAGAATCACATCTTCCTGGGGCCCAAAATTCAGGGAGGCAGATCCTGCTCGCCTCAAAAATGAGCTGCTCTTATCTACCACTTTACTGTGAGGAATCTAGTGATCGCTGTGGTCAGGCTGTTTGCTGCGATGCCGGAGGCTTTGTGTGCTTTTGTCACTTGTGTGTTCAAGAGTGTGTGAGGTAACCCTCTGAATATGGTTCCTACCATCTGCCCTTTGGGAGAGATTTGGAGAAATCAGTTAAATAATGGAGCAAATCGTGGCAATGTTAGGGTATTTTTTTGTGGGTTTGTTTTGGCTTGTATTTTTAAAGAAATTCAGAAGGGGAGAACCAGTGGGGGGGAGAAAACTGGAAGGGAAGCCTGCAAAGGCCAAACACCACAAGATCCGTACTTCAAAGCATAATGGCAGTGTGTTTGTTTGGGTTTTTTTTTTTGACGGGTACCATGTACACCGTTCAAGGACAAGGTCATATCCAACATTTAAACAAGACTACAAATAGCCATGAAGGGAGGAGGCAGGACTTCGAGTAGTTCATATGAAGCGTCCCAGAACACAGCTACTCATTGTCACAGTCCAGAAGAACCACCGATTCCGACAGGAATGCAGGAGAGGGAAAAATCCCTACTGCTTTTGTGTTACTCTTTTGTAGTTTTTTTTTTGGGTTTTTTTGTGTGTTACTCTTAATTCATGACAGACCCTAAAAGATAAAATCTATCAATCTGAGATAGAGCAGAAAGTGTCATGAATCTACTTCCAGGCCCTGACAAACCATACAGATACCAGAGCAGATGGAGATGCTTGAATGCTTGCTTGTTGGCTGCAGGTATAGCCTATACATCTCCAGTACCGTTCTGGAGTGTTATATAGGATGAGGATGGTTAGAGCCAAATGAGTGCTGCCAACGGAGATATGTAACACTGGGATTATGTAAGGGTGGAGCCGTTTGCCATGTAGTCTGATCCAGATTTTTGTGAAGGAGTAGGGGGAAAAAGGCCATTAGGAAGGTAGTAATTCAGACATGGATGCATATGTGAGATGATCTGCTGAGGCAGGTACTGTGACAGAAACTGGCAGGCGTAGCTGAAATTCTGTAGTGGGGATGGTATGGCAGCATCAGATTTGTATCATTGTCCCAGTTCCCTACAGCACATGAACAGTGCTTTCTGCCGTGTGAGAAACTTGGCTTTTCCTGCTGCAGGCTGAGCTGGGGACCTGAAGTTCATCGAACAACATAGTGTCATTGAAGTTGCTGTTTAATTGCTTGCCCTGTGAGAAATTGCATGAGCCAGCATTAAGACTGTTGCTATCATGTGTGATTTCTTCCATCCCTAACCTGTGACCCTACCTCAGGGACCTACATGCTTCACACTCCTGCAGTTAGCATTTCTCTCAGATTGGTGCATGGGATCCTTGTGTAGTCTGAGATGGTGTGGTCCACATGGAGTGATGGCAGAGGAGCTCTGGATGAGACAGAGCAGGGCTGGCCATTGTGAACTGCAGAGCCAGCTGGATGGTGAGTACCCAGCTCCTCTGCAGCAAGCCATCGTTCAGGTCACGGGCTGGATATGATTCAGTGCTTCTTCCTTGCTTCTGAGCAGCTAATGCTTTTGTGATGGAGATTCAGTTAGCCAACATGCTTGTGTGTGTGGTGTGAATCTTGCCTTGGATGGGAAGTCTAGCTTTAGTGTTTCCACCACAACAAAGTTAAACTGAGACAGTCCCTTGAACTTCGAGTTCCATGTGGTGGTACATATGGGAAACCAACCCTCTTGAAAACTTCTACCATCCTGTGGTAGAGCTGCTTTTCTGCTAAAGCCATTCAAAGCGCTGTAAACCATGGAAGAAAATTGGCATGAATCCCTTAGTGTCTTTCCACTTTGAATGATTTTTAAGGCAAAGAAGGCATATTATGATCAGCTATATTTGGCCTTTAGCAGGACAAGCCAAAGAAATGTACTCAATGTTAATTTTGGTACTGAGGCATATAATTAGTGTATTCTGCTGTGCCATGTGCTTTTTGTTCAGTCCGTCATGATTCTGACATTATGCCATCCTCAGAATGGTTAATCTTTGATTATGTCTTGTTGATTTGCCTCCTTCTACAGGCATCACAGCAAACCTGAAATCAAACTGCTGCTCTGTGTGTATGTAATCACTTTTAAAATGTCTAAATTTATGTAAAGACTTGATTTGCATACTGTTTAAAGTAAATTGCTTGGACCTGGCAATTGCAAGTTGCCAAAGTATTAGAGGACGCTGTCTTACAAAAATAAAGTCAAACTGTTTTATAGGAGCAATTAAATGTGATTTTATGATATAGCCTTTAATTATGTCATTGCTCTCTCTCTATCAAAAAAAAAAAAACCCAGAAGGAAGCAGAATGCATTCAATTGAATGAAGGCAAGAAGAGAGATATAATTTGAGAAGAGATGCTGTTCAAATGTGGATAAAAATGGCTTTTGCAAGATATTTCCTTTATTTGGAGCAAGTGGTTGAAAAAATTGTCCAAAATCAATTACGCCAGTTGCATAAGAGTGCCACACCCAGTATAACCAGTTTTAAGCAGTGACTCACAAATCGTAGACATTGTTTGAAGATGTAATATCTCAGGGTGGGATTCGCTTTGTCTTACTTGGGTTCTTAAAAGTCAAGAGTCGAGAAACTGTTGATCCAACCTGTGGCTTTCTGTTTTCTTTTAATGGTATTTAGTTCCCGTGTAGGCTATAACAGTTAGACCTGAGCTTGATGTCTTCCAGTGGGTATAAGCTGCATGAAAGTTGTTGCTGAGAAAAGTCCTCCCTCTCTGTATGAAAGCAGGGTTTAAAATGGAGTCCTGATGTTTTTGTGACATCAACAAATTCAAGGTGTTGTGCAACTTGGAAAATGTTTTGGTTTCAAGCTACCAGTGTTAAATTGTTCCTTGAGAATACCTCTTAACTACTTAATTATGAGTTAGCCTTTAAAAGTCAATGTTAATGAAACATAACTTGGCAGTACAGACGCTTTTATTTTCATGTCAACAAACCACGTAGTCGTCAAAATCTGCAGGTCACAAGATTGGTCCAACAGCTCCATCCTGTATATCAAATCGGTGGTGATTGCCACAGTGGCTGCTTAGGTAACTTAGAGGACATTACACTGGAAGCATTTTGACTAATGTCATTTTAAGAGGTCTGCAAGCCTAATACTAGCATTTACAACTTGAGTACAAAGTTGGACTTTCCTGTTCAAGGATAGCCTCTAGCTACCTGAAGTCATGTGTATGCAGACTTTGTGACAGTCAAAAATGTTCTACACACCACTTTAGAGACTGAAGTATTGAGGGGTATTTGTGGCAAAGACCACAAGATGTGCAATGAAAACGTGATTATGGACTGGAGCGTTACGCTCCGATGTCCTGGAGGTGCTACAGTGAAGTTCAATGTGTCTTCAGTGGCACATGATCTTTAACTTCTTAAGAACATTTTTTGAGGAGTGATCTCTTTAGCTATGTGCTGCAATTCTAGGTTGTTTGGTTTTTTTATAATTTATTCTATAAGGAATTTCAGTGTGAAGGTTGTTTACACAAATGTAAGCCATTGCACTTTTGGGATGGGGCCCAGCTCTAGGTGTAGGAAACATCTTGCTATCTATTGTATGCATGATGTACCACTGAACTGTCTATATAAATGCAAACCTTTGGATTGTGTAGTCCTATGGATGTCAGCAACAGCTCCAGAATAAGAACTTTTGGACATGTAAGAATTGGTTGGTGTTTGTAACATACCCATAAAGCTAGACTCCCTCCTCCAGCCCCTGTTGGGAGTACAGTTCTGCTGTATGACATGCAAACTTCAAGTTTCTAGCTTGCAAAATGAAGAGCTTAATTTATAACTCATATTCCCTATTACCTAGGGAACGCAAATATTTATATTTAAACTTTTAGTGCTGTTAGGTTACGTTGCCTAGTTTCCTCAAAATTTTTGTCACTGAATATACAAATTTGGTAGGAAAAGGCCGTATTTTATTTGAGATAAGGGTAGTTGTCAGATGCTGTGTTTAAGTGATTCTTGGAAAATTATGTTGCCAAGATGCAGCATCTACTCTTCTGTAAGAACAGACTGTTGTTATAGCAATATAGTATAAAATGGAGTTCTCCCAGGGAAGCTACTATCATCCTTTGTTGTTGTTAAAAGGTGGGGGTTTTTTTACTTTCCTTTGAATTTTGAAAATTTTCTTGGTTTGAGTTGGTGTGCCATCATTCTTTCTCATTATTTGTTAAATCCGGGGGGGGGGGGAATTAAACCCAAGAGAAGAATTTTGTAACATGTAATTTTGTCCTCAGTAGGGAGACTAGTTACAGCTTTTTAATTAATAGATAACTTCTGTTAAAACTAATTACTTAAGTTGTAGGATTTCTACTGTAAGTGTATGTTCCCTTTGCAATTTAGGAAAAAATCCTAGGGTGATAATGTAAAAGAGCTTCATCTTCACCTTCGGGAGCTGCATCTTTACCTTTCCTCTTTTACCAAGCACAGCTAATTTGTTTCACTACTAATTTCCTTAATTAGTGTGGTAATTGGTAGCTTTGGTCTGGGTACACACAGGTTCCACAGCACGATTAATTTTGTACCTGAAGTCCTGTGCAGTACTGGGGATGGTCAGGATCCCTGAAGGGAGGTTCATAATTAGGTGGTGGCTGAACCTGGTGACCTCTAAGCTCAAATACCTATCTTAGTGTTTGATTTCTATACTCAATTGCAATAAAACCCTCTTGGACTGTTTTAGAAATATTGAATCCTTTTCTGATGTGTGTGTGTGTGTTTGTGTTACTAATCTGGGTGTTTGGAAGAAATCTGACAAATTTGGTCCCTTCAAGGGACACGGTGCAAAGGAGGGATCTAGTAGGAAGAATCCAAATGAGTTTAGACTTGTAGGTGCTGCTTTAATGGTCTCATGTGAGATGGAGAGAATTAATGACAGAAGGAAATCTCTCCTTTTTTTTTTTTTTTTGGTGGAAAACAACTGTGCTAAAAACCTGTAGGAGATGTTTTTGGCATTGGGTATCTTTAGTCCTTTATAAGATATTGTTCTTGTTCACTGCTTTTCACTCAGAAAATATAAAAAGTAGTCCCATTAGTATAGTCCTACTGCTTGCCAAGTAATAGGAATTAATGTGCATGTGGTAATACAGACTTGCCAGAGTGGTTTTTTAGTCACACTGCCTTAGGTGCAAGCAGAAAGTTAAAAAAAAAAAAACAAAACCAACCCACAAAACCTATGAAAATACTTTGTGCCAGATACCATGAGTACACATGCTGTAATAAGTAGTAAGAGATAAAAGACTTTTTTCCTTTCTTTTGCTCTTCTGTTTGAAATTGTAAAGCAATACCAGCCATACCAAAAAGCATAAAAGCAAAGTAATAAACTCTGTGTGAATACTTATCTGAAGACTGATTTACAATAGATGAAGTTACTTGAAGATACTGGAGAAAAATATAAAATATATGTGTTTCAAAGATAAATGTTGATTTCTTATTTTCTTGGGTTTAGGGTTGGGGGTTTTTTGTTGGTTTGCTTTTTTTTAATGCTACTTAGATACTCTTGCTAGTCCTGACTTTGTGTGCATGATCAGTTAACTCTCCATTCTTATTTTTGTAGACAGTTACTGGGAAAAGCTTTGGAACCAAAGACTTTCGAGCAGCTCTAGAAAATGGAGTCCTGTTGTGCGAGTGAGTATTGACTTGTATAAAAATCCTTTAGGCCAACATCAATTGGCCTCATTCCTTGCTGGCCTCTGAAATTTATGTAGTACTAATAGTGTTTTTTTAATAAGTGTCTATTTCCATTTTTTTTATACCTGTTGTTTGCCATGCAAAGGAAGAACAGCTTTCAGACATCCTCTTTCTAGACCTACATGTTCCATGTGTTACCCCACACAATTCTTTGTGTGTTACTGAGAGGATTGTGCTGATCATCTGGCCAGTTGATAGGTTTTATTGGTCATAATGCTCATGGCATCACTGGGCTTTCACTTCAGCTTGTGAAAAGCGGTGTGGCAATGGCTGGGATTAAAGCATTCAGTTACCTCTATAGTCACTGTCGCTATTATTTGGGTTTTTGTCCTCCATTGTGATCTTCTTATAAGAAATTATTGTAAATTCTGCATGCTGGTCGTTACCTAAATCCTGAAAGCCACCTGTTCCTATCAGAGAACTTGACACTGGGAGATGTTTTCTTTTTAAAAAGTACTACATTTCCCAAGAGAACTTCAAAATTGTAAATTAAAGACAACAGGCAGGCATTTGATTTCATTTGTCTGTTACTTACTAATACTGCTCTTACGGTTACATCCACATATCTCAATCACGTAGAACCTATTGGACGGCATTTGACATACTTTGTAAAAACATACCTTTACCTTTTTTAAAAAAAACAATGACCCAAACACTGCAGGATGATAAAAGTGGAATGGGCCTCAGCATAATGTAGAAATATGGTGTCATGTATGTGCACATGCAGTCCAGGTTTCAGTACTTTCTGGACTGACTTAGTTATTGCTTTCAATAACAAACTCTGACCTCAGTTTCTTTTTTTTTTTTTTTTAAGAGTGCTTTCTCTAAAAAGCTTCCTTATGCTTGCATATTATAGGCTTGGTAATAATGGGACTTGTCTGGTTTCGTTGCTAGACTGAGTCAGAGGTGTAAAATGTCCACTTGTCAAGTCTCTTCCACATATCTCTAATTGGCTGTGCTCTTACTAGAACAGGTTTCCAGGACTGGAAGTGGTGCTAATCCCTTAGTTATTTTTAAGGAATGACAGATGTAAACATCCTTAGAATGCCAGAGCAAGAAAACTCTCATTTAGACAACTACATGGGACACTTTCAAAAAATAAATCTCAAAGCCACTCTTAAATCAGTTCAGTCAAACTGTCAGAAAATATTTGTAAAAGTTCAGTTCTCTGAATTCTTTTCTTCCTATGTATCAAAAATAACCAAAGCAAATGCAAAAAGTTCCTGCCTTTTCCCTTCTGTGAATATTACTGTTTTCTCTCTTTGCATTTATTTTTCTCTGCGGGCCCTGTGCCCATCCAGTCAATCTCACTAGTTACTTCCACAGTTATCTTTGTGATATGGAGGAGTTGATTCATTTTGAACAATGTTGTGGAGATGGGCACTGTATTTTCATTACTTACATAATCGGATGTTACCTGGATTGAATGTGATAATAGAAATAGTTTATACTTTCAATAAGAAGGTATTTTTTCAGGTATGCATTTAGTAGGATGTGTGTATTGTATTCAGCTGCAACTTTTTAAACTCGTGTCTTTAGAATATATCAGTTCACTACCAGTTCTTAATCCTCTGATGTCTTCATTGTTGACACTTATTTGGCAAAAGAATATGACCATCCATCTGCCAAATGCAAATCAGTTCAAGTTATCTGTAATTAATAGCCATATGCAAGAAAAACATCCTGTAATTTTTACAGCTGAGCAGCTCGCCTTAGGAGGCAAGCAACTTTCTTTAAAGCAAAAGATGCCTCATTATGTAGCACTAAATCATATAGCTGTCCTCTTCTGTCATAATTTTAAATTTGACACACTTGAAGTACAAGGAAAAGTGATTTTTATAGATGTTCTGTGAAAACAGAAAAGATCAAGATGGGAAAGGTTTTCAGATGTTCAGTTTTCACCAAAGTCAATGAAATGTGAGATTTTAAATAACTGGGACAAGCTAGACATGACATGGCCTGGTTTTGGTTCACCAGTGACATCACAGATTTAGTGTCCATAGATATACTATGTCTGGCGCTGGCATATTTGACTTACAAAGACCTACAGTGGCACATCATATTCCTATAGCAGGCCACCTGGTTTGTTTGGCCTACAGAATGACCAAGTGTGGGCATGTTGATTAGCTGATCAGTAGTTGATAAAATGAAGCCTTTTACATTTTACCAGATCTTCTGTGCATATATTAGAGGAAGGAAGTCACTGTAGCTTTCCTGATCATGTGCTACTTCCTGTCCTTAAGTACAATAAAGCAAATAAAAATCATGTATTTGGAAGATTTTATTTGTTTGTTTGTTAAAAAAAAAAGGGGAGGGGGCAGGAGAGAGGGGGAGAAACCCAAATTTATTTTTCTTTTAAATTCCACCTCAACAGATTACTTTTGTAAAAAGTCATCAAATATATTTTGCTTACTAATGCAGTTGAAAATCTTGGGACCTGCCATTATGTTTTCTGCAGGCATTTAGAAACCTAGCTTCCATTCCAGCGTGTATTGGTAAACTCTGTTTATGTTCCAAAGGCATTTGCTGCTTGAGCAAAAAAATGCCTTTTCCCACAGAGTTTTAAACTCCAGGTCCTGACTCTGCATTGGCGTGGGTAGATCACAAAACTTTGCAGATGCTTCCTTGGGTAAAGGGTCTGGCCAGGCAGGCAGCAACAAGAAGAGGGATCAAGTCCAAAATCTTCAAAGGTGTATAGGTACATGAAATGTAGAGGATGTCCTGAGGTCCCCACTCTCTGTTGATACTGTGGTTTAGCATGTAATGTGGTCAACTACAGTATTTCCCTACCTTTGTGACTGAAAACCTGGGTGTAAAGGTGCAAGGAATTCTGTGCCTCATCCTCACTGCGGGAGAAGGTGTGCATTTGGGTTTGTATATTCAGCAGTGATGTGTTAGCCTGTTCTGTGCTCAGTGATGAGCTTTATATAAAGTTAAAGTGATATGAGGTTCAATCTCTTCTGCCTGAGACTGAAAATGACTTGCCCATGTAAATTATCTGTGTCAAAAATGATCACTACACACAATCATACTGGGCTTGATAGCGTTATGAAAACTGAGTTGATTTTTTAGACTTACAGGAATATCCGTGCTTTCACACTGAACTCAGAAGATTAATATTCTGATATATTTTTGACATCTTCCGCATCAGAATTTTTATGCGAGGAAAATATTTAAGTGGAAATTTGAATCTGATTAATGTCACCACCCATGTAATAGAAACACAGATCCATTTCTGCCTATGCCTATCCAGGAATTTTCTCTTATTTTTTCACACTTTGCAGTTTTCAGAAATCTTTTTTTCTTTTTTAATGTTCATGTATGTCACTTTCTCATTTTTGCTTCTACAGCCTTTTGTTGCTTGTCGCTTTTAAAAAAATATTAGGAGGCATTAAATAAGTTCAAATTTACTTGATTCGAGTCGTGTAAGTTAGGACTATATGCAAAGTGTTTATTAATAAGCATTGATTCTCATGCTTAAATAACAGAAAATCATATGACTTCTTTTTAGTTTGATTAACAAGATCAAACCTGGTATTGTGAAGAAGATCAATCGTTTGTCAACTCCAATAGCTGGCTTGGTAAGTAACGACGTGTCTGGGGTATGACACCTACTTCTGTTTGTTTTTAATGAGCATTCTCTTGCCTATTACTCTTACGTGGTCTTGCTACAGAAACCTACTAAGTTTTCAAAATCTTAGCTCTGTTTCAATTTTTTTGTTTACAATTGTACCACTTATTATGTTGCCTTAGGCCACATAGGTTACCTGCTCTGTGATTTGGATCTCTAACTTAAACCAGCTTGTCACTGTGTGAAGCTTCATCATCCCCAGATGTATCAAGCACTGAGGGCTCCTATGCACAAGCCTATATAGTATTACTTGTCTTTGTTTAAAGTCCACCATCCCATTTTATATTCAGAAGCCACTTCAGATGTCCCTTTGTTAGAGAGTGGGCAGACTTGGAAATGTTCTGTTTAACTGGAGTATTTTTAGAATCTGCTTTTCCCCACCCACAGCAAACCTTAGGTTGCATTAAAATACCTCTGATGCAAATATTTCCTCTCAGACTTCAGTTGAGGGATTTGCCAGTGTTTTGGCTGTAAATCACATTGTCGGGGAAAGGGAGGGACATATATGTAATCATTTTCACAGGAAATTGAAAAGATTTCCTGTATGCTGTCTGACAAATTTGCTCGTCAGGGACTGTAGGATACATTTTGTAGCCATTTAGCATCAGAAACCCTTTTGTGGGTAAATGAATTAAAATAATTTTTTCTTCATGGATTCAATTTTTTTTTAATGAAAGCCTTGTTGGCTGACCATATTACTGGCATATCTATGCCACTTAGACCTGTCACCAGAACTATGGATCTTATTGTAAAAGACACAAGGTAAATAGGGACATATGGATGATTCCTGTAACAAGTGGAAGATCCTGCTTTATGGTAAACGTGCAATCTCAGCATTAGGGAAAGACACCTGATTTCTTCACAGGAATAGAATGCAAAACATCTTTAGGTACTTATATTTATATGTTTTAATGGGAGGAGCCAACAAAACATCTGCTTTTGCTGGTCAGTTTTGTGTCTTGTCAGAGAAGAAGTGCAGTTAATTTGGCCAGAGGTTATAAGATTGGGTTAACTTGCCAATTACTGCACAGGCTGAGAACAGGCATTTCCACATCATATGAATGTAGAAAGTATTAGTTGCCTTTGTCTCAGAAATGCTCAGAGAATTAGGCTTGCAAATAACAAGTGCTGCAGATTCTTTTCCTGACAGGTGTCCAAAAAAGAATTAACATGAAACCAAAATCATTCTAGGGGGCATAGCACAACAGTTTGATTGCCTAAATAGCCATTTGATCCAAACCAGAAAACCATAAACTTGATTTCATTTTTGTGGTGACTTACGTGTTGTCTTGAACCCTAACTGTAAGAACTCTTTAACATGCATTTTTTCACTTATTTCCAGATGCAAAAATTTGGAGTATTCGTTAGATGTGTAGTTTCTATCTTATTAGTAGTGTATTATTGTTCCTTCAAGATCTTTCAAGTTCCTACAAGTCTTCAAAAATAAAGGAAGGGGACAAAAGGTGAATGATTCTTATAAAGCAAGATCATCCAGTAGTTTTGTAACAGCCCACGGAAAAGTTTTTACATAAGTGCCTGAGTTTGAGGGCCGTAGTGGGAGGGTTTGAGAAGATGGTGCTTACAATGATAATAGTGTGAGAAGGGATGTATTTTTCCCAGACTTGAGAGGAACATGCTCAGTTATACCAGTTTGAAAGAGCACAGCTTTCATCCCAGCATGTAAAAGTCAATCTGAAAACAGTAGTTTTGTGCTTTTATAAAAAAAAGCCATCATTGGTACCTAAGAGGCTTGGGATACTGTGGCTGATGAATCATAGGATTTAGAGATGGAAAGAGCTTGTGAGGGATTAGCTGGTAGGCTGGCTTGCCATGTTTTGGAAATATTTTCATTGTCTCTGAGTTGCTTCTCTCGCAGATCTGCTTCTAGATAGCGTTTTGTGTGGTTTGATACATCTATTCCTATGGCTCTCACTTCTGCTCTTTGCAGTGTCTGCCAGTCTTGCATTAATTGCTCTTCACTGAGCCTTTATGAGATGTAGAAATTACTGTTAGGGGGACTTCTTTCTGATTGTGGTAACTGTTTTTTGTGTGTGTGTGTGTGTGTTTTTGTTTGGTGCTTCTTTTGTTTCTCTTTTTTTTTTTTTTCTTTTTTTGGGGTTTTTTTTTTGGTTTTTTTTTTTTTTTTTTGGGGTGTTTTTTTTGTGTTTTTTGTTTTGTTTTGTCTTGTTTGTTTTCTTGGTTGGTTGGGTTTTTTTTAAACCAGATGGACAATTTCAAGAGATGGTCTTTCTTTCTAAAGGATAAACAGATGCCGTAACTTGAATTCCAGTCTTGCAAATCCTGTAATCTGAAGATCTTTCGATTGTGTTCCTTCTCCAGCTCCTCCCCGTGGTCCTCTAGACCTTAGGTCCATTTCCAAAATATTTCATGCGTTCATCATTGGGCAACTACTGTCCACTTCTGTCCTGGCTTTTCTGATTAAAAGGAAGCAACCCCCCATGTATTCTTAAGCTTTGTTGCAGTCTTATTATCAGAAGAAAATAAATGCTTTAAAAGACGTCTTACTGCCGTTCTCCCCCCCCCCCCCCCCCCCCAATTTCTTCACATTTGATTTTGTTCTTTTGGGAGTTGATGTATTTGACTTCCATATAAATGTGTATTTTGAGCTTTCACTTCAAATACTTGTCAGTGTTTTTTCAGCAGTACAGAAATGTGGTGCTCAACAGGCACCTTCAGTTGAACCTCCAGAAGGGTTTCATTATATTGTTTCTTTGACTTCATGGTTATTTTGAAAACAAATTTCTTGAGTAAAATAGGAAGTGAAAGCCTGGATGAATAAAGAAATGTTGTGTTTTGTATGGAATGTTGTGTGCTAGACTTCTTTATATTCAGTTAGGACAAAGTGCTTTTTTTAATGGGGTAAACGCATTATTTTTTTTTTACACCATATGTCACTTTAATGACACCTTAATTATCAAAATATTTAATAGGGACTTCATATTTCCAGTATCATCTAAATTCCAAGCACATTTCAAACTACTGAAAATAAGCCTTAGTTTTCACCTTTAGTTTGATTATGCTATTGTCTAGTGGGTTTTGGGTGTGGATTGCAGTGGTTCAAGTATAATCATGGTGGAATTAATAAATACATACATGTGTTTTGATGATTAAATACTGAAATGAAACCTGGCATTCAGTTAATACCCTGAATTGGTCCCAGGCAAACTTTAAAAAAAAAAAAAAAAAAGGATTAAACTTCTCCCCAGTTTGGCGTTGTGCAGAAAGGCTGGGCTGCATCTTGCATGGAAGTATTAACAACAATTGGACCTGGCCATAAGTCAATCTGCTGCAGCCTCACTGCTCTGTTTCTCTTCAGAGGCACGTACCTGTCGTGATTTGGATGACATCTAGCTATCATCTTAGCCGTGTTTGTTTATTCATTTATGTTCCAGTATGGAAAACTAAACTGCTTTACTGAGGTGAACTCAAGTCCCAAAGTAGTTGCAGGGAAGCGCTTCTAAAAGCCAGGTGACCAAAGAAGTGTCCATGCAGCTTTTGAGGTGGTTTCCTGAGCCCTGAGGTGTGCTGCCCGCAGAGTGCAAAGGACCAACTCCAGTGATAGTCACAGAAAGATGCCACTTGCTGCAGGTTGACTTTTAGCAGCATGTGGCAGGTTTTGAAGACAGCAATGCCCCTGTAGATTACCCAAAGAGGAGTTACCTGGGATGGTACTGTTGGTTTGTTTACTTTAATTTTGGCTATTTTTTAAAAATAACGTTTGTTTAAAACCTTTATACTAAAACAGTTTGCAGAAAATGAAAATTTAATTTCTGCTTATCTTTCCAACTGTCTAAATCACACAGTTTGTGTGAAAAGCAATGCATTTATTTTCCCTAGTACAGCATAGAAGCCAAGCGAACTGGCACAGAGTAGCAGTTCCTGAAGCCCTCTGGCATTTCTAGGGGGCATAAGGATAACCATCAGAGAATTGTGGAAGCTGGGGTTTCATTATGCACAGTAGTAAAAGCGCAGTCTGCCTTAAAAATCCACACTTTCTGGTCCATACTTACATGAAAGAGAGATGAGGTTTAAAGAAAATTACTCAGATTGATAAATTTTGCTGGGTTCAGGTTCTGCGAAATGATTTTGCTGAAGAGTTTTCAGAGGGGTGGTGGAAATGAACTGAGTGCTTAGCAAAGGCAAATCCGAGGAAAACCTTGTTCTTAATAAATAAGAACAGCTGCCACCCCAACATGCGAGATGGTTTGGATATAATCACACAATGGGGAGGACTTTTGTGGTCTGATGATGTATTTTCCAACAAGGCTCTGCAGGGTATTTTAAGGCACATCTCTGGCTACAGCGTCATTGTTCCCTAGAAACCTCACATTTCTAACTCAGTTGGCTGAACACAGAGAGAATCATGAACCAAGAGGGAAGTCATGAGACAGTGGGAAGATGAGTAAGTTGTGTGATATATGCAACCTCAACATATCTGTCAGAATAATATATTGCTTATTGCTCAGGATAAATAATTTTATGCTCTGTAGCAAGGCAAAACTTCAGTTCAAGTAAGTTTCCATCTGAGACCGGGTGGTGAAGCAAATTCAGATTTAGAGTCAATATCTCCTTTGGAGAGTGGTGGCTAATGGAAGCCTTGCCTTGCAATGTATTGATTTGGCTCATTTCAAATGAGTAGAGATGTTGCTAACTCTGACTCTCTTAAAATGAGTGCTGGATGAGTATTAACATCAAATGTCATCTTCATGAAGCTCTTCAGCTTTGGCAGAGGGTTTGGTTTTTTGTGAACTTCGGTTTCCCTTTTCACACAAAAGAACAAAACTGCACATCTCTAGGCATTCCCAAGTTTGAACATGTGCATCTGAAATACTGTGCAGTAGGATTTTTTTTTTGTTGTTCTAAATTAGGTTTCCTTTAGGGTGAAGAGTCTCTTGGTAGCTTTCCAGGCAGAACTTTTCAAACACTTCTTTTCCTGGTTCACCAAGGCCCAACACGCCCTTCTGACAAGTGCTACACAAACGTCATTCCCTGTCTTTAATGCAATCTAACATAACGCCACTAGATTCCATAATTTACTTAATTAATGTATCAGAAGGTATTAATTCCACTTACATCAAGACAGCCACCTCTAACAGTGGGGCAGAGACGCTTTGTTGTGAAGATCATCAGCATGTAGCTCCTACACCAGGAAAGCAGGGAATAATAAAGGTAAGAAGGGAGTAATATGAAAGAAAGCTATACTAAAATGAAAGGGGAGATAAAGACAGGGGTGGAGACCATTAAAACTGCTGCCATCGGAAAAATATTTTTCTGAGCCTTTGTGCCTAACACTTTGCAAACCATGGAACCGCCCTGGCACTTCCTTATCTTTTGTCATCAAGTAGAGCTGGCCAAAATTTCCTTTTCTGTGGGAAAGTTTGTTTGACAATGTTGTTTGGTTTTTTTCTGTTTGCTTGCTTTAGTTTGTTTGTGTTTTTTGTTTTGTTATGTTTTGTTTGTTTGTTTTGTTGGATATTTTTTTTTCTTCCCGTGTGTGTGTGTGTTGCACTGGAATGGCCTGCAGATTATATTTTGACTTCATTATAGGATGCTTTTAAAACAGTTTTTCTGGTAAGATCCACACCTTGTGAAGACTGTTTCAGTTGTATGCTTTATCTGGGATTTGGCTACAGAATTCCTTCTCTAGATTACTTAATTTTAAGTTAGTTATGCTTTCCAGTTAAATTAAAAAATCTGATGTTGAGAAGTTTTACTTTCATTTTAAAAAGTACCCTTCTCTTCAAAGCAGATCTCCTTACGAAGTTCATTCCTTCATGCTAAAAATCCTGACTAATTTCTCTTGCTCTTCAGCTTGTGTTTAGTGTAGCCTTTATATTGGTCCAATTGTCCTTTCTTGTGTTTTGTATTTTTGTTCAATAATTTGAATTATACGTATTAAACTCCTGCTCTGTGAACTTGACTGGTATGGGCTACATTAGTAATATTAATAGTAGCTTCTCTAGTATGAGAAAATGAGTATAAGAACTTCTCCTTTTTGTTGCCATTCTGGCAAATGAGGAAGGGCAAATACATGAACTAAGTTACATAAAAAGCTACTTTTTTTCTTTGCTTTGCTACCTTACACCAAAAAATAAAGGCTCAAGTCTGGATGGGCTTGCTGGCTGTGCAGCAACTAACAATGTCCAAAAATGCTCACAAGAAATAGCCTCACAGCTTTTGGTCAAGAGGTGACTTAATGAGCTGATAACCATTTGACATGCTCTGTTTGTTTGCCTGATGTTTCTTTTTACAGTAGTGAGGGATGTGGCACATTGCTTTTTCCTCTGAAGTTTGAAGTCACCTTTTAGATGAGGACCAGAGAGATAAGATGGCAGATGTGGGCTCTGCCATGAGCCCTGCCTCCACTGCCCTCTTCTCTTCGCTGACCTAGGTCTTGAGATTTTGATTTTTCTGTGACTGTAAACTGAGAGGTACAGGGTGAGTGCACACGCAGCCCTGCTGTGAAGAGTGAAGTTGCTTAAGTCCTATTTGATGTCTTTTTTCCTGGAAGCTGTTTGGTCTAGTGTTGCTTTTCAGAAGGCAAGGCACAAGATGATACATGTCTTTTTCTAAGAAGGTGGTAACTTCGATGTATAAACAAAGTTAGAGGCATCATCGTCTTGTTTTCTGGATGAATATGTTCAGCAAATTGCTGAGGAATTCAGAAAGACAAATATTTTAAGGGACTTGTAGTTATTTGGCATAATCCTTACCTGTACGAGTGGAAATTTTTGTTTTACAGTAGCAGTTGGTGTTACTAGTGCCTTCTGACTTCAGAAGGAGGAGGAAGGGGGAGAAAGTGGAAGTGGATATGGTCTGAGTCAAACTCATGCCCTGCATCCAATCTGTGCTTTCCTTTATAAGGCAGCTTACACACTTAACACAAGCTCAGGAGCACTTCAGATGTCAGGAATGAGGTCAGGTTCCTCTTTATAGTAGTAGTAATCTACTACTTTTCATTAAATAACCTTTTCATGCTTGTCATGGTTTAACCACAGCTAGCAACTAAGCATCACACAGCAGTTTGCTCACTAACCCCACCCAGTGGGATGAGGAAGAGAATTGTGTAAAAATAATAAAAACAAGTAGTACAAGTCATGGGTTGAGATAAAGAAAGTTTATAATAGAGTAGAAAAGGAATAAAAATAACAATAAAAGAACTAGAATATACAAAACAAGTGAGGCACAATGCAACTGATCACCACTTGCTGACCAATACCCAATTGCCAAGTAGTAGCCCCCAGCCAGCCTTTCCCCCCAGTTTATGTACTAGGTATGACATCATATGATGTGGAATATTCCCTTGACCAGTTTGGGTCAGCTGGTACTGGTGGTGTCTCCTCCCAACTTCTTGTGCCCTTTCAGCCTTCTCGCTGGCAAGGCATGAGAAGCTGAAAAGTCCTTGACTTTGTATAAACATTACTTAGCAACAAATAAAACAGCAGTGTGTTATCAACATTTTTCTCATACTGAATCTAAAACACAACACTGTACCACCTACTAGGAAGAAAATTAACTCTGTCCTGGCTGAAACCACAACAATGCTGCAGGTAACAAATCTTCCCCAAAGTGTTACTTTCCTTTTTCTAGTGGAAAGCACAAGATTTGTAGGAACTGGGAAACAGTGCACCCATTTTTAAAAAGGGTAGAAAGTAGTACCCTTGGAAGTAGACTCACCTCTATGCCTGGGATGATCATGGAACTGATCCTTCTAGAAGCTATGCTAAGGCACATGGAGAACAACCAGTGTGGCTTCACCAAGGGCAAGTCCTGCCTGACCAACCTAATGGCCTTTTGTGATGGAGTGACTACATCAGTGGACAAGGGAAGCGCTATGGATATTGTCTACCTGGACTTCTGTAAGACCTTTGATATGGTCCCCTACAATGTCCTTCTCTCTAAACTGGAGAGAGATGGATTTGATGGATGGACTGTTTTGTGGATGAGGAATTGATTGTATGGTCACAGCCGGAGGGTAGTGGTCAATGGCTCCGTGTCCAGGTGGCGGTCAGTGACAAGTGGTGTCCCTCAGGGATTTGCACTGGGACCAGTGCTGTTTAATATCTTCATTAATGACATAGACAGTGGGATTGAATGAGCCCTCTGCAAGTTTGCAGATTACAGCAAGCTGAGTGGTGTGGTTGTCATGCCTGAGGGACAGGATGACGTCCAGAGGGACCTGCACAAACTCAAGAAGTGGGCCCATGTGAACCTCATGAGGTTCAACAAAGCCAAGTGCAAGGTCAGGGCAATCACCGATCCCCAGTACAAGCTAGGGTTGATGGGCTTGAGAGAAGGAGGAGGGAGAAGGACTTGGGAGTTCTGGTGGATGAGAAGCTGGACATGAGCCAATAATGCACACTGGCAGCCCAGAAGGCCAATCACATCCTGGGTTGCATCAAGAGAAGTGTGGCCAGCAGATCGAGAGAGGCAATTCTGCCACTCTACTCTGATCTGGTGAGACCTTGCCTGGAGTACTGTGTCCAGCTCTGGAGCCACCCACACAGGAAGGACATGGACCTGATGGAGTGGGTCCAGAGGAGGGCCACAAAGATGATCAGAGGGCTGAAACACCTCTCCTGTGGGGATAGGCTGACAGAGTTGGCAATGTTCAGCCTGGAGAGGTCTCCAGGAAGACCTTATTGTCACCTTTCAGTACTTAAAGGAGGGTTATAAGAAAGTTAGGGACAATCTTTTTAGCAGAGCCTGTTGTGACAGGACAAAGGGTGATGGTTTTAAATTAGAAGAAGGTAGATTTAGCCTAGATATAAGGTAGATTTTTTTGTTTTGTTTTGTTTTTACTATGAGGGTGGTTTAACACTGGTATAGGTAGCCCAGAGAGGTGGTAGATGACCTATCCCTGGACACATTCAAGGTTAAGTTGGATAGGTCTCTGAGCAACATGGTCTAGTTGAAGATCTCAGCTTATTGTAGGGTAGGGTTGGACTAGGTGACCTTTAAAGGTTCCTTCCAACCCAAACTATTCTATGATTCAATTTTATTTATTTACTTATTAATAAAGAAATGGTCATTTGCCAGGAAGGGCAGCATAACTTTAATTATTTTTTTAAGTAATTTAAAGTAATATATTTTACTATACTTAAAAAAACAAACACGCAATTTGAGGCACCATGTTTTCTGTAATTTTGTCTTTGTTGTTGTTTGTTTTGGCTTTTAGTTTTCTTTCCTTTTTTTGTCCTTTCCCTCCTCCAGATACTTCAGCCTGTTAGTATACTTAACTTAAAACTTGTCTGCTCTGGCAATTTCATGAAACACTGAAAAGCGTTTTAATGTACAGTGGTATGTTTATCACATTGTTTTAAGTCGGTGCAGTAACATCTCCAAATTTTTCAAGTGCTTAAAGCAGATGAAGACTTCTACCTGACTCTTTCCAAGCAGGTGACTAGGATACATCTTAAGTATCTAGTTTTGTTCTGACAAGTACAATTACATGGGAGGGGAAACTTTTTTCTTTGATCAGTGGTCCAGCTGAAGTGCTCAAACAAGTTTTCTGGACGTAAAAGAATTTATATTAGTCTGAGAAAATATCTTTTCACCTGGGAAGTGACACAGCATGGTATTTCACATGTAACCATCAAACAGCGTGTTAAATTTCTTACTTAATGAATTTTAGTGAGATTTTGTCAGTGCTATGAAAAACACAACTGAAAATCGGCATGTGTAAGCAGATGTTGCTTCACATTTGGGAAAATGATGGGCACGCAAACTGGGGGATGAAAATACCAATATTAAAAAAAATAAATTAAAAAAGTAAAACATTATGACTTTTTAAAAATCTTTGTAAACTTATGAAGCATTTTAGAAACCTGATCATTCTGCTTAAGAATTTAAGAATAGACTTATCTCTGAAATAATATTTTAAAAACTTCTTATATATCAGGGTACTTCACAAAGGGCTCTTTACAGTGGCTTCAGTTCTACACCTGAAGGTAGCAGAGCATAGGCAGAGGGAGTTTTGCTGGCTTTCCTGAGGTCACTCAGTAAGTCAGAATAAGGTCAGGGTGAAATTTAGACTCTCAGTCCATTTCTCATAGATTATACTGCCAAAAGAAAAAAAACCAAAAAACAAAGTCTGTCTTGAGTTGAGAACCTAAAACTATAAATTAACAAATGTCAGGAGTGATGCAAGACCTGATCGGAATGTATGTGGAAGTATAAATCACTTCTGGTACTTTTTCTAGTGTCTTATGGGAAAGAGGAATGTGGCTTGTATGGAAACACCTCTGTTAGACAATTAAGAAAAGAGGGTTGTGTGCTAGAAAGGAAGTATGGTTATTAATAGCTAGAGATGACATTGTTCTGTAGTCTTTCAGTGCCTGATAGTGGGAGTATGTAATCTCGGCAGTGGTTTACTGATGTTTTGTGCCCTTCTGCTTGAAAACATATGGTACATTTCAGCCTTAGCTCTGAATTTCCTTTAATTGTTTTCTCTTGCTGCCTAAACACTTTGAAATGTAGGGTGTGGGGAAAGGGGAGGTTGATGCAAACTCTTTGTGACATTTTTAGTAGCTGCTCAAGACTTCGATCAGGCAGAATGAAACCCAGATGCTGAACTGAACTTGACAGGTTTTGGGTGGGGGATGAAGTGAAATGTAGCTAGGAGACATAAGTGGAGAAAAATTATACGGGTGCAGACCCCAGGAAATGGTGGTTCAACTACTTGCTTTGGTCTCTTGTCAGGGGACAGTAAGTGCTGGACATGTTGGTTGATCTCCATGAATCAAAAATAGTATTTTGGCAATGGTTTAAATGAGATCATGTGTTCTAAACCAATACTTTGAGCGTGTTACTGGGAAGACATGTTAAAATGCTGATTAATTAATTGAAAAAAATCTTGTAAACTAACTGGAAAGAAGTTTTCATCCATCCTCCTGCTCTAAACCAAAGCTCTGAAAGAGTATCACCTTTTTTTGCCTCAAGTTGCCAGCACTTACAAAATACGTAAATATGATTGCCAAACAAACTGCAAAAAATTTCCATTTATCAACTCCCAGCAGCTGTAGTCTGTGGTATACTCTGTCACTTGCATGCTCTTTCTGTTTCCTTAAATAACTGATGGCTGTTTCTCTGTAAAGAAACATTCCTTCCTAACTGGAAAAAGAATGTCAACCACGTAGAAAAGGTACACACCTTAAATCGTACTTGTGACATTTATAATCTGATTTCTCCTGTCTTTGCCAGGGAAGCATGGTTTTGAGATTTCCTGTGGCTATCGGTGTTTATCCATGTTAAATCTTCATAATCTGGACACTACAGTATTTTTCTGATGTATATATATATTTTTTCATGCTCTTTTTCTGGTTTATCAGATATTTCTTGATGTGTGGTGCTCAAAATTCATGGCGATGTCCTAAAAGTAGATGTTCATTGCAGCAGTGATAACTTGATTATTTTTTTTTTCCTGCGGTATCAGCTCTGGAGCCATACAGCTATGCTAGGCACTCTTCTGTTTGGCACAAAACCCTTATACCACATCTTTCAACGCCTGTCTGAACACCTCCGCGCCCGTGTGCATGTGCTGAATCACCCTCCTCCGGTGATGTATGTAAAAGAGCCATTAAATATGATGCCAACACCACATGCCGCGGAATGCTGGGTGCCGAGATGCTGCAGCTGTGGTGACTGAGCTTGCTTTCTGTGGAGCGTGAGGATGGGGTGGGGAGACACGAGGAAGCCTGGCACTAAGGCATGTTGCCTCCAAACCCTCTTGTTGATCTGGGTGTGCAGGGAGAGCTTCTGTACACCCTGGGATGAACGCATCTGGGGCAGCAATGCTTAAATAGGTTAGTAGGATGTACAGAGGGGCTGAGTATAATTTATATCATAATGTTAACCTCTGTGAGAAAAACAGGAAAACTTGTGTATACCTATTAAAAATAAATGGGGGGGGGGGATTGGTAAAAAAAGAAAAGCAAGCTCTGCCAAAACTTTAGGTGTTCCAAGAACAAGAGGTCTTTACTTCTTTTATTACTCATTAGGCTTCAGGGGAGTTTCACCTTGAAGTGGATTACTGCCATTTCAGTTCTGTGTAGGGGGGGTGACTTGGCACTGGAGGGTTTTACACACTTTGCTTGTAAACTACGTGTTGTATAAACCAGTTGGGGTGAAAAAGCACACCACTTGATTTCCCCACCCCCCCTTCCTCCCCCCTTTGGCTGCTTCAAAACATAGTTTCCATAATGGTCACAATCTTCAGACCTGTGAATTGCAGCAGCAAAGAGGAACATTCCTTTTCCTGCCTACAGTTTACAATTATGGATACTGGGAGCACCAAGGTAAGAGGGAAGAGGTTGTGGAGAAAGCTTCATTCCCGCATTCTGGCAGCAGGAGCGCCTGCTTTTTTGAGAGGAAGGCTGGAAGGGAATCATTGAAGAGTTGGTGCCTGTAATCATGTGTAGAGCTGGGGCAGGGAATCCTTGTGTCAAGGTTAACAGTAATTTATTATTTTACACAGTGTGGAAAAACGACGAAGGGCACACGGAGGGGAGTGGCAAAGCAATTAGCACTGTTTCTGATCTTTGGCCAAGGCAGTCCTCTGTGCACGCTGTTATAGGTGGGATAATTTGCTGAACAGAAGCCTTGAGGTCACTCTTAAGTCAAATTATGCTTGTGGCATGATTGTTTTAATTACTATTTTTAGTTTAGGGCCCAAAAAAAAGGGGGGGGGGGGGGGGGGAGTAGTTTGGCTATTCCACCTTGGTTTGGTTCAAGGTTGAACCCGTTAGCAGCCTTCAGAGCTTTGGAAACGCAGAAAGGTGTAGGAGCTGGAATCTCATTCTACAGACAGCATGAGTAGCTGACTGGCACTAAGCATCCTGAAGTGCAAGGCCAAAGTGGTAATTGGGAGTTCCTGGCTCCCAGGCCTGTGGTCAGACCACAAGGTTGGTTCAGTGCCGTTCCCTGCTCTCCCCTGTCACCTCTCTGCCCCTGCCCCGCACCCACAGCCGGTGCTAATAACCGAAACGTACCTCCGAGGAAGAACGAGTTACCCGACTTGTTCAACGAGCTCCTGCTGGAGGTTTCTTCCCTTACCCCACCTCCGAATATAAACAACACATAGCTGTGCAGTGATGCTGCTGCAAAATGGAGCTCTAAATGCTGTGCTCAACTGACTTGAGCAGGCTTTAGTGGTCAGTACAATCCTGCGCCTATGAAAAACATTTTCTACTTCTTAAAAAAAAAAACACAACTTTTTTTGTTCTTAATTTTGTAATGGAAGTGGGCCCTTACATAAGGGAATGCAGGTGCCAGTAAGGAGGGTTTGTCATGATGGTAGAGCTGAAGGAGACATAGTGTAAGCATTCAAGATGACTCCAAATGTCTTCATAAATGTAGTCTTCATTAAAAAAACCCCATGCTGGTTAAATATGATCTATTTGAAAGACTTCTAGAATTCTGTAGCCAAAAATAATGCATGTCTCTCTTCCTAAAATGACAAAAGTTTTCGTTGCTAGGTGCTGTAGGTAATGAGTGAGTGGGTTTTTTTTCTTTTTTGGTTTCTTTTTTTTTTTTTTTTTTTTTTTTTTTTTTTCTTTGGGGTGTGGGGGCAGAGCCTGGAAATTGAAAACAAATTCTGGCACCAAGTCGCAGTCTGGGTGATGCTGTAATACTTCCATGCAAATATGCTTTGCCGTGCTGGGAGCATTGGATGCCATTCAGAAATTTTCTTCACATCCTTCTCCTTTATACTTTGGGGGGGGGGGAGAAAAAACCAACCAACCAAAAAACAAAAACCCTACAGACCCCCCCAAAACCCACAGCTTGAATAACAGTAGAAGTAAGGGCTTTAACTGAAACGGTGTGTATTTGCATGAGAGCAAGAGACAACAGACTGTCTTCATCTATTGGCTGATGCAGCCAGGAAAAACAGAACAACACCTTTGTAATCAAATTGTTTTTCTTCTAGATGCCAACTGAATTAAAAGATATGCCAGAACTTGTATGCTTACAAGGTCTCACTGTGCTTTGGTGCCTGCATAGGGCTTTAGAGAAACAGTTAACTATGGAGGAGACTGGCTTACCACACAGCGTGACTGCACCCTAAAGAAAGCAGATATATTTACACG
Source organism: Todiramphus chloris collaris (assembly GCA_025345505.1). Classification (NCBI taxonomy): domain Eukaryota; kingdom Metazoa; phylum Chordata; class Aves; order Coraciiformes; family Alcedinidae; genus Todiramphus; species Todiramphus chloris. The sequence continues at coordinate 27,981,470 of JANVCC010000021.1, read as the reverse complement.
CTTGTTTAAATTAATATTCCTTCCCCACCCAGATAATCATGATCATGAGGGATTTATATTTTTAATTAAATTGCCTTTCAAACATACAAGTCAAATTTAGTGTGATGTTGCATTGCGTGTAAGTACTCAAAATAAGTCCTTTCAATTATCTTTCACTTCATGCCCTTTCACTTCAGAGATTTTTAAAATTCTTTTTGTATTTTACATACTGTTATGTCCATTCTCAGGCTGTTGTTGGGGTTTTGTTATTTTGGGGTTTCTGTTTGTTTGGGGTTGTTTTTTGGGTTTTTTTTATTATTTTATTTCTACTTATGGTCAAGTTTTTGATCGATCCTCTTTGAAGCTCTACTTTTGTTTTTTTTCCCCTCATTACACTGTTGCTTATGCTATTTCATTTCTCTGTTTTAGAGTTTTTAGAAGTGCTCTTTTTGTTCTGGTGGCTTTTTTTCTTGTTTGGTCCTCCCCCCCCCCCCCCCCCCCCCCTCCCCCTTTTTCTTTTTTTCTCTCCTTTCTTCTCCCCCCTCTTCTCTCT
>JANVCC010000021.1:27931886-27980838 GCA_025345505.1 Todiramphus chloris collaris | reverse complement strand
CCCCCCCCCCCCCCCCCCCTTTTTTTTTTGTCTTTGGGAACCTATGTACTTCACCACCTTACCAGGCCTGTCTGTTTGTCTTCACCTTTGGTGAAGTCGTGCTTCACCTTCGTCTCAAGTTCTTGCCATGGTGACGTACATTAGGAGCTGATTACAAGTATAAACAGAGCACTGGTACCAGTTGTGATCCCTTGTCTTTTGGGGTGTTTTATTTATTTTTATATATATATATATAAATTTTTTTGTTTGTTTTGGGTTTTTTTTTCTAATAGGAAGATGTCCATTTCTCATGTTTTCCCACAGAGTGACTGGCTTCTTTCTTCTTTGTGGTCTGGAGGGTAGTGATGAGATTGAGCCCTGCAACAGCAGCCCTGCTCTTCCCACGCCATTCATCTGCTGGAGTTGCAGTGCGCTAGTGCAGCACCCTGGCCCCTTGCCTAGGAGCAGAAGCAGCAAATGATGTCTGACAAGGAAAAGCAGGGAAGACTTGGCTCTTTCTTCATCTTGTGTCCATGAGGTTGCAAGAGTGAGAAAGGGAACCCTGCTCTGGTAGGACGTTGGAGGGAGGGCACGAACCACAGTCTCACTTTCAGTATGGGCATGGCATCTTGTCTCCTTCCCAACATCAGGTAGAGGGGGATGCTATAACAACAGGCAGAGAGAAGGTTTTGTGGCCAGTGATGCCCCATAGGGACCAGAAAGTCGGGCACATGCCCATAAGTGTGTGGTATTCTTTGTTGTTCCCCTGAACAGTGGTATTTAAATGCCTGTTTGTGGATGACCTGCTTCCTGCTGCCAGCTCTGTCTCTCTGGTGTTATGACTTCGCAGAGCTTTCAGGTGAGGTTAACTTTGAAGTTTGAGGCAGAAATGATATACTGAAAGGTAATGGCTCTACCTAGTCAGTGTTCTGTGTTGTGCATTTAATGTTTGTATGATGTGTGGGAAACTCAAGCTGTGCTGAGAGTATCTGAAATGCTCTGCTGTTTCATCACGCACACTATCTGGGCGGGAAAAACGGTCTCTCCCCCCAGCCTTTCCAGCCCCTCCCACCAAAACATTTAGAAGTAATAGTAATGTACCAGAAATGAATTGCACTTGAGTTTTGTGGTTAGGACTTCAGGCTTTATTTTTATTGTGATTTAAACCCTGTAATTCTACAAAGCTAATTCCAACTTCAGATGCTCACGGAAATGCACCGATTGAGCTCTGTATTAAAATCATCTAGGTGATTTTTGTCCACATTACCCCTTGTTAATTCAGGAGCTTTCTCTTTCAGTGGTTAGAAACCTTATGGGGTTTTTTTTGTATAAATGTATTTGATCTGCCTGACCATAGATCCTTGCTTTTGGATTTGGCAGCTCTTCTCTCCCCTTCTGGTTTTGTTTCCCTTGCGCTAGTAGATGGCAGCAGTATTGCCTCTCATGCAATTATTTGATATAATGAACCCAGGTTCTCCAGTTCTTACTACATAAGTCCCTTGTCTTCCTTCGTCATCATGCTCTTCTTTCTCTGCAAGCCTGCTAAGTTGAGTCTTTAAGTTTAAATGGCTTGGCTTTGTTGAGATTTGGACTATCTCCGTGGCATGAGGGGTTGTAGACACAAGCATGAACCCGTTCTTTTTCTCAAGCTCTCCACTTAAGTGACTTGTGGTCTCCAGGAGACAGGTCTGGTGTATTGTGCTTCTCCAGGCTTTTGAGTTCTGAATCTTTAAAAAGAGTTATTTCTGTGGAACATGATGAGATTCAGATTACAGTGTACCTTTTGAAGCTGAAGTGGTAACAGCCATTAGTCTTATCAAAGTACCGTTATATTGGTAAAAGGAGTAGCGTGATGGCTTCTATATTTGAGCACATTAATCACTGAACAATGTTCCCATTCACATTTCTAAGGATAAATCTAATTACAAAGTTGATAGCTTGTCATTTTTTTTTTTTTTCCTCCTGCTTATTTCTGTGGTGCTACTTAAAATTCATTACCAGGTTCATTATTCTGGTAGAGTTTAAAATGAGTCCAAGCTATTTTGAGACCTGTAGCTTCAGTGCTCTGCTACCATGATTAGGGATGGTCAAGAATAACTTGGCAAGGACAGTATTTAGAAGTGGTTGAAATTATACCTTATTGTGTCAATATCCAAGTGTGAGTAATAGCCTTTTGGATGTCATCTCTTGATTTTCTGGGCTTCAGTTCTAGACTATGACTGGAGGAGAGCTAGTTTTGAACAGTGTTTTTATCCTGCACGCCTACAAGTGCTGCGACTAGCTGTGTTCTGCTTCCCTTGTTATCTCCCCCTGTTTCTGACCCATTTCTGAAGGTTTTGACTCGTGTCGGCGATTAATCTTCTCATGGGATCGAAGCGTTACTTATCAGGAGGTTGATGTTTGACAGGTTTAATTGCTGCAACACCTCCAAAATTAGTTCTTTTCTATGCCAACAGTATGGTGGTTGTGCAGCTGAGCACCCAGTTATGAGCAACTCCTCTGATTTGTTTTTGTTGTGCTTGGGGTGTAGGCAACATTCATTTCTCTAAATCTGCAGCTCTTCTTCCTTGTTTACCTGTACAATGTGATCATTTTCTGCAGTTCAGCTGATGTAACCCATTGGTTTGGGAGTTTACCGAGGTTTGGCGATAGGTCAGACTAATCAGGGCATGTTGCCTTGGTGTTGGTGTCAATTCTGTTCATTAACTTGCAACTGCTTGTTTCTTCTGGTCTGTTGCTTTCTTTCTCTGTCTTATCTGCCTGTTGCTTGGACTCCCCAGACCCCTGAATACTGACCTGATAGTTGGATGTGTTTTGTTGTTTAACAAGTAGTTCCTCTTCTTCTTGCAATGGGACTTTAATGTGTGGCCTCTTGCATGCAGGAGAAACAATGCCTTTTCAAGCCCTTGGGGTTTTGGTGCTGATGTGCCAATATGTAATTAAATAAAACTGACACATCTATCCAGCTTTCCCTGTATTGCATGGAAATGAGAAAGAGGCGTTGGATGGAAAAGCAAAGCAAGCACCTCACCTGATGTTGTACCCCCCATCTTGGAGCTCTACCTTGGCTATTTTTGCAGGCAGCTTCTTGGGCACTGCGAGAGCTAGTGCACAGGCAGAGATGAGGTTGCCTGTCCTCCTTCCTTTCCAGTTTCCTCATCTGCCACCATATCGTGTCCCTCGTAATTGTCGCGTCACATCCTCAGGCAGCAGAACAGCCCCCACCGTGGCGCATCAGGCTTTGGGGCACAACCTTCAGGTGTGAGACAGTTGGGATCTTTCAGATGTGGTGACACAGAGCCCACAGCCTCTACGGGGAATACCTTGCTCAAATATTTCCCTTGAATGAAGCCATGTTTATAGACTGATAAGAACTACTAGAATCCTAGGAACCTTCAAAACAGAAAGCTGGAGGGGTTTGTGGGTTTGTTTTACTTTTTAAAGTCTGTATTAGAAGCAGGTGTTGTTTTCTTCGTGGATCCTTTTAAAATAAATTTTAAAGGATGGAATAAATGTTACATGCTGAGATTATGTGTCAAAAAAAAAAAAAAAAGGTTAAAAGTATATTAAATTTCTCAAGCAAAGCTTTTTCCATACTGCGAAACAGCGCTTCAAATGACAGGGCTGTATGTAGTTCATGAATTAAGTAACTTTGTGTGCCTTTTCCTGTGGCTTCCAGCTGAAGGGAGCAAGTGCGCAAGAGGGCACATTCTTTTCTTGTTGATAGCATTCCGCCTTAACGAGAAGGAATTTCTTGCCTATTGTTTATGAAGTGGAAAGAGATCATGAGTTGTATAATCTCCCTCTATATCGCTGGATTTTTGTTTTGTGGTTTGTTTGTTTTGTTTTGCCTTTGTTTTGTTTTTTTTTTTTACCTTGCTCTTGCGAGTTGATTTGCAGCAGGTGCAGAGCGTGTGGGTGACTGTAATACACAGCTCCGAAATTTAGATGCATACTGGTGTGAGCTGGGGGTGGTGGAGAAGGAGGGGAGGAAAACAGAGGAGAGACCCCCCCCCCCCCCCAAGTAAGGAAGCGGCAGAGCTGTACACGGTTTGGTTTCTGTCTCTCCAGTGCTTTGCTCAGCAACCAAACCCAGACTCCAGGTGCAGTATTCCCTCATCGGTCTGTGAGCATAGAAACAGCGCGTCCCTCCTCTTCTTCCTCCCCTGCCAAGAGTTTCTGGGTGGTGAATGTCAGTAGCTGGAGTTATTTTTAAAAGCAAGAGGTGAGGCTTGTCGTGCAAAGCTAGGAAGAGGGCGTTTGTTTGCTGAGCAGAGCTGACATCAAAGTGGAGACTGCTGCCTACTGGCTCGCCACTGCCTTATGCCAGGTAATCTTTAACGTACCCCTCAGTCACCGGGATCGCAGCCCTGCCTGCCTGTGTGCACGAGAAGTGACCTGCGGTCCTGATCCAGAAGATTGCTTTTTCACTAGTGTTTCTGTGAGCTGGACTTTGACATTTAAAGGCTCACACTAATCATCTTGCAAAACCTACTTAGTGCTTTTAACCAAGCAACTGCTTTCTACTTCTCTTCTCAGGATAATATAAATGTTTTTCTGAAAGCGTGCGAAAATATTGGACTGAAAGAAGCTCAGCTTTTCCACCCAGGAGATCTTCAGGATTTGTCCAATCGAGTTACAGTCAAGTAAGTTTTGTGGTTTTGTTTTCTTCCTCCCCTTCTCCCTCTAAACTGTTTCATGTTCCACTTTTTTTTTCTTTTTTTTTTTTTTTTTGTTCTTAATGTTTGCCCATAGAAAGTTCTTTTAATCTGGCACAAGCAATTCTTAATACTGTGGTGAGAGTTTAAGCCTTGCTAAGACTGGTAGATAAGATTTACACAAATTTATTCTACAAAATCAAATATTATATTATTCCTTACAAGCAAACTAGTAGTTAATATTTACAGCATTGAATATATGAGATGGAAACTGTTCAGTTTGTTTTTTTTAAACTTGGAGCAAAATTAACTGTTAAATGTTACTGAAAGCATCACTTTATGCTTTAAGATTATGGAGGTAAAATCTGAAAGGCTGAGGTGGTATTTTGATACTTATCTGAATGGCTCTGAGTTGAGGGTTCAGTGTTCCTAAAGGACTGCTTGTCTCACCACCCCAAATATTAATCAGGTGTTTGTCACCAAATGTCACATCTCCTACAGGAGAAAGAAGGGGTGTGAGTAGAAACCAAGTACTGAATTGCACAAAGGGTAATTGTCATGTTTACAGAGAAAAGAGTTGTCCTGTGAAATAGCAGTGGTTTGATTCTGAAATACACTTAGTATATTCTCAAATTTCAGGACTGTAGTGTTTCATAGGAATTTTATTACTAATTTCTGAGAGATTAAGGTGGAGCTTTACTATACAGACACTTAACAGGTGTTTTAAGATAAATGTGTCATAGAAAAATATTGTCTCGAGGAATCTTGCTTTTTTACAGTAATAGCTGTTTTTATTGTGCTGGTACAAAAAGTGAATTTATTAAGTCTCAAAACCAAGACAAAACAAACAAAAAAAGAACAAAAAACCTCCAACCACAAACAAACCAAAAAAGGCTTTAGTGAGTGTTGCTGGAAACCTGTCAGATTAAATGTTAAGAATTTATTCCTGTCTTGAATTACTAGTTTTATCAGAGGAATAGGTAGTAATCCTTCTGTAAATACAATGGGGGGGGGTTGGGGGGGGGGGACACACCAAAACCAAACAAACAACAACAAAAAAAAAAAGCAAAACAGAAAAACTGAAATGACCCAACTGCTTTCCTTAGTAAGAAGTACCTTGTAGGTGGATCAGGTGGTAGCCTGTTGGCATACTCTCTGCCCAGTTTCAGAATGAAAGTTTGTACCGTTTTGAGGTCTGATACTTGAGATGGCAGTGCGTTTCCCAACCTTTGACTCCTACCCGAAACATAATTTCTCACTAATGTGGTGTTCAGGGACTTGGCACGTTTCCAGGATGCTGGTATTCTCTCTGCTGGAGTGCCGAAAGCTGGAGGGTTGGTAACCTCTGCCATGCTTTAATTATCTGCATAACCCTTGTAAAGTTATTTTTGGTGGAGGTTTGCTCCATGGGTATAGCTGGGAAGGGTTGGAGGCGATCAGGAGCCAGTCTTCAGCAGTGTCAATAGCGACAAGCTGAAATCCTGGGGAGGTCGAGTTAGCAAACTGTTGTGCAAGGTATGTTGTCCAACTCGTCCCTACGTTAACCCAAGTGAGGTCAGCCATGAAATTCATCCAGTGGGCCTGTAACTTGTTTTTGGTTTTGTTTGTTGGGTTTTTTTTGTTTGTTTGGTTTGGTTTTTTATTGGTTTTCTGTTGTTATTTTGTTATTGTTTTGGGTTTTTTGATCCTTGGAACTCCCTTGCTCAGCTTTGGGAGCAAAGACTAAGGCTGGAATTTGAAGTCATCATAAGGCAATGGGGGGGTTTACATCATACCTCTTTGGCAATGGATTAATTACTGTTTTTTTGAAAAAGCATATTTAACCACTGAGCACTTCTTATGGACAGCTATGTACGGGGTCTAGGTTAGAGTTGAAAGAGCTGCCAGCCATATAGCCATATTTTTTTAATTTGTTTCAGTATAAGTTTGATTTTCCACATGTTATCTATCATATGACAGTCCCACAGTGTGTGTAAAATGCTTGCAGAGTAATTCAAAACTTCTGTATCTGAGCACGCTGTAAAGTGGTAACCTAACTATACTAGCACATTCTGATGTGTTTAGGAGTTTGGAGAGGGATGGGAGTGGGGTTTTATTCCAAGAAATAAAGCAAGTACATTATACAAAGGTAACTCTACCCATTGAAAAGATAATTACATGTCATTTGATTATCCAGAAGGCAAGGTAGTCTTCAGAGGGTTCCCAGGAAAAGTCATGTGTGTGTCAGGAGAAAGATGCTGTCTGATCAGGAGCTTTACTTACTTCTTTTAAATAATCATGAGAAAATACTTCAGATAATTTCATACATCCAAGCTGAATTGCAAATTTCTGCAAAACTTGTAGGATGCCAGGCCTCAGAACAGGGATACTGTTTCAGGTCTTGTTTTCATGCTATCCTCTGTTAAACTTAATTTCTGCATTAGAAGTACATAATTTCTTGTCACGAAGAGAGGAAGAAACATCTTTTATGTGCTGATTTTTATAGAAGCTTGTATTTAATTTTTGGCTTTCTGACATTCCTAAGCAAATTCATTTTGCTGCTGTCACCTGAGGCTAATTGCCCACATCTTAAACAGTCTGCGATAGGTTGTAGAGGACAACATCAACGTGTGCCTGGAGCAGTGTGTGTTTTGACACCTCAGCAGTGTTGCTGTGCTCTGTTGTTGCACCATGGTTAGCACATGCTTTTTATCTACCCAAAACAGATTAAATAAACTATGGTTTAAGCAGTCAGCTTTTTTAGGCTGGGATTGCTGAGAACAGTGCACTAGTAGGATACATGTATGTATTACAGGTCATAAGAAGATGCCTGGTTTGTCTTGTAGGTGGAAAATAGGAGGAAGGTACCATTAAAAGGGTGGGTCTGTTTCTGTTGCTAAGGACAACATGAGAGTTGTCATCATGTCAGAGCAAAGCCAGTCTCTGACAGTGGCTGGGAGTTGCATCTTTGTTCCTGCTACTCTTGGCCTTCTATAGATGTGTCTAATTACTCTGGTGCTGCGCAGGTCCTGCAGAAGGAACCCTCACTCTGAGGATGGTGTGTTTTAAAGAGATATTCCCTCTGTTCTTTCTGTCTCTGCTGCCTGGTAGAGTGTGGTACCCCCTCCTTCTTACCTTGTAGGAAATCATATGTCCTCAGGCTGCTGGAATCTCAGACCACTGTCCTGTCCTACCTGGGCAGGCTGCCTTCCCAGCAGGAAAAGTGATGTGCTCCTTGTTTTCTGAGCGTGCTTGCTCCCTTTCACTTCACCTTGTCTCAACAACAATGCCAAACCATTCAGAGATCCCAAACTGTTTATTTGTATGTGGTGTAATGCTTTTGTATCACCTGGCTTAAGGTAAAGGCCCTCTGTTCCTCTTGACTTGCCAAAAGCTATACTAAGAAAATAATCTTCTTATCTGGTAAGGAAGTTGCAACTTGCACTTGGATTTTGTTTTCTGTGGCAACTGGGATGATGCACAGGCATAATGTGAAACCTCCTCTGTGATTACTACTAGTATCTGGGAGAGGAGAGGCAAGAATCCTCTTAAATACCCAGACTTACAGTTCCAAGTGATTATGCGATTATCCTTTTTGCAAAGAAAAAGCTCCTTAAAATTTTATTGTTTAGCAGTTTGTGTGAAGAGGGATGGTTAAAATTACTGGTTGCTGTTCAAAGCCTTGCAAACATGCTTTGCCAGATCAGCAATGAGATTAGTGCTCGGGTGTTGTGGAAAAAATATACTGCCATAGATGGTTTCTTTTCTGCCAGTGAAAATGGGAGTGTGGATTAATGCCTAAGATTTAAAGTTCAGTCTCTCTGTAAATCTGCAAAAGTTATTGCTCAATGGTATAGTGCAGTAATGTGTCATGTGTTCACATAAAGATTATCCAGATGGATTTATTCGTCACATACTGTGTCTGTCAGTCATGTGCATATCTTCTTGTTTCGTGGTTAGTTATTTGTGTAAATGCATATGTGTCCCTCTGCAGTACTTTCAGTAGATTTTTTTTTTTTAGCGTAGGTTTTTGGGGTTTTTTTGTTGGTTTTAATTGCAGGAGATGTTATTTTAAAGCCCAGCAGCTTTTTGATTTTTTTTTCTTTTTTGTAATAATGCAAGGTTGCCTTAATACTTTATTTAATTCTTTTTTAGTTCTATGAAAGTACAAATGTAATAATAGCTTAGTGACTCTCAGTTGTCATCATGGTTACTATTTAAAAATGTTAAGCACTTCCTTACCCAGCTCTTTAGAGGTGACACACCCAGTTGTTCCCAGCTGTGGAAGGGTTCTGAGTAAAATCATGCCATGCAATTAAAAATGAGAGTATGCTTAAGCAGACACCAAAATTCTATTCTGATGTGATGTGTTATCCCAATTAGCGGTTTTAAAGGGCGCAGCCTGAACAACCAGATAATAATGAAAATTTGTCTGTCTTTCAAGCAAATTATTGCTTCCATCTGAAACAAAGAAGAATGAATTCTCTGAAATGATGTATCCACATAAACAATTTCAATAAGCATTGCTGGTTTAATAGATTAAAATATTAAACTAAGAAAAAAAAGCCCCAAACCCTATCAAACAATTCACTGTTTTAATTCTAAATAGCAAACTTTTTTAAAGCTCCTGAGTACTGATATTGAATTTAATAAATTAATTTCATTCTTCAATAACATATTAATAGAAGCCAAATATTTCAATTTGATATAATTACTGCAGGGTTCTATTTAGAGTTGGCCTTGAATGAAACTCTAAAATCGTCTCTGAAGATAGCTGGAAGTATCTCAGCACCATGCAGAACTTGGTTTTGGATAAGGCCTTCAACTCTTTGCTGCTCTGCCTGTCTTCACTTATTAATTATCAATCCTATGCGCTAAGTGAAGTGGAAATCTTAAAAAGCAAATGGAAAACCCTGGTGGAGAAGTCTTGTTGAAGTGGGATTGTGTACGTGTGATGAAGCAACGGAGCTCTGACTCTAGCCCTGTTATTTCTAACTTTTAGATAGTTCTATCTATTCATTTAATGTTACTTTAGCTCAATTATTTTTCATCACTTCCTAAAGCAAAACACAATCCTGGAAAAAATGGAACTGCTGTGCTTTCTGTAGCTCTATATAACTAGAGCCAACACAAGAGAAGTAACAACTGTTATCCATCATGTTCATCCTTGTGTTTGTGCATTTCATAACCTGAATTTTGAGACAGGCTCTCTATTTCAGGTCACTTTTCTGAATTCACTTTCTGAATTTAAAATACCACACAAAATATTGTTCAGAGATTAGATGCTTTTAAAATAAAGCCTGAGAAAATGAAATAATTGCTAAGTGATTTGGTTGTAGACATACATTTTGCATCTCTTTGTCTGTCTGGAGCAGGATACATTTCATGGTGTTTTCTTCTGACGGAATAAGAATGAACAATTATAACCATTATGCCAATATAAACAATTTGAAGCATACATACAGAATCACTACCTATCACAATTATTGTTCCTTACTAAGCAACCATCTCCTCCTAGGGGCTTTCAAAATGGAAGACTTCTACCACCAAGTTCATCCAAACACAAAGCATCCTCTAGTACCTACCTTCTTTATCCCATAATTCAGCTTAGAATAATACCAGTGCCTCCTTCAGTGAAGTTGCCTCACTTGTCTTTTTGGCTGCAGCTACTAAATGTGCAGGTATAACAGGGTTCCTGAAAATAGCATTGGAGCAACAGCGGGGAGGGTTTGAATGCAGACATCGATTCTTCCAGTTCTACATTCAGTCCTTCAGCAACTTTCCATTCTCATGTGTTAGGAAAATAACAATAGATTTTACTTTCTAGTTAGAAAAGATTGGTTTTTTTGTTTTAAATATACGGTGATGGATTCTCACTACTTTCATGTCCTTCCTGTCTAGTCCTAGGGAGTATGCTGGGTTTCCTCATTCCACTTGTGTTTCCTGCTCAGAGTGCATTCTTCTGTAGGGTCGACAAAAGCAAAGTGAAATTTCTGTTGCATGGGTTGAATGATACCACTTCCAAATAGATCACTGAAGAAAGCAATCTGCATAGAAACCGCTGAAAATACGGTCTTCTTGAGTGTAGTGCTGTTGTCAGTGTCCTTAGAACTCTGGGTATTGGAGAGCTTTAATTGTGAAAGCAGTACCACTTCTCAAACTTAGGAGGAAATTTTTGGGGTTGCTTTGACAGTAACACTCAGATATTTCAACTACCTGACAAGAAACTTGCCGGGAAGCTTGAGGTGTAATGATGAGATACTTTTAGGACACCTTAACCCATTTTCTGCCTTGGGAAGAGCTTCTGTCTGTACCTTGCTCCAAGGAGGCATAGTCAAGATAGAGGCAGAGAGAAAATGACCACAAATTGGCTTGCACTGTGAGAGCACCAGCTTAAGAGCTGGTGTTTGCTGTTGGTAACACTGAATTTGTACTTGGATCTTCTTCCTTATCTACTACACTTGCAGAGTTACTATATCTTCCTAAACTTGTTTGCTCAAGAATTTTATGTTTATAATAAGAGCACATGATGGAAATGAACCTGAATTTACTGTACTGATCTTTTCCAAGAAACATTTTCATGAGTTGAAAAAAACTAGTTCTAATTTGGCTTCAAAATAAAATCCAAAAACTAACCCACCCCCCCCACCAAAAAAAAAACCAACCCAAAACAAAAACAAACAAAAAAAAAAAACAAAAAAAAAAAAAAAAAAACAAAAAAAAAAAAAAAAGCAAAAAACCCCAACAAAAAAAACAAACCAAAACCACACCAAAACAAAACACACAACAGAGAACCACCTTTTCCTGACTTTTTATTTTGTGCAGAAGAGAAAGTCAGACTGGATGAAAGCCAAATTCTTCATTGCAAGAAGTGTGATAGTAGTTAGCCCTGAGCTCATACCTGTGTAAGGTCTTCAGCTTCTACCTGTATGACTACAGAGTCAATCACCGCAAAGGCTTGGGCATAAAAGTTTAAGAAACTATCATTGAATTCAAGTTGAGATGAAAAGGAGTAAAACAGCTTTTCCTGGTTTTCAAAACTGAAATGCAAACCATTTAACCAAAATTTAATTGGAATAATGACTGCTGTTTACTGTGTCTTTTTTTTAAATATCCAGGGAAATAACATTTCTTACACATGGGGTTGTAATAGGCTTTTATTGTAGTAACTGAGTTTCCTAGTGACACTTCCTTCAAAATGGAAAAGTGCATCACCCTCACTTCAGTCACTTCAGAATGACTCTAGAAATGTTCCTATGATTTTATAAGTGTGGAAATTTTCTTTTTACTCTGGGCGTGGGTAATATTTACTGATCTTCCTTAGCATAGCCATATTCTAAATATTGAAATTACTGGTTTTTGTTTAGGATATACCTAATCTTAAGGTAATGCATTTCACATGTTTAACTTTCATATTGATGAGAGTTGTGCAGAGGTAAAGAAAATCAAATAGTGTATTTTATTAGTCTTGTGAAACTTGTGCTTAGTGTAAAATATTCACACTCATATCCTTAATTTGCATAAGCGTTACATCATTCCAGTAAAACCGTTGGGGGCAATAAAATATGTTCCAGACTTTGGACCATACCTGCAAGAAATTTGCTTACAACTCTTCAGTGTAAATATAAAGTGTTGGGTGTGGTGCTCTTTAATATTTCTACTTGATCTAGGAACTTTCTGGTCATTAACAGAAATGTTTGGTTTTTTTTTTTTTTTCCCTGTTGTGTAATTTAAGTTAATTTACACTTTCTTTATGGGATTATACTCTTGATGGTATTTGATTTTGCCATTATCTGTTCTGTGAGAATAAGCTTCTGGATTTTTATACCTGTATCTACAAGTGTACAGGAAAAGTCTGAACTAATTTAGAAAAAATTAATATTAGTGTGTGACAGTTTTATCCAGAGCATTTCATGTATGTCTAGTGACACAGATCTATAGCCTTACGTTGGAATTTAAATAGTTACGGTACAAAATGGAGTGAAGGGTGTTATCGTAGCTTTCTGCTGAAAGGTATTGGTTGGTTCAAAGTCCTCATTTTTGATCCTATTATGTTCTAAAAAGTATCTCTGGAATAACTTTAGGGAAAAGGTTACAAAGCCATCATTGTTAAAAGCCTTTACAGTACTTTTTCAATGATTATTTACTTCTATGTTAAGTGTCTCAGGTTGAAGTTGAAGGACTTCTAAAAAGAATAAGCTTATGTTAGCTTAATACCAATTATACATCCTTCTCTTGAAGTTGGAGAGATTAGACTTGATGGGTGGACTGTTCAGTGGGTAAGGAATTAGCTGGGTGGTCAGATCCAGAGGGTAGTAGACAACGGCTTGATGTCCAGATGAAGAATGGTGACAAGCGGTGTCCCTCGGGGGTCTGTACTGGGACCAGTGCTGTTTAATATCTTCATCAATGATACAGTCAGTGGGATGAAGTGCACCATCAGCAAGTCTGTAGGTGATACCAAGCTGAGTGGTGTGGTCGATATGCCAGAGGGACAGGATGTCATCCAGAGGGACCTGGACAAGCTGGAGAAGTGGGCCTGTGTGAACCTCATGAGATTCAACACGACCAAGTGCAGGGTCCTGCACCTGTGTCAGAACAATCCTCATAATCAGTACAGACTTAGAGATGATGTAAGAGAGAGCAACCCTGCAGAAAACAGAAAAGGACTTGTGGGGTACTGGTGGGTGAGAAGCTGGACATGAGCCAATAGTGTGCACTTGCAGTGTCTGGGCTGCATCAAAAAAACCATGGCCAGCAGATGAAGAGAGGTGATTCAGACCCTCTGCTCTGCTCTGCTCTGGTGAGACCTCACCTGCAGTATTGCATCCAGCTCTGGAACCCTCAGCACAAGAAAGACATGAGAACTTGTTGGAGGGGGTCCAGAGGAGGGCCACAAAAATGGTCAAAGGGCTGGAGCCACTTTCCTACAAAGGCAGGCTGAGGCAGTTGGTCTGGTAGCTGCCATTGCCGGGATCTGCTTCTGGATGATACTCGGGCAGGGAGCGTGGTATCAGAGACTGACTCAGAAAGAAACGTCTTCAACATTGATGCAGCTGATTGCTGGCACTAGACTAAGATGGTTGACTAATGCAGGTGATATTTCCTCTTTCCTTTCCCTTCTAGAAAAAATGCCCTGCAAATGCAAACACGTACACACCTTTGAACCCAGCGTGTACAAATATGCATCAACTGACGTGTTATATGATAAAATATTTAACCGGGGTGGGGAAAGGGAGGCTAAGTTCAAAACACTTCTACTTTTGCACAGGCTGTTGAATTACAGACAGCCACTTGTGCCCTGTGAATAAAGGCTGAAATATGCCTGTCAGGTTTATGGTGCAGTAATGTATTCTTTTTAACTCCGTGACCTGAGGCGTGTAAGATGCTCTCAGCTGCGATCGCTTTCTGGGGTGAGGGCTGTACTTGGCAAAGCAGTAGCTAAAAATACCCGAGCTAACAGAAGGCACAGTGTATTTGTGTGTAGTTTAACTTTAAGATGAAGTGTGTTTTCACCACAGACCTGTGCAGTTAGGGAATTACTGCACAATTCCACAAATAATTTTGATCTGCCCAAATTTACCAGTGTCATAAACTGTTTTTAATAGTAGCTTGTAGGTCTTTTTTTTTTTTTTTTCAGAATCTGCATTTTTTTTCATGCATAAAACAGAAGGAAAACTTTGATTACTTAAGTGAGAACATGAAAATCAGAACAATTCCAATTTTGTGTATAAAATGATGAGTTCTGGAACAGCTGATATTGCTCAGGCCTGAGGTAATGAAGTCGTGTGAAGGCATTTATTCAGTGTTCAGTGCTAGTCCAAAAAAAACCTCCAAAAAACCAAAACCAACACACCCCCACCCCCCCAAAAAAAACCCCAAAATCTAAGCATTGTTAAGAAGTATTTGTAATAGGAAAAATAATGATAGATCACTGTGCTGCTGCAGGTAATCTGGAGTTTGTCAGTGTTGTAAATACCACCTGAAGCTTTCGACTTCGATCACTTTGCCACTGCCTCTTCACCTCCCCAGATACCCCCAAAAATAAAATCTATGGAAACAGAAGACCTTCATCCTCATGATGCTTCTCTGAACAAAAGGAGGAGTAGTTTCTATTGCAGGTTTAGTTATACGTGACAGGACTCCAGAGCCTGAGGGAGAGGTGGACAAAATAGCAACCTTGAAGCAAAGAAAACAAAAACCCTTGAGTAAATGGCATGGATAAAGTGGTTCAACTAGTCACTATCTGCCATGTTATACAAATAATCAATGAAACAAATGAAGGGGCAGTGGGCTTCCTTGTCAATAGATGCTGTGGAGGATAGAAGCTCACTTGAGTTCAAGGGTTAATGGAGTTCACAGCAAGGAAATATCTTAAGAGTTGCTTAATACAGAGAAACCATGTCTAGCTTGGGAAGTCTCTGAGGCAGAAGCATCTTGCCTGCTGTATTTTTATTCTTCTGTAAGGAGCCACTTGGGGTTGCAGGGGAAGAGGGGATCCCAAGCTAGATAGTTTGGATTTGGCCCAGTGTGGATGCTTCTGTGTGATTTTGAAAAGTGACATCCCATGAAAGCTGCTTTTTACTTCTGTAGATCTTTGATAATCTCCCCCAAGAAGCAAGACTAAGCTAAAAAACAAACACAAATTTTATGGAAGCAATTAATTTGATTTGCTAGAGCAGTAAAGCAATCTACCATCACTAAGCTGTAGGAAGCATGGAACATTTTATAGAGGTATCTGAAGAAATGAATAAAATAATATTGGGGAAGGAATATAAATCTCTTAATGTAGACCAATATCTGATTACTTCTATATGTGACCGGTTTGTGCAATCACAGGGGGGAAATATTAATTCCTAGGAATTTAACATTCAATGACTTTTTTTCATCAAGCCACTTAAAATTTTAGTAAAATCTTCGTAAGGATAATAAAGGAGAATAGCTAAAACTCTCATGAGATAAGCTGGCACATGTATTTGCATATACTATATTTATCATCATTACTGAAACCTACTTTTGCTCTAAAAAGATCAGTGTATTTAAGAGGCTTTGTTACTGATTTTGGGGTGGATACTGTAACTGTAAGATCTCGCATCAGATGGTTATGCAGAAGGTACACCCACCCAGATTGAATAAGCACGGAATAAGATCCAACAGTAATGATACTCCTCTGCAATGCTCATCCTGCAAAACACTCGCTTTCTCTGTGCAGAACATTTTATTCTTTGAAATCTGAGCTCACCTCTTGTATTGAATGTTGACTGCTGTTGAGAAATCATACAAAAGTCACTTAGTGCTGGTGATTTACTAGTATTTGCCACTTCATTGCAATGTTTTTGTTCCTTTACGAGGAAAAAAAAATTCTCTTGCAAGAGGATACTTTTCTTTTTATAAACACTTTGTCTTTCTGAAGCATTTTCCTCTTTGAGCTGTGACCAAATTCTGTAGTTTAATTCAGTCTTCTCTAATACACTTTGAATAATTTGTGACTGTTTTCAACAAGCTACTGTGTTTAGTTACTAAATGACCTATACAGAAATCTCCAGTTATCCAGTTGATGTAGTCAGTTCACAGTAGAGATGGTCACCAAAATGCTGTGACTGCATTTTTAAATTACTTCTGTTTTCTGTTCAGTATTCTTTTTTCATCGATTAGCTAAGACTTTTAAATCTATGAATCCAGGGACTGGCGACACCAAACATCATGAGTCTTGTGTCTGAGGGGTACCACGAGAGTGTTGAGTGCACAGGAGCTGCTCACCATGCTGCCCAACATAGGAGGACACATCAGCTCATCACCTGGCTTGCCCAGCACTGATTTGGAAGAGTGCGCTGGTTTAGACTCTGAAAATAAACTAAGGCAGGTCCTCCATGCTTATGCTGTGTTAGATGTCTGCCAAAGTCACTTGAGAAACTCCCTCTAAAGTGGACAGCATGAGTTTTATCGAGGGAAAAGTTGGAATGAAGGACTGTTGCTTTCTGGTTTTCTCAGGATGTGTATTTATGTGAGCGGGCATTGCAGTGAAAGGGCAGAGAAGTGTGGGAGGAAGCTGGGCAAGTTAAACCTAAAAGAATCAGAATCCAGAGAGAATTCAAAATCCAGTCATGAACTGGACTTTATTCTGAGCAGTTGTGAAATTTTCACTGAACTCAAGAGACAGGAAAACTTAGGAAAACTTACTATGTGAAATAACAAAACAACCTGCTAAAAAGTGAACTTATTTGTTTTGGGTTTTTTTTGTAACCTTTAGTGCCTATCCTTTCCAACAGGATGTACTTTACAATGAAAAGTGTATTGGGTTGGAAAACTGTCTAAGTAGAAATGCAAACTGACCATAACAATATATGAGAAGAATAAAAGACAAAGGCTTGGTTCACTCAAGTAGCTCAGGTATGAGCGCATAAGCAAGAACGTTAAAGTAGGTAAAAAAAAGAGCAGTGAAGGCTTCTTCCCATGTAGCATAGTTTGTGAAGAGGAATGGAGTCCCCTGGTGCAGGTATTACATAGCTTCCCTTCATTTTCCTTGCTCAGAGGTAGGTCTGCATGATGAGTTGTGCTGGCTTGGCTAAAAGCCTGAGCTGTGAGAACAGCAGCCACCTTCCACTAATACTGCAGGCACTGACCCAGAGCTGTGTCCCACCAGGAGGCATCTGGAGCATGTGTTGTAGGCACCTGTGACTCTTGTCTTGCTGGGGCAGCATCACATTACGGCTTTCTACCTTTACCCATCTTTCCCTTTTCTCAAGAGCTTTAGTATTTATCATGATGCTTGGTGTAGCCAACTAACCTGAGCTCTGCCTAGATTAGTGTGTTCCTTTACAGAATTTGTTAGAGGACAATGTTGCAAGGACAAAAGAAGTTGCAGCAAAATTTCATTCAAAGGCAATGTGAAAGAATTGATCCCTTTATTTCTTTAATTAACTGTGATGAAGAAATGGATCTTATCTGGTCACTAGTACTAGAGAAGTGTTGGAAGATACAGTCAGCCTTACCAAAATGCATTTTCAAATACAGCACTTTACATGGCAGAATGGTTTGCATTTGTGTACTTAACAGATTTTGGCATTTGGGATTTTTTTTTTGTGTTTTTGTTTGGTTGGTTTTTGTTGTTGTTTTGTTTTTTGTTTGGTTTTGGTGTGGGTTTTTTTGTTTGCTTGTTTTGTTGTTGTTGTTGGTTGGTTTTTCAGGTCCAAAAGCAGCCTGAATTGAAAGTTTCTATATCGGCTTAATTCTGGTTCAGGGGATGTAGAAAGGCAGTGAACACTGGAAATTTCTTTTTGTCTCCTGTTGCCCAAGAATGTGTTTGTGTTATTTTCATCATGTAAAAATGACATGTTGCTGTCTGATCAGTTAGAGGAGAGAGAGAAGCTTGCTTTTATCTCCTGGGGAAGGAATCTTTTTGATGGATATGTACCAAAGGCACGCGTACCTCACTTACAGGAGGAGCTTTTGTTTGCAGAATTTTTGTCAGGAAAGTAAATATATTCAAGCCCCTAGAAACTGTTTGGTCAAGCTTAATTGCATGTACGTTTTGGCATACAACGTCTAATGGAACATGTTCCTGTTATTTGTGCATCTGTAGTTGCAGGAGAGACTGGGCCTCTTATAAGCTGAAATAAGGAGCAGTGAAAACAGTGGAAGCAAAGTACTGAAGACTGTGTTTTTTCTACCTCACCCCAGCTAATTACTTCACGTTATTTTAGCTCTTAGTGCTGTGACTTCTTTGTTAACGCTACAAGTTTGTTTATGAAGACTCCCTTCAGTTTCAAAACAAAGTGTATTAAAATCAGTCATTACCTGTAAAATAATCTAGAATCTGCTTTTACACTAAATGAAGAGGAGGTAGCATCTTCTCAGTTTCTAGTTCCTTGGCTGTAGGTGGTCTGCATGTCACCACTGCTGCCACTCGGAATAGCTTTCTGATAATGCTCCAGCTAAGTTGGGATACCCACTGAAGATTTCTTGCTGTTTTTATTCTCCATTGCTCAGATGTCTCTGCCAGGCAACTCCCAAAACAAACAGCAATACTGGGTCAGACTCAGAGAGCATGCTTTGAAGTAGAGGATAGGTGATGGTTATAAAAGGTTAGTGTTTAATGGTGTTACAAAAGGTAGCTGTAGAGATTTCCATGCATTTGCTTATTAAAGCATGTAATGCCCTGATCCTTACATAAAAAAAACCCTGGATAATTATTAGAAAAAATATACCTCTCACTTTCCTTAGTGGTGGAGGTTATAGCAGAAACTAGCTTATAGATGGGATTTGAAAGCATGTGTCTCTTTTTTTAAGTGATGGTCAACAGAGTAAGGTAGAGGGGCAAAATGTATAAGACAAACTGGATGTAGCTAGTCAACTTTAAAAACCTTGTAAAAGAGAGGAGGCAGAAAAAGAAGTTAGCTCATTAAACAAAGCAAGTTGCAGTCTGTTCTAATCTTTGTACTGGCAATAAAATTAGTAATTAAAGAGTAATACTGTGATATTATGTTCATTGGATAATTATGTGTTTAACTTTTCATGGAGAGTTGCTTTTTGGTTTGACTAAAGCTCTGTTACCCCTGATGGTACTCCCTGGCCAATCTTCAGCTTGTGAAAGCACTTTGGCAGGTCTCAGCTGTACCCATGAAACACAAGATCCTCTATGCAAGCCAAAATTAGCAAAAATAAAAGCCTTTTTGAAGAAAGCAGAATTTCAAACCAGTTTTTATTTCTGTAAGTTGCTCCGGAATCATGAGCATTTTAGTGAACATATTTTTGAAGGGAATTGGTGTGACATTCAAAATGAGTGTGTTTGAGATTTTACACATTGTAAATCAGTATAGAATGAATTTAAATGTGCACTGACGTACTTAAAAAGGCCTGTTTGCTTCACATCCCATCTACTGATTTCTGTGCTATCAACATTCATCAAGGCTAACATGTCAGTGTCACTGCTTGAAAAGATAAGAGATTTGGGAGTGCTTTTGACAGGAATTAGTTTTGTGGGGTTTTTTTTCTCTTTGCAAGGAATGATACCTCTGTGCTTTTAATTTATTATTCTTTTTCCCCAGTGGTTTTCCTTTTTGAAGCATTGCTTGATTTTTGTTGATAACTTTATTATACAAAAAAGTTAAAATATATTCACCTGTGTACTTATTCTGTGACTGTTAGGGTTTTTTCTTTCAGGAGCTTAAGTAATAATTATATAATTTTTAATAATAGTTCAAATAATAACTTATGTGACATTCTGTCCAGGGTTCATGGAACAATTCTGGATTTCTTTCCCTAGTGAAATCTTGCAGAAATTCTTTCCTACCTGAAAAAAAATTTGGGGGTGCATACTTCTACATGTACTCGATGTTCTGTTTTCCAAGTGAAGAGCTTTAAATGCAATGTGGCAGAACACTTCACATTCATCTTCTTTCTCTTTGAGCAATAAATATCTGACTGCTTCAGTGGTTCCCAATCGGTGTCTTCCAATAAATTAGCATCAAACAGATGGCTGATTTGTTATATCATGAGCTTTTTTGGATAGTACTGATTTATGTTATTAAAGATGAGGCTTGCATAACTTACAGTGCAGTATAAGCTATTTTTCAGTATCTTAGGAAACTTCTACGCTGCACCACTCCACCATAAATGTATTTCCCTGATGAGGAGGACTGTTGCATGTGTTTGTACCTTCACTTGCTAAAAACTCACGTACAGCAGTGACTTCTATTAAATTTATTATAAAAAATATACAATCTAGCAGGTTAAATGGGCCACTAGCTGCATCTACACTGAAATGTAGATAGGGTAACATATTAAGAGCACTCCAGCTATTTTTCCATGTCCTTTTCCACCTACCTATGGAGCAAGAAAGTGAAAAGTATATTGCAAAAAGCTTTCAGTGTTGGGTGGATAATGTGGTCAACAGTTTGCCATCTGGCAATGGAACATAATGATAATGCTCAAGGTTCTCTCCCTTGTGTGGTATCTGTGGGTCAAAGAGTGAAGGTATTTCTATCCCATTCTTTTCTCCTATACTTCATGATGGTTGCCATCCTGTCAAGGAGCAGCTGAGTATTGCTGCCACTTGGCAACCTATTCCTAAACCACCATCAGAGACTGATTTATCTGCTTCCCATTGGAAGATCATACTGGTTAAACCTCTGTTGCATTGAGTTAATTTCTTCTTGTAGCTGTTAGCCTGAAGATAACAAAGAGGAGGGCGGGCCTTGGAAGTTATTCTCAGTCTCACCCTTGTGATGTGCGTGTTGGCTTCTGAGATGGCTTCCTGTGTGATTCTTCCCCAGTTGTAATTTGCTTCAGGTAGGCTACACTAGAATTAAGTGTAGTCAAGAGGTGAAACATCCAATTAGTTTTATTGTATTGCCTTTGCATTTTTCCTTCTGTCCAAACTATCAGTCTTAATTGGGAGATAAGTTCTTAACTTGCCACTGAACTGTAAAACCATGAATATAGAGACAGCACTGTTGTTGTTGTTGTGATCTGTGAATCAAATAGGGCTAAAAACTTGAGATCAGAAGGGCTGTTTCCATAGAGGCTTCCAAGGTAGCAGGTCTGGATTTAGCAGTTGCTAAAGCAACAGATATACTGTCCCTTATGAAGCTGACCCTCATAGCAAACCAGTGCTATTGACATACTTTACAGTTTAGCCATTAGTTTGATTTAATCTTTGCAATGATGCAAATGCAGTAATGATTGCTGTTCACAGGGTTTTCAAGAAACCCTTAATCTTGAAGATGTGGATTCCTAGATGAGCCTCAAGGTTTCTGTTAACCTTATGTGGGTTAAAAAGACTGCCTGGTCTTTGCATAGAAATGGTGAGGATTGTGAGGGAAAGGATTTGTGGAATAACCCCTTCCAGAGCCCAGGGGTTACTTTTGTGTTATCCTGGCTCTGCAGTTTGATTTGACTTCTGGGAAGGATAGCTTACAACCACCATGTGTGTTTTAAGGATCCTACTTCTCCAGTGCTTCCTCTGGCTAGAAGGTGAAATTCTGCAGATGGCTAGCTGTAGTTTCCAAGAGTTGGTGCATATAGTATCTTTTTTTCTCACGAGAAGGAAGATTCCTAATTTAGCATTTACTCATGCAGTCATTAAAGATGTTGGGAATTTTGCCATGGCCGCACTTGGAGCAGAATCGGATCGTTTTGTTCCACTCCCTACCACCAGACTTAGTAGTAATAGCTTGTTGGAACATTTTGATGGTGTCTTAATTGGTCTATTAAGGTGTTTTTTTTTCCCTCAGTCATCAGTTTTGAGGTACAAATTACATACTTCATGAGTACCAGTGAAAGAGAAATGTGAGATCATCTACAGTTCCCTGGCTGGGATCGTCTTCCCATATTGTTAACTTAGTTCAAGTTTTTATTCTCAGACTCCTCTAACTTTACAACAGAAACTCTCAAATGACTAATAGCACACTTGGTTTCAGTAGGTTGGGATTCTCCAACTTCAGAGGTATATGGTCAGACTAGCCTAACACCTCACATCTCCTTTTTGCCTCCCCACGCAGGCTTTCTAGCATTCTGGCAAAGCAAGTGTTTGGACTTTTACCCATTCTCTCACTTGCAGTAAAGAAACATTCATTTTTCCAACATTAAAAACTTGGCTGGAAAACCTGGCCCCAAAATCTTAATGTTTCGAGCAAATGTTTAAAAATACCCTCTGACTTGGCTGCTCTCAGTGCCTTAAAGCATGGGGTGGACAAATTTTTTTTTCCCCAAAGACAGCTCATAAAAAAAAGCTAATACTTATTCAGTAATATTGATATCAACAAATAGATTTCAGTAATTTCAAATGTTACATAAATAAATCTGAAGCCATAAGGAACCTAAATTAGAATAGCTGCATCTTTAAAGAGCTCCTTTACATGTTTATGCTGCAGAAGCTGAGGATGGGAGGTGAGAATTTTAACAAGTAGGAAAATAATACCTGCTTATCTTTGATCTTGTCTGTTCCCCTCCAAAAAAAAGGGCACATTTTTGCTAAGAATAGTACACTTTGTGAATTTTACTTAGTTTTTGTATCTTGTTGTTTTAAATTGTGTTGCTGTTTCACACAATGTGTTCTGGGAAAGCTGGTTCAGGGGATATAGATATATACATCCTCTTTCAGTATTCTTTTCTGGTAAGGGTGAGTAGATGAACGTTTTCTTTCTGCATTAATTGAAGTGCTCTTTCCTGGCTCTAAATAGGAAGGCTCACAAATGAAGGCAGGTCAAGAAAACATAGGAAATAGTGAAGTTCAGCTGTATCTGTGTACCTCTCTTCTTTCGGGCGTATGTGCATCAGCCTAAATTAATAGAGACCTGAGTTTCATGGTGAGAAGTCAGGTTTAGTCTGTGTTTCATGCTTTTGTGCTCTGTGTGATGAGTGATGATGTTGTGCTCTGTGTTGCTATGGTAACCCCAAAAAACAGAGAGAGAATACAGCAGATTTTCAAAAAGGAAGCATTATAATTTCTTTGGTGCTTCCTACTTGCTTGTGAAATATTTTGCCAGAATATTACTGAATAAACCCAGTAGTCCTTTAAAGTTCTTCCTCCAAATGTAGAGACTAAACTAAATGATGCAGTCATGCATAGTGATTTATTTCTACTTAAGGACAAATTCCAAAATCACTTTAACTTGTTTCCAAAATTTTTATCATGGAATAAATTCTGCTTACCTCGTACCTCCATTTTGTCATCTTTGCTCTGTCCATTTCTATAAATAAATCTAAATTCTTTCCAAAATCCTAGCTCTGTGACACTTTCTCAAAAGCTGTGCTTTTAGAAATCCCCCATTAAACTGCTAAAGCCTTTGTTCTTTAATGTGACAGAGGTTGAGAATGAAAAGAGGGCCTGGGGTGTAGATACTACCCCAATTCTCTGTCCTTCCGTACGATAGTTTGGCCAGCACTATGTTGAAATTGCTCTAGGGGAAAAAAGAGCCATCAGAAATCTGTGCAGCGACCCCCAGGTGCTGCATCTCCTGTGTACCCTCAAAAATGCTGTCTCCTCTCAGGAGGGCATATCCATCTTCATGTGTATTCATGTGTATCTTCATGTGGCATTTAGGGGTCTTGGTCACCCTGAAGAGACAGCGACTAGAGTGGACCGAGTTCTGGATTACTTCCCACTCACACGCAATGGATAGGGCATCTGTAGTTTCTGCTGTTAATTCTGTGAGTCATCTCTGTGCTGAATTGTTTTCTGTGCATATGTTAGAACAACAGCAACTGAGCAGATACCTGTTTGGTATCTACTTATGTGGAGCAGTGTTAGCACAGGCGTGAACATAGCAATACCCGGCATAAGTTACAGTCAATCATCTTTTTTTTCTTTATAAACAGGTATGTTTGTTGACAAATATCTGGTATAAATTATACAGTATAGACTTGAATTTTATGGGTTTTTTTTTTAATCTTTCTTTGCACATCCTAAGAAATTAAATAGACCTTGCTATTGAGTGTTATATGCCACGGTAAACGGTTTTGCTTATACATGAAGCACTTGTACATCACCACCTGTTTGCTTGAGACCAAAAATAACAAAGGATTCACATTTACCAAATCTTTCCCTGGACATGGACCAAGGGAGAAGGTTGAATGCAGGAGGTGTTTGGTTTTGATTTCTCCTCTCTGATTATAAAGGCTATAAAAATCTCTGTCTCTGCGAGCAAGCAGAGTTGTATAACTTGCCAAATCCTATCTCTTCGTGAGGGACCAGCTCTAAATGCTTTATCCAAATTGAACAATTCTATGACTCCTGGGGGTCGAGGGCAAAAGAGTGCACATGGACAGTTGCTATGGAGTAGTTGGGAGCTGGAAAATTTTTTACTCTAGCTTACCTTGCAATAACTTGTTTATCCATGCCCAGAGTTGGTAGAGAGGTGTCTATGCTTAGCGGGAATAAATGAGTCAGTATTGAGGGCTATTCTACAAAATTACCTTGGGTGTCTGCTTGTGGGAAGATGGGATGTTGAAATACTTCAGTTAGGTGTAAGAGTGGGAGTAAAAAGAATAACAGTTTTGGTAATATTTGATTTAATAATGGCAAAGAGGCATCGGGCAATAAAATGAGTTTTAGTATTCCCTTGAAAAAATGGTAACTGTGAGTTGCCATGGTTGCTGCAGCTTAGCTTCTTTTTTGTATAGTGCTTCTGCACTATTTCTGTTCTAGGTAACATTTACACCTTTGTGTGGTTTTGTATATATTACTAAAAACATACAGGATTGTGCTTTGCCTATTTTGTTGCTTTTTAGAGCGACTTCCCAGATGTACCCACTATTCCATTTGGAAAGAGTGCTAGCATAGTTATGTGTTCCCCACACGGATTCCTCTTCAAATTAATCTACAAAATTTATACAATATGGTCTAGTCTTGTGGGGGGAATGAAGACAAAGGATGCAAGAAAAGTTAACATAACGATGCTGATCATCAACAGGATGAGATCAAAGTCTGTTGATTCTTGGGAGGGAAGAGTGTAAAATCATCTCTAAATTTTGAGAAGGTGCAAGGAAGGAAAAAGGTAGAAGTGATACCGTTCAAAATAATACAGTTGACCTTTGCATAGGGATTATGTACATGTTAAAAAAAACAAAAGGGGAGGAACAGGGAAATAAAGCCAGGAGAGATTCAGCAAAGTAATATGCTCAAAGTTCTGAAGACCAGTACTTTGGAAGTTACAAAAATGTATAAGGTGCAGAAGTAGTGATATGATAGCTATCTGTCAATCTATTTAAATTGTTGTGTATTTGGAAGTGTTTTTCTTGAAAAGCAAGTATTTTCACCTCTTAAGTTCAAATGTCCTCTGGAACGTGAACAAACTGTTTGAATTCCTTTGAGAACTCCTAACACTCTGTGTGAGCTTAGAGTCAGCTCTGCAACTTCCAATTCTTTGTGGAGAGAGTCCATTGTTTCTCATAAAAGTCGATGAATGTTCTCATAATGCTTGGCCAAAGTATATGGCACATGATGGGTACCTTTCAGAAATAAAATAACTGCTATTTAGTTTTGCATAGGTACCAGTAAAAGTACCCAGTGCAGACTGGAGAAAAATTCTAGATTTGCCCTGGAAAACAAACCAAAAAAACCCAAACAGTAGAATAAATACTCAGTTTAATGACCTGTAATTGGTGAAGCTGATGACTTTTAGGGGTTTTTAGGAATGGAGTAAGAAAGACACAGAGGGACCAGTCAACAAAGCTACACCAATTCCTATAAATACTTTAGTTTTCTTTAATGTAGCTTAATGTTTGAGCAGGAAGCTGCAACATCCTGTCAGTCTCCTCTTTCACTTCGAATTATTGCTGCAGTAATGCTCCATCCCTCTTATTTTGCCCACCTCTGAGACGAGAGCCAAGGAGTGCTTAGGTTATCAGCCAGGCTTATCTACATGGGCTTGTTCTTCCTGTGGATGGTTTTGGGCGTTTCAGTTTTATTTTCTGTTTGACAGCTATGCCTTCTACCCTAGGCTATCCTGAATATTAGTTGTCTCTTTGGGAGAACTTGTAGATTAGACTGAGATATGAGGAAGTTGGCAGAGGTGAACCACCCAGGGAGGGAGGGAGGGGTCAGAAAAGAGTGTGAGGAAATGGCTAATATTAGTGTCCGGTGACTTGCTGGGGCTGATGCACATTTCCAGAAGTGACTGTTTTTGTTATGATAAGGGATTTAAGAATAGCGTGGAAGCATAACGGGTGAGATCAGCAAGGAAGCACCACGCTCAAAAGGTGGTATGAATGGGCAGGGGATGGATGGGGACATTTTCCCTTGGAGGGTGTTGGCTGACTGCAATCCCGTTCCCCTCTTGGGCGTCTCTTCTCCGCCCCTCATCCCCTTCATTAGTAGGCGAGGACAGGAGGTGGTGACAGGCTGCTTGGTCATCGTGGCCCGCAGAGGTCCTTACTGCCAGCTGGTGGGTTTGCGGGGGCATGGAGAAACACTTTCTGCTGTCATTTTATACCTGGCTCTGTGTGCTGTTACAATGTAGGTGGCATTGGGTCTGCTGGTTATGTTGCTATGGAAAATACATGTGCTTTTTATAGTCGAACAGGAAGGTGTGTTTCCAAAAGCCGTTCTTGAATGCTGCAGCCATAACTCAACTGTTTTATTTCCAGCAATCCCGGCGGTGAACTGTAGCTCTCGGGGTTGGATATCAGTTCGTTAAGAATGCAAGTGCTGGAGGAATGTCCTCGTGTTTCTGTACCCATGTGGCAACTCCATCTTCCACTGGAGCCTTTCTATTCTCAGCAGCACGTGGGAATTCAGTGAAACCCGATAACGGCAATATTAATAGCAGTTGAGTAGGTGGCCAAAGAGGTTGAAATGTAGCACAAGCCTGCTGGTAGTTGGACAGCCGGCATTCGTCTCCTGTGCAGCAAACCTCGGCGGGGGTGGAGAATCCTTCAAACCCTCCGACGTCCTTCTCAGAAGCGTAAGTGAAGCTGGTTGGTGTCGGGCTAGAGCGCCTGGAGCTCAGCGAGGAGCTTGGGAGCGGGCTTGTTCTGCAGCCTGTTCATCTGCTTTGGCTTCCAGGACAGGACGTGGTTCTTTTATGTCCTTTAAAGGGCATCCGGGAAGCGGAACTGCTGCCTTGGTGGATGGATCTTCAAAAGGAGAGCAGAGATACTTCTTTTTAAACAAATATCTTGTCAAGCCCTGTGTTTGTGTCATCTATAGTACAGAGGAAGGGATGGAAAATAGATCGCATTGGCAGCTGCTGGGGTTTCTGGAGTATTCGTCACCAAGGGAAGGGTTTGGCACTGGGCACGGTGCATTTGTCACTGGCACATTCCTTTCTATCAGTGGGAGTGTCTCTGTCCTTTCTCCCCGTAAATGGGTTTGGATTTGTCTTATCCCTTTGGGCTTGACCATGTGGCCTCTTGTCAGCAGATAACTCTCATTATCTGGGAGGGGGATTCTCTGGTCTACCTTCTCTAAAAAAAAAAAAGAAAAAAAAAAAGATATCTGTACTGTAAATATGTTTCTATGCGAGAAACAGACCCTCAGAAAGCCATGCTTTTTGAATGAGGTGCTGTAAAATCATCTTCCAGAATTTTGTGTTGACTTCTTGGTATCTTGGATTTGGTCTTGAGCTCCACATTAATGCTTTCCCTGGAAAAAAACTAAGTGAAGTTTCAAAGTAGATTTGACACAATGAATCGATAAGTGTTTTGTAATTTAATATGTATTTGGATGTGGGGGAGCAAAACCATATAATGCGTTAGGAAAGCAAAATCCAAACTCCAGGGTATATATATATTTTTTAAAATTCTTGAAATAAGTTAACTTAAACATAACTGCTTTTGTAAGGAGTCAATGGAGAGGTGTATATCTGAGTGTCAGCATTGCCAATAGATATGTTTTATAATTAGTTTATAGTTCATGTTTTCTTAAAAGTACTGTGGTCTGCTAACTACTGTAAAGTATGTGACTGTCTTGTACAGTTGGGGTTCTTTTTATTTCTAAAGTATTGTATTAAAAATAACACTAGCAAGTATTATTTCCCCCCCTTGGAGGGGGAAGCACAAAGCACCTCTGCCTATCTGGCTGGGGTCTTGTCCCATGGGGACTCTCCTGGTACTGGCATGTGAAGCAGGGTCCTCCTCCACCAAGCCCCCTGTCCTCTCCTCTGCAGCAATGTGTTGTCTCTGCAGTGGTGTTGATGCAGTCATTTTTATGAATGCGCTATAAAGCAGATGAGCAAGTGAATTTGGGGTTTAAATAGGTATATTAGGAAAAATCCCAACAAAGAAACAGGCACAGCCCTCTGGTCCTGATGCACAACGATAACCACTGTGTGATTCAGAGTTGTGTTGGCATAACCACCAGGGCAGCAAACAGGAGGGGCTGGAAGGGAAAGGGAGACCAGGAAATCTTTAAAGTAGAGCTGCTGCCAAAGCCTTTGTATTGCCAGGCTAGGGCCTCGGTGACTAATTTTGCTATTTAACCTTGAGCAAACAGCAGAGCTGAGAATAAATTCCTTGAGCTGCAGCTCAGCCTGCTGACCTGCCATGCCACTTTGTTTTATTCTCACAGAGTGGTCCTCGTTAGAGAAATATCCATCAGTCTGTGCTGCCAAGGTGTAAGTGATGTCTGTAAATATGCCTTGTGCTCAGACGTAATGGAGATATTTGGTCTTTTAAGTGTATAACCTGCTGGCAAGTGAGAGCTATTTCTGTCCCGTTTGTCTTTTTTCTGTTTGCTAAAGGATTGACGTAGATAAGATGATTTACACAGAAGCTATTATTTTTCCATGGGTGGTTATTTTACATCATTTTTGCATCAGTTTTCAACTTGGGATCACGCAGTTGTACTTCATAATTATGGTAATAACTCTCAGATATTGTTACTTCACGGCCTTTAGACTTCCATGCTACATTTGATAGCTGTTTTCCAGGATGGCTTATCTTGAGGTTGTACCTTTATTGAAACCACTGCCAACAATTAAGGTTTGCACTTTGTGAATTAGGAGTTGCATTTTTAAAACTTTGAGATGCCTTTGTTAGGTGGTATTTGACATAGGGGTTAGGCTGGGTAACACAGAGAATCGGCGCTGTTGTTCTCTTAAACTTCACAGTGAGTGTTAAAATGCTGATCCTGTGGCAGGAACAGATGAAGTATTCAGAATAAAATTATTTCTGCAAGATCTTAACCACTCTCTGTAGCAGCTTCCTCTGCTTAGTTCAGACATCCTCAGAGAAAGCTGCATTGTTAGTGAAGGGAGATGCAAAACCTTCTGGGAAGACAGAGAAGGTAATGTTTGAAATCAGACACAGTGATTTAGTAAGTGATGTTGCATCCTCATTTGGAGAGGAACCCACTTCTTTCAGCGGGTAGTTTTTAAAATGTGCCTTGGCTGTGCCATCCTGAGCAAAACACCAGCCTTCCTATAATGCTTCACCATTCATTTATTCAAGCCAGAAGTTAGCTTACCCAGCCTGATATTTTCATAAGAAAATAATCTGCACCAACTGGGCTCTCTGACAATTTCAGGTGAGAAATCAAAAAGCAGACTTCTTTCACAGTTGCCCAATGCCTTGCTTCCCAGTTCAGAAGGGACAGGGAAATACTAGAGAGAGTCCAGTGGAGAGCTGCGAGATTGATTAAGGGACTGGAACATCTCTCTTATGAGAACAGGCTGCAAGGCTGTGGGCTGTTTAGCCTGGAGAAGAGAAGACTGAGAGGGGATCTTACTAATGTTTACAAATATCCGGAGGGTGGGTGTCAGGTAGAAGGGGCTGGTCTCTTTTCAGTTGTGCCCTGTGACAGGATGAGGGGCAACGGTCACAAACTGGAACACAGGAAGTTCCACCTCAACATGAACAAAAACTTCTTTACTGTGAGAGTGACAGGGCACTGGAGTCTCATTCTCTGGAGACTTTCAAAACTTGCCTGGATACATTCCTGTGTGGCCTGCCCTAGGTGGTCCTACTCTGGCAGGGGGATTGGACTAGATGATCTCCAGAAGTCCATTCCAACCTCTATCATTCTGTGATTCTATGAATGTAGGGTTGGCATTTATTTGCATTGATGAAGATACTTCAGCCAAGTGGGTTACCCCCTCAGTCTCTAGAATATCTTTTCATGGGACAAAGATGTGCAAGATTGTGTGTGCCCTTTAGTTCTATAGACTTGCGTTCAAAATAAGGTTATAATTGTCCAGGAGTGTTTAAAAAGCTTAAAGGATACATTGCTGAAGTTCTTGCACTCTGTCTTCTAACTGATTTCTTCAAATACAGTGTGCAAAGCTGCGTGTTTCAGCCCTGTGTTTTTAGAGACAGACTTGCAAAGGGGAGTGGAGGTGAGAGCAGGAGCTTGCTGTTGGGTAGCCACAGGTTGTCAGAGAAGGTAGGGTCATGTCTCTTCTCACAGCAGCAAAGAACTTGCAGTGCTTGAGGTTGGCGCTTCTGTCTTATCCCCTGCTATGAACTGTAGTTGTTCAGAGATATATACAAGGCCACAGTTGAATTCTTTGTATAGCACTGCATTACATTTACATTTTGATAACACTTTATGAATAAAGCTTTTTATTTAATTTGTTTCATTTTGTTTCATTTCTTTTGCTGCAACTGACTTCCTATCTTGCATTTTTTATTTTGTTGCTCACAGGAAAAAGTAATTCCCATTAAAAGCTCTTCAGTTTGTATCACACATCCAATAGATATTTGCCCAGCTATTTTAAATGCAGTGTACTGGAGGGTAACTGGGAAATTATTTGTGCACATAAGCTTGGTTGTGACCTGCTCAAGGTGATCCTGCTCTGGCAGGGGTGGTGGGCTAGATGATCTGTCAAGGTCCCTTCCAACCCTTAACATTTTGTGCTTCTGTGCATCATGAGCTTGGCCAGGTTGTACGTATAAAAGGCTCTTACTTTACCCAACAAAAGTTAGCAAGTGGATCCAAACTGCATCTTCTGGAAGTTGCACGTCTTCCAGGAGAAGCAGCTGTGAAGTTTGTAGGTGACAACAGCATTGCTTCTTTTTTCAGGTTTTTCTTTTGACATAAATGTTCTGTAGCTATTGTTTTACACACCTTCTAGGACAGTACATCCATCATTCAGAATCCTCCTTTTCATAGGTTAAGCACCACTGAAGAATAAATATATTCCTATATAAATGAGGAACTGATTGGTCTCCATTAGCAGGGGTTTTCTTGTTTTGTTTTTTATCTTTGTGCTCAGACTACATCTGTCATGACAAATTGCTGTAAAGGTTTAGAGACCAATAGGTGTAGTTCAGAGAAGGAGAGCAGTGATGCTAGTGAAGAAACTTTGTTCATGGAGAGTAAACAGCTTGCCTACTTGCTTCTGTTGTTAGCTGAGCAAACACGTGAGTGAAGTATGGTCTGTCATTCAACTGTGTGAAATATCTCCCTGCCTGCATTTTGGGTCTCAGCAGTGCTCATTGGTTTACCTGAATGTCCTAAGTTTTGTGTTGTTTATAGCTCAAGTCCACAGGCCTAGTCTATTTATGGTTATTCCAGTATAGAAAATATATTGACATATAAAGACAGCTGAACATTGTGCCTGTTGCAAATGGTTGGCTTAAGTGATTCCGGAGAACTTGTAGAAAACAAAGTGAACATCATCATAGTCATGTAGCTTTGCTGTACATGAAGGTTGGCAGCCTCTTGGATACAGGCTCCAGCTGACTGACAGCCGAATTTTTCACTTCTTATTAGACTGCTGGAGTTTGGAAAAAAACTTTAAGGCATCCATAGCAAAGGCACGCATAGCCTCTGCTTTTATGACTTGAAATAACAGCAGAAATTCTGCTAATGAAAGGCCTTTAGAGCTTGAAGATAAAGAATGTAAACCTTTAAAATGTTTTTTCTTGGGTATGGGAAGTGTAATGTTGATAAACACCACTGCAAGGATAATTTTCCATCCTCAGCTTGGGAAACCTGCCTGTATCTAATCAGCACATATGGTTGCAGCCATGGTGTGTCCTGCAGCCTGGACACTGAAAAAGAAATCTGCATATTGAAGAGAAGGAAGAGGATTTACACCCCCAACCCCTCACCCCCAAAAATAAACTCCAGTGAAAGAGGAACATCAGTGTGTTTCAGAAAGTTTTGGGGTTTGGGTTTTGTGGGCATTTTTTTGGGTGTTGTTTTTTTTTTAACCAGTGTAAATATTTCATACTAAAGGAGACAAAGGTTCCTCCTTGTCCACGAAAAAGTCACTGGCTACGAAGCCAGCAGCATCTCTGGCATGTGATACTAAGGAATCTGCAGGTGATGACTGAGCTGGTCAGACCATTCTCAGGACTTTATGTTCCTGGCAGCCTGATTGCTGTGCCTGTCCCCACAGCATAAAGAACTAACAACCACATCATGTGGAAATGGGTACTCTCAGACTAGGAAGAAATGGAAGGAGGGGTGGTCTGTGTTCCTGCCAGTTATCACGTTGCATCAAGTATTGTATTTCCATGAAGAGCGTAATCTACACTGTCCAGGTCCTGTCATCATTTTTCTATCTTGTAGCTGTCCCCTGAACAGTTTATTCTACCTTTTCCATGCAACTTTTTGAGTATTTGTTCCTAGACAGACAGAAGCAGGATAGGTGCCCTGAAACATTGTTGGCCTGACCTGTTACAGGGCTCTGCGTAGGTCTTTCTGCTGCTGTACGTTCTCTGCTTTTTAGTTTGACCCACCTCATCATGCTGTGTGTCAAGCTTCCTGCTGAACCAGACGCAAACCAACAGCATCTGGGGCAGGTGGAAAGTTGTTTCAGCGTGTTTAAGCCATTTGCCCTTTTATAACTTCTGGCAGTGAGGGTAGGAGTGTCGTTCAGCTGCTGCCTGCAGTCCAGCCTTCAATATTTACACCTGAGGACTGAGGCTGTGGTACCCACCTTTGAGAGGCTCCCATCTGAAAAGTTTCTTCTCATTCTTCAAATGAACAGGAGGAGAACAGGACCACTGAGCGTGCATTGGTACACTTTCAAGGCATGCCACAAATTGGCTAAATACATATAAATAAAAAAGTTTACTAGTATTAGTGATTGGATATCTATTTAGTATTTTTTGAGAAAGATGTATCTGACATAAAAACAAACCATACCCCTCTTTCCAGCCCTATGACATTGCTTTTCATATGTCCCAGTTTCAGTTGCTGATTTTTTTTTTTTTTTGTCTGAAAAATTCTCTTAGTGTTGAAGAGTTCTCTGTGTCTGAGGCAAATACATTAAAATGTGTAATATAATCAAGGAAAAAGTAACCATTGAATCAATTTTCATATAGAACTGAAGATCTTCCTGGCTAATAGAGGCTGTATTTCCCAAAGTTATTAACTTGTTTTCCACTTTTTTTTTTAATAAAAACTGTAGCTAATTAAAAAAGACTAGAGCCTTTCTGAGTACTTTTTGAATCAGAAAATATGAGAGATGAGCTAGTTGCTCACTTTATATGTAATAATTGAAATAGTACAGAGTTATGGCTATGAATTCAAAGTGAAATGGTTTTATTTCTTTCAGAAGAGTCAGAGTTGCATATTTTATACAGGCCTCTAATTGGGCTTCAAATGTTTTAAATCTTGAAAAATAATTAAGTCAGGTATTTAAACACGTTTCATTTTCTTTTGTTTTTCTCCCTCCCTGCCCTGCTTCAGACCGGAGGAGACCAACAGAAGAGTGAAAAATGTAAGACACATCTACTTCAATGCTTCCTGAAACAGTTTCACACTAATTTTGATAAAATATTTTTAAACCACTTCTGTTTATGGCACTATCATGTTCACCTTATTCTTCATCTCTTCATTTATCTGATGTAAATTAGTGTCGTCTTACCATGACCTCTGTGCAGCTTGCTTTCACAAATAATTCGTTTACTGGAGATACATGAGATGCATCGTAACACTGATTAGTTGGTTTCAATGGACATCATAGCTAATAGTGTAAACAAAATTTTACAATTCGTTGTGGGAAACATCTCTTAACAGCACACTGAGATTTCTTTTATACTGGTACATGGTATGTGAGGAAAGTAATTAAGTTTGTATTTTTTGTTTGTTTCATTTTTAGGTTTTGATTACATTATACTGGCTTGGGAGAAAAGCTCAAAGTAGCCCTCATTACAATGGTCCATACCTCAGTCTTAAAGCATTTGAGAAGTTATTAGGGCAAGCGTTGACTAAGGTAAGGAATCCAAAATGAATAGTAAACAAATAGCCTGAATTTTATACTTTGACATACACTACAGCATCAACTCTAGACAACCTCTTGGGGATTTAATTTTACTCTTAGTTTGGAGGACATAGCCATTTGTTTTGCTTGCTCTCAAAGTCCATAGGAAAGGAAAGATTTTTAGCTTACACTGTGGTTCTTCTGCTACCATTGTAATCATGAAATTCAGAATCTACCTGCTCTGATTGATGTGGTGGGTTGTGAAGACCGCTGTCTTGATTCCTTTTGGCTGAGATAAGAGAAATTGAAGACCTCGTATTGAATCTCCTATCCAAGCTGTTGTGCATGTTGTTTTTAGGGGGTTTAATAGTCTTAGTTACAGTTCATCTGCGAACTCAAAATACGTTTTGCGTTTCTTTGGGTAAAAACGCACAAGTAGCATTTGGATCTTTTGCAAGTTTTTTTAATGTAATTTAATTTAACTCTTCTAGGCGCTTGAAGAGTCCAGCCACCTGAACAGAAGTGGCAGGGACAGTGGGTACGGTGATATTTGGTACGTTGACCGCGGAGAGCCCTTTTCATCTTCCACTAGCCATAAAAGAGACGATTCCTTCGATAGCTTGGACTCTCTTGGTTCAAGATCCTCTACAAGTTTTTCATCAGATATAACCTTGAAAGGTGGCAGTGAAGGTATGTTTTCCTCTTTGAAATCCTTTGTTGACCTATGTCTTTCAAGTGTGGGAGAAGACAACGTATGGACCTGGTATTTTGGGTGCCCAGTACTTAAACTGGCTTGAAAAGTAACTTCAGTTTTGCAAGTGCTGCAGTTGCATTTTGCTTAAGCAAATACTGACCTTCAGCTGTTGGTAGAAACAAAACAATGCTAACATGAGTTTTCCTAGGAAGGGTTGCTGGGACTCTTGCTGTCACTGTCACGTTAGGGTCTATGTATGTGGATAGTGTTTTCCCATAGTTTCTAGGCAGGGTCACCTAAAATTTAACAGTTGCAAAAGTCTCTTGCTTTTTTCCTAGTGTGGATATGTCTGGCTTCTGTGTCTTCATTCCATTTGTGAATATTCAGTATTCAATAGGGTTTTTCCTGAGTAGCTTAAAAACTGAATAGCAGTTTTTACTTCTGCTAGTTCCTTACGGAAAGAAAGGTAACTGGAAGAAAATCTGTGACATCGGATCACTACAGCTGTATTCTAACCTGCATTTCTCTCCCAGTTTTATAATTCAATACTACAGTCTAACTTAAAGCTATAAAAATAGCGAGCTTTTTGATTTTGTTTCATGTGAATAACATAAAATCATTGGGCCAAGACCACATGTAGTGTTTCTGATCTGAGCAAGGCAACATGTAGATATGCTAGATATGTGACCTACCCTGGGCTTCTGGTGGGCGCTAATCTGATGAGATGAGCACACTGCTGTACTTGCAGGTAACTTGTCTTCGTTAGCAAATTCTGTGCTGTTTTACATCCTCAGACTAGAGGTTAGTGCTTTCTCTCCTGCAGGGAGCAGTGATAGTGAAAGAATGGAACAAATGTAGCAGGAATGTGAAAATCAAACTCAGCTTGATGCACCTTATCACAGCTTTGCCACAGTCTTCTAAAAATACCTCCCTTGCTGTCCCATCAGTAGCCCAGCAAATTTGCAGCTGAAACATCCCAAATGTGGAATTAAATTGATTTTTAGAAGATTTTGGTGTAAGTTCTTATCTAGAAGCTTGTGCCTATGGGGTAATGTTTGTGCCTTCCCTTTTCTCCCCTTTCTTCTAAGGTTGTGACAGTGACACAGACTCGGAACTGCCTTTCAAAATGCATGACTCCCATAAAGATGACAGGTCTTACCGTAGGATTTCTGTGATTGAACCGAAACCTACCACTGACTTCAATCGCTTCTTACCCAACAAAAACAAGCAGGCAGCATATGTGCCAGCGCCCTTAAGGAAGAAGAGGACAGAGAAGAATGAGGACAACAGGAGGAGCTGGGCAAGTCCTGTCACGGAGTCAGATGGAACATTTTCAAGGTATTGGTGTGCAGTCTTAGTAAAGTGGACTTTGATTTAGGACTTCTTAAAGAAAAGCTGCTGTTGCTGCAGTACAAACTAAAGTATCTGAATTTGCGTATTTTAACAAGGGGGATGTTGTGGTGTGATTGCGTGGTTGTTGTTTTGGTTTAGTTCTGTTATTTTACTTTGTTCTTCTTAACTAGTTTTCTGGTCTTTGAGTGATGTTTTGATTGGTCAGATTCCAGTTGGAGGGGATTTAAATGATCTTAAATACAAGTTTGAGAGATAGGACTGTGGTTTTAGTTTCTCATTAAAACCTTCCAAAATACGGTGATGAATTTTGGTTTTCCAGCTTCTTGATGCATACAGATGAAATTAGTGGGTAGTTCTTGGGTTTCATCATTGCCTTCATGACTTCACTGTCTTCATTCTGTTCCTGTTTTGGTCAACCTCAGTGGACGTGAAAGGAATCCTGTAGCTTCCTGCCAAAATAGCAGAGCAGAGTGTGGGCTCTCAAATCCAGCTTCCCTCCAGATGATCTATGAGTATGACAGTGGCTCTGATTCAGAAGATGAAAGAAGGCTGCCCGACGTGGTTATGGATGACTTAGCAAACCGTAGATTTCTAGTCAAAAAGAGCCCTGTAAGCTCTGCTGCACCTGGACATCATTTCGTGTTGCGCAATGACTCTCCTAAATCTTGTTCACAAGAAAGTTATCCAGCTGGTCCACTAGCTACAATGCTTGAACCACTGAGGTCAGAGATACTAATCCAAGATCCAGTAGCTGTTATATTACCTAAATTGCAGTCCATAAATAACTCCATAAAGTTAGCCTTCTAATCAGCATTTTAACACAGCTGATAGTTTGTTATGCCTTCTCTGACAAACTTTGTTGTTTTGTTTTTTTTCCGCTGGAGGCAATAGGATGCTTTTATAACCCTTTAACCTTTTTTTTTTTTTTCCCCTGGTGCTGCAGTGATGGAATTGAGAACTAATTTGTTTCATTCGTGAGGTTGAACTCCTGAGCCAAAAAGCATGTCTTTTTGTATTCTTTATGACAAGTTGCTACTAAAATATCTTAACTGATTGGGTATTTTGAACAGTAACCAGAGGAGGCAGAGGCAGTTGGATACTAAAGACGAAAACAAACCAAGAATTAACATTCCTTCAGAATTATCTGGGTATTTTGATGAGGATGAAGAAGAAGAAATAGGCATCCCAAACATTGAAAAAGATGATCTCTATTTTCGCAAGCTAAGTTCTTCAGCGGCAAATACAGTTGTTGCTTTTGACAAATTTCTTCCTAAGTTTTGGACTCCAGAAGAAGAATTGTTGTGGAAAAAAATCAGAAAATCCTCTTTTAAACCTTGGTATAAAGAGATTCAAGGGTTCAGGTGCGTTTTGGTGCATGCCCTTGTTTCTCTCCTGTGTGCAAAATGTATAAATAAAGTGTAGTTGTATGTCCATTTTTATTTTTCATTTTTATTGCCAGTGCAGCAGCAGGATATGGTTTGTTTTCTTCATTTTTTTTTGGTTTGGGTTTTGTTTTGTGCTTAGTTGTTTTTTTTGTTTGTTTGGTTTGTTGCTTTTGTTTGTTTGGTTTTTGTTTGTTTTTGTTTTAAGAACTTAAATATCATTTTCACTGCACTGTTGTCGCTGTGCACTTTACTCAATGAGTACACTTTCTGTTTGTTTTTCTTTCCTTTGCTCATTCTTTATACTGCTGCACAGTAGAAAGAAATCAGATTCTGAGGATGAGGAATTTGCTTACAAACAAAGTTCTGCTGTTGTTGCTAATCGACCAAGTTTTGACTGGAGCAGTAGTTGCAGAAGGGATCAGAACTATAAGCCAACTGCTGAGTATGTGGGAAGCTCATTGTCACAGATTGCAGAAGGAAAAATCTTGGAGGCTTCTGATCAGCCCAGGTTGATATTGCTGCATGAGCTGTACTCTTGCCGCATCAAAAAGAAATGGCTGGATATGCAACGGCTAAACGAAATTAAACCACGTCCTGTGATGTCGCGCTTCTTTGGTTATTACTGTTTTGGTTGTAGTTGTGGGGTGGTTTTGTTTTTATTTTTTGGTTTGGTTTTGTTGGTTGGTTGGTTTTTTTGGGGGTGGTTTTTTTTTTGTTGTGGTTTGGTTTGGTTTTTTTACATTTGGGGTTTTTTTGGCTTTGTTTTGGTTGTGTTGGTTTTTTTAATATATCCATAAGTCGCTGGTCTTCTGAAACATGTAAATGCAAAAGAGTAACATGCTGCGTAGGGTCCCTAGCTTTGTGTGTGAGCATGTAAGCGTGCTGTTTCTGAGCAGGTCAGTATGCCGTGATACCGTTACCGCAGTTGATGTGTGCTGTGCTACAGTTCAGTGTTGGTGAATGCCAAGTGGTGTACCTGTACTGCTCGGGATACTGCAAGTCTAAACCAAATGTATATATCTCAGTACATTGTGATCTGCTTGTCTCTTGCTAGTTAATGATATTTTTACTTCCCTCCTTTTGTTTTATATGCTTCAGTCAGTTTTCGTTACTTCAGGCCCTGCAAAAATACTCTGACTACTTGTCTTCTGAAACGAAGGCTAAAATTGATCCTACTTCTGGCCCTAGGCTCATAAAATGTAGAAAGAATATTTCCTTTGTACCAGGATGCAAGGAAGGAGATGCAGAAAATGGATATCTGTATCCAGATTTAGAAAACGATGACTTGTTTGTTCGGAAAACTGGGGCTTTCCATGTGAATCAAGTTGTTCTCCAAGACCCCCGGTATTTAAAAAAATTCTCTGATCAGGAGCCTCCCCTGGAGGGTGAGATAATTCTGCAACCCAGAGAGGGCCAACCCGTAATTCCAGATTTGGAAAAGGATGACATGATTTGCCGTAAAATCCTCTCTCAGAAAAAAGAGGTGCCTTTATCGGGTGCTCCAGACAAGTATCACCCAGCACTTTTTCCTGATCCATGGAGTCTTCCAGAGGAGATCCGGTCCAAATTTCTGTGTTTACTTGAAAAAAACACAACACCAGAGGAAAGAAAGAGCAACGGCAGAGTGCTGTCACCTTCTTCCCACCATAAGAAGGATGATATGCTGACCCGCAAGATTGAATCTTGGAAGGTGGGAAGCAACATCCAGCCAGTAAATTTCATCCCAGGTCCGTGCAGTGAAGAAGACTGGAAGAAGTGGGAAGCGATCAGGGAAGCCAGCAAAATTAGACACAAGAAACGGCAAATGGTGGAGAGGTCAGGTTGTGTCCCGCACGGATTGCGCTTGAGTGCAGCTGAACCCTTTTCATTCAGAAAAGCTGAACCATCCTCGTGATGAACCATTCGTAGAGTGCCAACCCGCTATTTGTTTGTGGTGTCCTGGTCAAGCTTTTTATTTGCTTTGAATACAAACTTATGACTGCAATACCATATTTTCAGCAAAAAATGGTGATGTGTTCTAGTTTTAGGCTGCTGATTTGGAGAAAATATGTTATTTCTTCAGGCTCAAAGTTCTGTTATAAGTTTCTTTCCGTGACTGAACAGGAATAGTGATTAGAAAGACCATGGAGGCAAAAAAGGAATTATCCCCCCCCCTGCCCCAAATATATTTGATAAAACCACTTCTGAGACACTTGAATGCTTTATAATGACAAATTTCAGAAATGGGCATCATGATAATATTCTTGCTTGCACCTAAGTTTGAAAATGATTGTAAACTGTCCCACCACGGTTTTGAGATGATTAGATGAGGTGGAAAAAAAAAATAATTAGTGTTTTGTCTGCCCAGAGTCAGGGTGCATGCAAGTTGTGTGCCCGTGTAATAGAAAATTTCACTGTGACATTTTATTCTGCCAGTATTTTCCCTCTGCTTTCATACAGTCCTCATTAATACTTCCCCTAATCCTTCCCTGGTATATGCAAGATTTCTCTTCTCTGAATACTGTTTTTAACTACTTCCTAGCTGTCCTTTGGATTTTGTATCTGCTGGGGAGAGATGTTGCAAATGTTTCCTTACCTGTGAAAATACGGCATTGCAAGTTGCAGTTCTCCCAGCTGTGCATCATTACTTTGTGACTAAGACACTTCCTTGTTCCAGTTGATACTTGGATGCTGCTGCATTTAATTTTTAAGCTTAATACTGTTAACAAAGTGTGAGCTTCACTGAGGAATATTTCTGAGGCACTTGAAAATATTTCACATTTTAAGGATTCATTCAGTAGAATAAAATACTCATGTTCAAGAATGCTAAAAATCCTCTTGAATCACACTGGATTAATTTGGTTCTCCACTTAATGTGCTAAACATGTAAATATAGGGCCTTTTATTCTCATTCATTACTTCCATTTACTATCAGAAATGGTTGAAGTAACAAGAAAACAGCGTTTGTAAGCCAGACTTCTTGTTGGGACTCAAGTTGTTATTAATTTTGATTTCTTGAAATGAGTATCTTTTGAGCATCATGCTGTTCAGCAGCACTGGAATAAGTGGCACAATTAATACAAGGCTCTATGTGTGCAGTATAGCTAAACCAGAAGCGTTGGAAACTTGCAGGTTGGCTTGTTCTGTCAGTTTTCTGCCTGACTTGCACACTGCGCAAGTCCTAATCTGGTTTTTGATGAGTGTCGGATCTCTGATGTGCTGTTCCATGTTGGCTGGTCCTCAAGCTTTCAGTTTCCCCTTCACTTAGCCAAAGTGCTGGTGTGCTGCTGGTGTTAATGTTGTTATCAATGTCAAGACACTGAATCTTCTTTTTTTGGTTTCTGATTTCTCAGACTGTTTCAAAAGCTTTCTGATGAGCAAGGGTAAGTTTTATAAAAGCTCCGAAGATCATAATGCTGGTTTTGCCTATTTAAATTTGCATGCATGCACAGTAGTTAAGAACTGATGCTGAAAGCGACTTGAGCATGCTGCTTTGTTGTTCTGTGCTTGAGCAATTGATGTAACGGATGTAAGACTAAAAGCTGTGCATCTGGCAAAAGTTCTCCCAGACACCTAGAGTAGCCGAGTCATGGGTGTCAGGCATTTTGAAAATCGTCTTTGATATTTTATTCCTGCTGAAGTGAAGTACTTGGTGTTTTATATTTAAATGAGGCTTTAAAACATTCAGAAACATAAAGGAAGATTAGTAAATATTTTATTTAAAAGGCGTACAGACAGAATCTGAAAATAATTAATATACGTAGTATTTATCATGGGAGTTATGAATGCTCTGTAGTTATTTTATATACACCCGGTTATCGAATCCTAAGTTGTAAGCATTTTGGTTAGTGCCATTTGAACTTAGATCTTTATTATGATCTCCTGTGACCGAAAGAGAAATAATTTTCAGCTTACAGTATTTGTTTGATGCATAGTCTTCAAAATTATTTTTTTAAGTTACATTTATTTACTTATTCATTTTCACCTGGAGGCAAAACACGGTAAATTGACTAAACACTTCCAGAAGAAGCAAGAAATGTTTCAGAAAAAGAGGTATCAGGGGAGGGAGACTCACAAAGCTCAAGCCACTGGTTAGATTTTGAAGCTACGACTAGAACTGCAACTAACATCCTGTTCCTTGGTATGAATATACCTTTACTTAGGGTACATTTATTTAGGTCCAAATTTTCCTGTTTTATTGCAGGAAGATGCAGAAACTTGAGAGAAGGAAAAGGAAACACTAGTATTATACATTTTCTGGAACAGTTTTTATACTTAGTATAGTTCTGTTAACCAAAACCCGTTCCACATGTGATGTGACATAACCAGGAAGAAGGCAGGAGGTGGGGAAGGCAAGGAGAGACAACTGTACAAGAAAAGAGTTTTGGCAGTCGTGACCAGGAGATTTTTTCACTAGATTTGGCATCCTTCCCGTTCAGAAAATAAACAAGGAAACAAATATAATTAGTTAATGCCCTTAAGATTTTGGCCTTGAACAATAAAGGCTGTGTTACCAGTGAAAGTGAGTTGGGTCTCTTGGGAGGAAGTGAGAGAGTCTGGTTTGTTAGTTCAGAGCTCTCTTGGCATGTAAGTTTAGAGCAAGGCACTGTGCTGAATCAACTTTGGTTTTAACATGGATTTGCTGTTGTATCAGAGATGTGCCCCATTTTAAAGTCCTGTTAGAACTCGGTTGAACCCCTCTGTCATTCAGATTCTCTTTGCATAAATGCCAACAGAAGTATTTTTGAAAAAAAAAAACCCTACTAAAACCAAAAAAGCAATCAAACAAAAAAAACACCCATCAAAAATGAAACCAAAAACCTAGCTCTCCTTTTACAGTACAGCATTGAACCTCGTGATGAAACACCTGCATTTTGCTTGGTGTCTCAGAGGCTTTTGGTCAGCACTAAGCAGGAGTCCTGTCCTGTGCCTAAACTAAAAGTCCTGTGATGTTTATTAGTGCAGCGTAAAAGAATAAAGGAGAAAGCAGTGTTGGAGAGAGACAGAAGAAAAAGCATGAAAGGTGGGATTTGAGGAATTTAGGTTAAAGGGAGCTAGTGAGTAGGAGTTCATGGGAGAAGCTTGAAGTCATGTTGAAGAAATTAGTAAGATGATGGCTCTGTTAGCCATCCCAACTTGGATGGGAAGTATTAGGGAGGCTTGGAAGGGAGTAACAGGCTCATGGGGCACATGACATACATGAACTCACCATTTAGCAGTGAATGGCTTTTTTCTATTGGAAACATGCATTGGTAACTTACTTGATTTTATGTTTAACCTAAGGAAGGAAGGAATGGCAGGTGATTCTGGGGTTGTTGCTGGAGAGAAGAAGTGAAAGGATGGGAATTTGGACTTGAGGAGGGGGGATGTGGTTTAGGTCAAAGAAAGTAGCAAGGTCAATAAAGGGAGTTCAAACAGAAGTAGCTGTCGGGTGGGTAGAGCTCAGGTGAGAGTGATCTACATGGAGCTGCTGCTACAGAGCTGCTTATTCCCTTAACCTGATTTTATTTGCTGAAATATGAAACTACTGACTTGAGTGCTGGCACTAGAGCATGCCCCAGCCTTGCTCGTTTGGATGCCTGTATGTTTC
The DNA here is from genome assembly GCA_025345505.1 of Todiramphus chloris collaris. Classification (NCBI taxonomy): domain Eukaryota; kingdom Metazoa; phylum Chordata; class Aves; order Coraciiformes; family Alcedinidae; genus Todiramphus; species Todiramphus chloris. The sequence goes on along the minus strand of JANVCC010000021.1, from coordinate 27,937,624 downwards.
CTGCTCTATACAAAGTAACACTCGAGAGCTCTCAGTTGTACTAATATAAATCTCTCTCTTGTGAAGGTTTCGCTTTCATAAATGACGGCTAAGACATGATAAAGCTGAGTACTCTTTTTTCTTTCTAGGAGTAAATCATTGAACGATGTCAGTGTGGAGGAGCTGCAGTCACAGCGCAAAATCCGTTACGAAGAGCTACAAAGGATAAAAGAACAGTTACAAGAACAAGATCTAAAGTGGCAAGAAGTAAATACTCTTTTTTTTTTTTTTTTTGTTTCTCCTCACATGTCGTGCTGAAGGACTGGATGCTGTCTACCTTCAGTGTCCCTAGAAAAGGGGCTTTGGCCATGTGCACAGTGGTCTGTGGGGCTATGTTCTGAAATAATCCATCTCATGCAACTGCTAGTGTTGGGGGTGTCTGTCTAATGCAGAACTGAAATTATGTCAAACATAAGTATCTGATGAATGCCTTCAGGATAAGGCTCCTATGTATTGTAATAAAGCCTTCCAGCTTGATTTCTGTAGACATAAAGAAAAGTTAGGGCACACTTTAATTTGTTATCTGAAATTTGTGAGTACTTTTTTGTGAAATGATTGGAATGTTTGAATATTTGACCCTTTGGGAGAAGGGAGGGAAATAATACTTCCTTGTGCAATTTTTTTGAGGGTCCTAGCCCTCAATAATTCTGTTTTAAATTCAGCTTGTATATGGATGTGATAGCTTTGCAAAGAATCATAAGGTTATCTGAAGACCTTTTTGATTTTTTTATTAAAATCTATGCTTGACAATGATTACCAACAAGACTCTGAAATTAAGAACAGAGTACCGAGCATGCAGTTCATAGTTGTTTGCTTAATGCATCTTAGTTTTAATATTCAGTATGTCTCTTAACCCAGCTCTGGCATTTCATGGAGATTATTGCTAGTTCCTGTTGTGGTTTTACAGAAATGAAGAAAATACAGAAGTATATGTTTTCAATTTGGGATTTAAGGCATGTTTGTTCTCAAGCTAATATATCAATCTAACATACTAGTGATTTGGAAAAAACCCTGATTTCCCAAGCTCCAAAGCCTACAGCAAAGAAATACAGATGGCATTTGCATTACTTTTCAACTGTGTGTCATTGAGCGAAGTATTCTAGAATGAAATAGATAATGTCATGGCTGGGGGGGGAATGACACAAAACATACACTTTTCCACTCATACTGCAGTAATTAAAATTTTTACCTTTATCAGGCAGTGAACTTGTATTCCTGACTGAAATATAAGAATCCCTTTATCATTTAGGAGCAAGGGGCATGAAAATACAGTCTTAATGCAGACATGCCAGCAGAATCATGGCAGTAGCTAGAATGTGGTGGGATGCCTCTGTAGGTTTCCAAGGTCTTGAGAAAAATCTGATTTTATACATTCACATTATACTTGTAGGATCTAGCAAAATGGAAGAATCGTAGGAAGACCTTCACTTCCGAATTGCAAAAGAAAAAGGAAGAGAGAGAAGAAATAGAAAGGAGAGCCTCTGAAGGAGTGTCTGAAAGGAGCACCAAGTCACTGAAAGAAATGCAGCAGGAGAGGTAATGACCCTAATGGGAGTATTATGTTGAAGAACTTAAATCTGAGCATTTTTATTCCCTTGAATTCTTGAGCAGCTTTTACTGGCAACGTGCAATTGATTCTGCAGAGTTCTCGAAAATTTTAGTTGCAAATTATAGCGTGGAAATCTAGGCAATTGAAGGGTAGACTGGTCCGCTAATGCATTGTTTTCACAGAATGTTAAACAGTTTTACTCTATAAACAATGTTTTACTCTGCTATCCAAAAATAAATGTATTGAGAAGTCAGTATTTGCATCCACTTCGGAGGTTAAAACAATAGTGTTGAACTGGATAATTGCCTTTGTTCTTCTTGGATCAACTTGACTATTTCTCCTTCCTCTACCACTGCATTTGTTATTCTTTAAGCCTCTGTGAAGAAATACAGCCAGAATTTTAATGCATATCACAGAACTGTAAACTTTTACTCTACTCCCAGTTGTTTCTTTGGGTATGTACAGAACAAGATCCTCTCCAAAAAGTGTAAACTGAGTAGCACAGTACCATTTCTACTGGTGACAGTCATCTTTTTGGGGATTTTTTTGGTTAATGCATGTATGTATGAGTTGAATACATGCCATGTGCATATTCCCTTCATAGAAGGAATTTAAATAAGTCTTAAAATAGAATTTTTTGAGTTTTTTTTCTTTTTTTTTTTTTTTTACTCATTTATGAGGACAAAAATTAGTCTCTTGTGTAAAAATACAGATGCTAATTGCATTGAATGTCCAGTATCAGCAGAATCTTAAAGATGATGTGATACAGATTTTCTCTGTGGTGGTTGTTTCTTTATGGCAAAAGAAAAAAGAGCAGGAAAAAATAATCTGAACTTTAGGACACCATCTTATTTTGTTATGTAATGTTCAGTATAGCATTTTTATAGAGCAGAGATACCAGTAGAGCTTTACAGTTCAGGCAGTGTTATGGGACTATCTTTTTCCCATTCTTTTCTCAATAAACTCTGACTTTCGGGGGATATGTAACTTGACTATCTGTATCATCTTCTTAGCAAAGAGATTTCTGTCATGGTGGCAACCTGATAATGTGACAGTTCTGGAAGTGTTGAAACGGGGAGGACAGGGAAGAAAGTAACTCTAAAAACATATTAAAATATTAATATATTTGAATGAATCATTTTCGATTACTGGAGATGTGTTTCTTGGTTTAAGCTTAGCCATGAACAGTCAGTTGTCAAAAGACTTAGGACCTGCCTGTTTGTCAGGTCGCTTTGGTATTTTAATGCACTCTGTTCCCATAGGGAGGACAGAGATCAAGACTCTTATGGGCAGCAAAAACATGAACGCAGATGGACATATTCAGTGAACGATGAGGTATTTAGTGAAGAAAAAGCACTTTCCACACAGTCCGCAGCAAAAGATTACCTTTTGAAAGAAGATACCTTCTACAGCACTAAGGACAGCAAAAGCATGTACTCTGCACAACCAAGCAAGGAGAACCTGCCAGAGAGCTTGGCTGCTCAGGAAGCTCCCGCTCCGCCAAAGAGCCTGTCAGAAGAGCAGAGCTCACCTCTTTTGTCTACCTGCTCCTCGGTGAATGCTCAAACTGGGGCAGCTCAGGTTTCAGCTTCTCTCCCGAGAAGTTACCAGAAAACTGACACCTCTAGGTTAACTTCTGTGGTTACACCAAGACCTTTTGGTGTCCACTCAAGAGGAATCTCATCACTTCCACGGTCGTTCACGGTAAAATTCCACTTTGTTCCTGTAGTTTGTAAATCTTGGGGTCTTACATAGCTGGGGAAACAGTAGAGTTTTAACATTTGTTGGTTTTTTGTAGTTTGTTTTGGATTTTTTTTGTGTGTGTGTTGTGGTTTGGTTTGAGGAGTTTTTTTGTTACTTTTTTTGGTTTGGTTTTGTTTTGTTTGTTTGGTTTTTGTTTTTGTATTTTTTTTTTTTAATCATTTGCTGTTTGACAAAGTCTGTGTTAATGGACCATGCAATTCTGTCATGGTGTTAAATGTTTACTCGTGTTTCTGTACTTAAGGGCACTCCTAGAAATAAGGCTGATAAATAATATTGGTAGAATAATCTTCTTATTACTTGTAGGAAGTCTCCTTAATGTTCCTTAGTAAAAAAACCTGCCTTTATCAGATGTAATAGTCTGAAGCTAAGTTAACATAATCTTCAATTATAATAATTTGTCTTTAATATAAATGTTAAAGACAAATATTTCAGGTGATATATTTCCCCTCTCTTCTGACTTTCTTGAAATTGAAATTTTATGCTAACCTAAAATTTGTCTGCTCAGTAAAGCACTGAAACACCTTTTTTTTTTGTCCTTCCCCTCCTATTGATTACTATGTTGATTTTCACAGCTTTCTCCTAAACCCCTATTTGTCTCAATTAAAAAAATATTAGAATGTAAATCATTCTAAGATGATAATTGTAAAAAGTTTATTTTAAAAAAAGCTCAACTGTTTATTCTACGGGCACTTGAAGAGAAAAATATGTTGCTCTTCTTCAAAGTGGGTAATTAGTAGTGGGTACAGTAACAAGAATTTGAATGAAAGGGAGAGGGTTTTTTGTTAAGTATTTAGATTGCTGAAAGATTAGGGTTTGTTTGTGTTTTGTTTTATTTTTGAAAGCACATATTTACCAAACTGTAATTTTTTTTTCCTAGATGGACGATGTTCAGAAATACAATGGAGACGTAGAAAAAGCTAAAAGAACTCAAACTTTGTTCACTAGTAGTTCATTTTCACAACCAGACTCTGCACACCCTCTCTCCATGAGTGCATTCAGAAGCAGAGGTGAGGAAGAGGAGGAAAAAGAAGGTGTTCAATCAACACCTCCTCCTAGTTTGGCATTACCTGTAAAATCCCAAGACCAAGATGCTGGAAGCAGTATTCTTAAACCAGAGTATTGCTCTCCTCCTTATTCTCTTTCACTTGCATCTTCTGCAGAAAATGTGAGTCTGCCAGAGCCTGAGGATTCAAAATCCCTGGTAAGTGTGGAAATAATGTGATTACTCTGTGTAACTGAATGCTACAGCAGGGTAAGAGAAAAAATAAATAAAATGACATGTAATACAAGTATTTTTTTTGGTAGAAGGAAAATAGCTCAGAGAGCTGCTGTTTTCTTTGATTTAATTCAGGGGATAGAGAATATTTGGAAAGACAATAATTGGTTCTTCTGCTGCATTTTTTTTCCCTTCCCCTTCCCTTCTTGTTTGATGCTTGTAAAATTTTTGTTATTCTCCAAATAAGCACATTGTGTGCTCAATCAGGTATGTCAGTTAGATGAATGATCTGAGCTGCTGTAGCATTCATTTGCACTTTTAAACTGGTGGTTGGAAAATAAAGATCAGCTTTTCAAAGGCCAGCCTTAAACATTAGTATCATACTATCCTTTTTTCCATCTGTTGTGGCTTGACTCCCACCCTTTTTAAAAAAACAGTTATTTAGCTGGAATTAATCCAATTCACATTGACATTGGTGAAATTTTAAAGCAAATCACCATCACTTTGTGTGTGTTTATCCAAGAGTTGGATCTTTCAGTGGTTGGGTTTTTTGTGGGTTTGGGGTTTTTTTTTTTTTAATATGTATCTTGGAGAGCTCTTTCCTTCAATTGCTTCATGTTTCACATGTGAAAAGTGACCAGCAATAGCTTTAATTGTCAATACCTTTGTGTAGCATCTAATGGTGTGGTTCATGCCCCTTGACCGATTAGAAATGAGTTCTTTGCATTCCTGATGCTGCTGTAAGTGTTAATTGTACTACTTGCTTGGGTGAGGATGATAAGACCTTGGATGCTGATTCATGAAATCACTTCCCACCCTAGCTTTTATAAAATCATTCACTTTGAACCATTCTTCTTCCTACTCATTTTTCGAAAAGAAACACATTTCAGTTGAATACTCCTGATACCCCTTGACCATTGCATTGAGATTGCCATAATTTTTCAACACTGTGATTGTTACATAAGGAAAGAGATCATGATTTTTTTTTTCCTGTGTTGTAGCAAAAACAACCAGAAGAATTGCTTTTCTAATCAGTGAAAACTTAGTGTTCTTTGTATTGCTTTAAGCAAGGCAATTGAGAACAAAATGCACTAGATGCGATTTTTTTTTTTCCTGTTATTAATTGCAAGTTTATCAATTGTCCTTGCTGCAAATGAGTAATAGGGTGGT
>JANVCC010000021.1:27786969-27931786 GCA_025345505.1 Todiramphus chloris collaris | reverse complement strand
AAAAAAAAAAAAAAAAAAAAAAAAAAAAAAAAAAAAAAAAAAAAAGCTTGTGTTACAGCTTTTTTTGAGGCACACTTAAGCAATGCATGTTCAATTTGGCATGTTTCTTTGTAAATCATTGCCAGAATTGAGAGATTGATATAGTTCACTAGTCATCAGGACAATAACACCAGGTTTGTGGAGTACTAGGTGTTTTGGAGACAACCTGTCCCAGTGATGAAGTTCAGTGTACAAAGATGCGTTACTTTGACAAGAGGTAGGTTTGAAGAAGAGCTTGGTTGAAGGAAATAAGCCCAACAGCAATGGTAGTTTTCAGGAATGCACTCAAATTCAAAAGCTTTATATGTGCTCTAGCAACAATATGCTAAATGTGTCTGTCTATCAGTAAATTCACTTTTTAATGTACTGTTAGTCACCTAAGGACTTGGGTTGTATGGGAGAATTTGGAAGCTAGAAGCTGTGTCTTGAAGAAAGGACTTAATTTCTACCCTGGGCTGTTACTGGTAGTGTTTTGCTGGGAACATTCTTGTACCACGAGGCAAAACATCCGGGTGTTGCCTTGCAAATTTTTGTCTTCTGTGCCCAGCACTCAGGTATTGCTGGAGCCTCCTCTGCCCGCATCCCGCCTGGAGACTCTGGCTAATTACATCTGCTTGTGCAGTGCTCCCTGCAGCTGCCTGTTGCATCCTACAAACATAGGAGCTTTGGGGAATTGACATAGACACCTAGACTTCTAAATATTTTAAGTTAGGGAAAACGAATCCCACCTTTCAGGTTCAGTAGGCAACTAAAATGTAGGTGTACACTTAATGCACATACATAAGCATGCAGCGTTATATGCATGTATTCCATGCACGCGTTGCCAGAATCAAGTATTGCATTTGACAGAAAAAGTTTAAAACTGGGTTTTTTTCCCTTCTATAACAATGCCCGTTCCATAATAATGAAGTTAGTAGCCTGTATTTGTCTATTTAAATTGTTTTTTAATGAATTCACATTAAAATGTTAATTTATGCAACACATGTTCATAGTATATTGTGGGGTTGAAAGCACATTTTCCAAATGTTTTCCAATCAAATATTTTTGTAGTTTAAGATGGTGATGTTGGGTTTTCATTAGATTCCGTTCCACTAGAATGGAAGATCTGGATTCTAACTAGTTCTGGGATTAGTTTTATTATCTAAAGCCCTCATTAAAAGATCCATAGCAAGATTGTAGTATCTGACACAAAATTTAAAGGATGGTTGTTGGCCCAACTAAATCTAGTTGCAGCATTGAGCTTAAAGGAAACCGATGATGTCTACTATAGGACGTGCAAGAAAAAAAAAAAAAATACAATGAATTCCTGTTATGTAGCTTTTTCACATCTCTATTTGACTGATGCACTCCCAGGAGGCAGTGCGCTCCACAAATTCACAAGACTATGAAGACCCATTTAGGGTTTCAGGTTCCTCATATATCTTACATTTTGTAGCATTGTGTTAGGAGTCATTTAAAATAAGAGAACTTCTCAGCCAAATATGTGTGTAGAGAAAATACAAATGTAAACTGAAAACATGCTTGTATGAATAAAAAGTAGAGTTTTTACTTAACTGCCTTCAATGCTGTTTCTTTTGTCCGCGATGCTAATAATAGATGATTAAAGTGCACATTGTGAGCAGCCTCACTTATTTAGAGGATAAACTTTCCTTCATTTAGATTCCTGTGATACCAGATACTGTAGTGTCATGTTTTATTTTTCAGGAACAGTACAGTGAAATGAGAATCAGTCTAAACCAGAGACCTGGCCACAGTCGCAGCTTTGGGTTCACGACAAATTGGAGTTCTTCTGGGGCCTTTGTACAGACAGTTGAAGAAGGTAAATGTGTACTGACTCTACAAACTTCTGTTCCTCTGTTTAGTTTGCAGAGGCTTCTAAATTAAGGTTTTCACTGTTAAGAATGTTGTTGCAAATATTTTTAAAAAAATCAGGTGGAGAATTGGAAAAAAAATCAATATTTAGTTTGCTGTTGTATTTCTGTGAATCCTCCTCTCTTGAAACAGGTTGAATTCAGAGGTAGCTGAATGCATTTTCCCAATCAAGGACATTCCTGTTACCACTGAAAAGGCATAAATGTGATTACTCAAATATTCACCAGCAGTACTAAGGGACACATGCAGACTTTAATATCCAGATTGTTCCTTTCAGCTAAGTTTAAAAGACTTCACTTCATATGGTTTGTAAACCCATGCAGAGAGAACATAGGAGTTAGTACTTTTATTTCAGTTTTTCCTTATTTATGTTGCATTTTGGAGACAGTTAATACTTTTAAGCAGTTGCAACTTCTGAATTGGTTTCTAGTGGTTGTTGTTTTGGTTTTCTGTGTCTTTTTTTTTTTTTTGAGTTGGTGTTTTCTTTGATTTTTAATTGGTTTTTTTTTGGGTCGGTGGGTTTGTTTTGGTTTTTGTTTGTTTTTGTATGTGTTAATACAGAGGAAAAGCAAACATTTTTGTCTTGAAAGGGAACGTACATGTAGCTTATTTCTCAGCTTTAGTAGTTTTGTGCAGAGAATAAGCACAGTCTTCTTAATTAAAAAAAATGCAACAAAGCACAGCAAAAAAAAAAATCTCAAGCAAATCACATGTGATACTTGTTTTCTGAACAATGATCTTTCCCATTGCCAGTAATATTAGAGGAATATTGAATTATGTCCTTTCTTACAGCTAGCACAAGATCATGCCGGGAAATGAGAAAAAACTGAAACTTCTCATTTAATTAGCCCGTCATTATGCTTTCCAGAGAGGAAAAAATACCATGGAACAGCACTTACTGAGCAGCCTTGATTTTATTTATTTTTTTCTCTTTAAAATTCAATTTTTAGACCTCTCTTCACTATAGCTGGATACTTCTCATAATTAGACTGTAACTGCTAATATTTGCTTTAAACAAAGAATAGCTTTGTATTTGCTTTCCCTGCTGCTAGACTTCTGGTTTAATTGTGTTAATTGGAGGCAGGGGGCTGTCTCTTTGTGCTGCCAGCCTGTAAATGAGAAACCTGAGGATAGTGAATGTTCCTTCTGGTCATTCACAGAAGTCCACGTGGACTCTATTCTCAACTCTGTAGGCAAGGAGAAGGTGAAGGCCTTGTGGCTGCTATTTTGGTTATACTTTATTAGCATTCTCACTAGGAAGGGCGCAAAGTATGAAGACTGAATGGATCATGGACTGCATCTTGGTATTCTTGTTTATAGCCTGTGATTTTTTTTTGGTTCTTTGGATTTTTGTTTGTTTATTTTTGGTTTGTTTGGTTTTGGTTTTTTTTTTTTTCAACAACTGGCACATCTTGTATCTTTATTCTATAGCTGTAGTTTCCTTTAAAGGAGTGAAACACCAAAGACGTGGATGGCCCCTCAAAAGAATAAGATATATTTTCAGCTGTGCACTTCTGAATGTTGCATTTCCTATTTTGAAAGTTAAGTCATAGGATAATTCAGGTTGGAAGGCACCTTTGAAGGTCACCTACAGCAAACATCTGCTCAAAAAAAGTGCCAAGATTAAATTCAGACCAGATTTCCTAGGTCGTTACCCAGGAGAGTTAGAGACCCTCCAAAGATGGAAACTGCACAGCCTCTCTGGGCATTGTATAATTATCCTCTCAGAGAAATTTTTTTCTGCAAGTCCAGTCAGATTGACCATTGTCTCAGTTTACAACCACTGTGCTGTGTTTTCCTGCCATATTTTTCAATAAAGAGCAGGCTTTTCCTTCTCAGTGACCTCCCAGTAGGTATTAGGAGGACTGCTGTTACAAGCCCATACCCCTCAGCCTCTTGTCACAGGACAAGAGTCCCAGCCCTGACCATTCCAGTGGCCTCCTGTGAACTTGCCTCAGTTTATTGATGTCTCCCTTAAGGGGGACACCAAAACTGGACACAATTTTCTTGCTGTGGCATAACAAGTTTTGAGTGACTGGGATAATCTCTTCACTCAACCTGCTGCTCATGCTAGTGTTCACAGAGCCCCACCACTGCCAGGGTCCCCCAGCCACGCTCTCCAGCACATCAGCCCCCAGCCTGTACTATCACTGGAGTTAGTGCATCCCAAGAGCAGGACTTTGTCTTTGCCTCTGTTGAATGCCAGCTTCTTATCTGAACGGGGGCCTTGCCCTCCAGTGTATCAGTCACACTCTTCCTTTTGGTGTGGTGTGCAAACTTGATGAGGGTGTGTTTCTCGTCCTGGTTATTGGTGAGCATGTTACAGAGGACAGGTTCTGGGATACATCCCTGGGCACCTCCACTTATAACCAGCCCCCAGGATGAATATGAACCGTTAGCTGCTACCAATAAAGCCTGACAGCCCAGACAGTTTTTCACCCACCTGGTCTGTCTGCCCTGTGGACAATACTATCACAAATTTGATACCGGGATACTGAGAAAGATCACGTCAAAAGCCTTGTTAAAGACAAGGTGGATGGTATTCTCCACTCTGCCTTCATACACAGATCTAGTAACTTCATCACTGAAGAAAATCAAGTTGATAAGCATGATTTAGGCTTGGCAAATCCATACCAACTGTTCCCAATCACCTTTTTCTTTCATGACCCCAGAAACAGCTTCAAGGAAGTCTTTCTCTGATTGTCTTGACATATTTGTCACCCTAACTAGCTATGTGATTTTCTTCAGTTGATAACTTGCATTTATCTTGCTGCGGTTTATAAATTACTCTATTCTACACATGCTTTTCCTTCAAAAAATTAAGAAAACTACGTAGCAAGCAAAATTAACTTCTAAATGTTCTCAAAATGCTTAATAGTTAAGCTTCTAACACATGTTTCAGTGAGGCCCATTTACTACATATAAAAGATGAAAATGTTGGTGGGGTTTTTTTTTTACTGGAAGTTTCAACATTTACACAAAATATCAGGTTATCAGAAAGCCTTAAAGTCGTTAATCTAGACATTGTTCTGCGTTTCCCCACTGTTATGTAATCTTTATTGTTTCAGTCCTTTTCCTTTCACCCACCCTATTTGCAATCCTTTTTTTGAGACGCTGTTTCTGTCGGAGTGCATAGGTTTGTGATGAAACACTTGCAGGCATGTAAGCAGAAGTAAATTTGACCCACTTCTTTCAAGTTTTAACGTTTTGTGTGTGTGACTGAGCTGCTATTTATCTGTTGTAATAACAACAGATGGGGATAGGTTAGAGATAACCACACTATGGAAAATGAGTATTTGTTTGGCTTTGTTTTCATTGGGGGTAGTAAGAAAGAAAAATCTTCTACCTTCAAGGAACTTATGAAAAACAGAAATACATTTTTATGTCATGTAATTAAATCCTCTACAGTGGTATAAAGAAATTCAGTAAATCATAGTCTTGGAGAAACAGGGCAAAGACAATTGGTACCAAACAACTTTTGGCGCCTTGATTGACAGCTAATCTCTGTATCCTCATCTGGGGGTGAATCGGAGCAGAAGCCCAGTATAGGAGTTCTGGTTTGCACTCTTGAGAAGACCTTCTATTCACAGACTGTAGAGGAACAGCAGCTGGAAAAGTTACGTGCCGAAGATTGAGTAGTTAAGTTGTTCTGGCTGTGGTAGGTCTACACATGCAATCCAGAGATTGCTGCTATGCATTCAAATCTGCATAGTTAGGGTGTGGTCTGGATGCGTTCTTCTGGTTCCTCCTATAATATTACCATGCAATCTTAAATCCCCCCTTTTCATAAAACCTGGATTGGTAACCCACTTTTACCCTCATGTGCCTACCGTAACAGAGCTGTGGTATACTGTTCTTACCTTTGAGCTGGGTCTCATCCCAGTCAAATAACCTAAGTTAGATGAACACCACCCTTTTTACTTTGTAAGGCTTGTCACAACAGAAAACAAGGAAATGACCGGTTATAACGACTCTCCTTGTGCCTAAAGCATTCTCTATACCGTGAGTATAAAGTTCAGTCTACATGTAGTCAAGCTTCTATGGTAGATCTTAAATTTTTAGATCAGGCACAATGTTGTTGAAAACAGTAATTTGTGTGGTAGTATCTCCAATAGTATCCTTAATAATACCTTCAAGTAACAGATTTAAAAATCTATTAGTTCTTTAACATCGTGGTGCTAAGGAGGTAAACTTTTTTCCAGTCTATCCCCTGTGTTTTCCTCCAAGTGAAAACCCTAGGTTTTTTCCTATGATATTGGTTAAAGGTAATTGATGTGTTTTGAAAATTTTACTGGCAGCTGCTAATGGAGTTTTTAGTCCATACTGTAAGAAGAATGCAGAACAACAGAAGATGGAGCTGTGCTCTTCCAACATAGTAGTTAGCATTGGGGTTTTTTTTTGTGAACTATGATAGATGACTGGTTGGTGCAGTATTAGGAAGCATAGTATTTCTTCATTTTTCAACTTCCGCAAGTGCCAGGGATATTAAAAGCTATCTGAATTCTTAGTGGATGATCCAGACTTCTAGAAGCACTTCACTAGTGCGTCAGAAGAAGGTCAGGATGAAGCATGCAGTGTCTCAATTCTTCTGTCATGATTGTCCACATTTGTTGCTGGTAATGGTATATAGCATTGTTCTTGAGATAGATAGATATATATATATATATGTGTGGATTTCACTAGTTTGGAAAACACTCTTATTGTGTAATTGAGATTTGGTTTATTAATGTGAGCATTTATTGTGCAAGCTTTAACTAAGTTTTCACTTAGCAGAATAAAAAATGGAAAAACTAAGACAATAATTGTTAATGGAAGAGCCATCCAGATGTAATTAATGAAATCTTACTTAGGGAAGTCTGAGATTTTAAACTCCTCTATTTTCTGAATTAAATAGAAAAAAAAAAAAGTTTATAACTGATTCTATACTTTTCTGTCCTTAGGCTAGTGAGATCACATGCCAATGTTGAGTAGTAGATGACAAATACTGTAAAATGCAGACTGTCTTGCAAAGTATCAGTAGAATTAAAAGTCCAAGCTGAAATAAAATTTGCTCTTAACTGACAAAATAAGTAGAATGCAGAGAAGTCTGGATAGCACCCAGAAATACCTTGAGTTCAATTACTGGTCAATTCAGAGCTAAAAAACTATTTCAGCAAAGCAATAAGGCGGTATGTTCTTGTCAGTAGAGCCCAGAAAATACAAAAAGGAATATGAGAAAGCCAAATTCTACTGGAATTAAAAAAGTGGAGGCTGTTTTTTTGGGTAAGAGGATTACCTAAACGTTGTCTGAATTTCAGCTAATTGTTGACTACAGACATTGTGGTGCACTCTCTGACAAACACTCTCTCTGAGAGACCTAACTTTATTTTTCTTCTGCTTTCTGCAGGTAGCCCTGCAGCACTTTGTCAGCTGCATGTAGATGATGAGATCATCACTATCAATGGCACACAGGTTTCACGTATGGACTATAGTCAGTGGGAGGAAGCCATCAGCAGAGCACTAGAAACTGGAAACCTGGTCATGGATGTCAGACGATATGGAAAGAATGGTGAGTTGTTTCGTCGGGCAGATACAGTATGCTCTGTAAGGCAAATAAGCTTTGTCTCTGCTGTAACTGACAGCTGAGAGTCCTTATTACCCTTACAGTAGTCATATGTATCTAAGCTGAAGTAGTTTGCTAGCATGCCTGTTGCATTTTAACACAGCTTAGCTTCTTTATAACTACTCGTGCATTAGAAATGTCTTGACAAGCAAGTCTACAAAGCACTGAATTACTGACCCCTCTCTTGTGCTCTGGCTTGTTTTTGAGAGGATGTACGGGTGAAAAAGTGCGCAGCTACAACAGAAGGGAATACAACTTCTTCTTTCCTGCCATACCACAAAAGCAAAGAGGGACTACTCTCTAGAGGACAGTGATTTTTAGAGCCTCTCTCTTTCAGTCAGCAGCTCCTCTTTTAGACAGGGAAGGAGGATCTTCTGTTCCTCTCTTCAGGGAATGTTTCACGTGGCACATGAGCTTGTGGGTGATGCAGCACCTCTGTGCTATGATTTTGACCCATTTACTCAAATATTGTGACAATATAAGTTCTCCAGAGTGGTACTACCCATTCTGGCTAGAGATGGTTTCCATCCTGGCTGAAGGCCTTGTAGCATCTCTAGACTTGCCATGGGTTTGGTCAGGATACCCTTTCAATGTCCTGAAAAACTTTTTTCAGAGTTGAAAGTGTGACCACTGGCTTCTTTCATATTATAAAAGGCAAAATATTATTCTAGTGGAAAGTGAGGTAGAACAAGATGCTAACGAGTTGCGGGGGAAAAAGTAGTGAAGGGGGGAAGAGACAGGGAACAAACCACAACTTCTACAGGGCCTAGCACAAATGAAGAGTGAAATTATTCTGTGAGTTCTTCTGCTCTAAATTTTAAGGAGCTGGTGAGAGAAATGGTGGAGTCTAGGTGAAGATTATAATTTCTCTTCATATCATCCGTTTTGCTAGTTTAGTTTAGACTGCCTTTTTTTTGCCCTCTGTGTGTTTCCTGAGGAGCATGGACGTGAAAGTGACACTTCCGTGGATAGTGTATGAGTCAAACCATACCTTGTGTGAGTAAAGCTGGAAGAATTTTCTCCATCCTTACTAATGCTAATGAAATAGTTTCCAATGAATACTAATTGCTCTGTAATGTTGAGCTGCTGTAGTCCATGTTAGCAAAACGTCCAGTAAACTTTTACCTGGCTTATGACTAACACTTGCATTTTTGGGGAAGGCGGTCTGCTCATAAAAGCCTTTTTTCCTGTCTTCACAAATTCTACCTGATTTGTGTCTCTCTTTCTCTTGTTATGTGCTTTCTTATGTCATTTTAATGTGTTTTCATTAACTCTTGTTCTGTTCTTTGACATTACTGTCTACATTAATTTCTTGGTCCTCCACATACCAAAAAGACTGGGGCAAAGACCAGCCTTCCCTGCCACATGTAAGGCATAAAATCCTCAATCTCACCAGTATGGCTACCAACATTATAGGTACATCTGAAAATAAATGGATTGATGCAACTTCCGGAGAACGCGTTTCAAATGTTTCCACCATATCAACAAAAAAAGATTTCTCCGGCGGTCTTCAAAGTTCTGTGAGTATAGTTTTGAAAGGTTGTGGGATTTTGAGGGAGGCAGAAAGTAAAAATGTGTAATGCCTTGATAGGGGAAGGATGGAAAAAAGACATCTGATAACTTTCTTTTACTTATATTGCTTAAGGAACATATAGGATACTACAAATAGAGAGATGTAGCTATGTACTTAGAAAGCGAAATAAGATGATTTAAAGACTTACTACTGTCCGTTCATGAGGCAACACTGCTAGGTGATAAGTATTGAAATATTTGCAGAATATTTTTTAACTAAAGTGTGTAGAATGTTTATTCTTTAGAAAAGACTTTTACCTCTATTGTTAGTGTAAATTAAAGTTGTAGCCCCAAAGAACAAGCATATATATGCTTTCAGATTGCTTGCAAATAACACTCTGCCTGCCAAGGAGCAGAAATAGGAAGATCTTGGCTTTCGGCATTTTCTTGCAAACTAATAGCTTTTATTTCAACTACTAATTCACAACTGATTATTGATCACCTCAAATGCCTGCAGTTGTTCTATCATTTAATACAGTCAAGAAGTGTTAGGTAGTTTGATGTCTTTCTGTGGAAAGTGTTCTGAAGTGCTTTGTAATATACAGTTCCCATCAGGAGAGACATGTAATCAGTTGAACTTCCACAAATTTAATCAACTGAAGCCTTACACTTTTTCCCCTTTTTTTTTTCTTTTTTTTTTTTTTTTTCTTCAGGATACAGAAACAAAATTGATAAATGGAATGCAAGGAGATCTTGGCTCTAACGAACAAAGAGGTAAACCACTGTTGCTTTTCATCCGCTAACTGTGTGGGTTTGGAAGAAGCACAGACACTAAACCTGTAATCATCGCAAGCTTTATACGGCGGGTGAAGCAAGACTTTAATGAACTGAAAGCTAGACAGGTATCACAGAGATCTAGTTGCATCCAAACTGGGTGTAGTTTGCTTCCACAAGGTGCTAGGTAGTTGGAGAACTGACAACAGAGCAGTGGCAAACTCGTCTCTGAGTCAGTGGTTCACTGTGTGGTGTAGGGGTGAAAGAGAAGAGAATTACAATACATTGTAATTGCTACTGCATTGTGTGGAGACTGAGTCAGTATGACTCGATTTATTTCACTGCCCAGGAAGAGTGTAATGAATATTCAAATTGTTTTTTTAATTCTCCCCTCCTCCTCCCCCCTCCATTTCAGTTGAGGTTTTGGGGGTAGTGGTTGTTTGACTATTATTATTTTACTTTTATTCCTGGAGAAGGATATTTGTGATTCTGGTATGAATAATAATTACTTAAGATGCTATGAACAGTTCTAGCCTTACTTGATGACAATGGGAGAAACCAGGTATGTGTACTTCCTAATAGAACAATAATCCTTAAATGGAAACTTGGTATTTCATTTTATCTAGAATGCACATGGATATTTATAAAAACATTCCCCCAAGAGATCAGTTGCCTTCTGGAGATGCCTTTCTGATGACTCTAAATGGTGATTAGGCTCCTCAGTCCAATTTGACATATCACTTGGGGATAAATTAGACAGGGAGGATCTGTGTCCAAGTTTGACACCTCTAGTCTGGGTATAGTTGGATGTTGTTAGTGATAAAATGAAATACTAATCAGTATATGATGTAACCTACTAAAAACTGTGTTTGTTATTATGAAAAATTAGATATCCTTTGTATTTCAGGAGCTTTTTGTTTTTCTGAAGTGACACTGCTGTAGATTGGAAGCCTAATGAAAGTTTTTTTTTTATCCAGTGGTGATAGTCATTAGAAAACAAAAAAAAGCCAACAACAAAAAGACACCACCTCATTGACTTGTTTGTATTCTTTGTATTTTTCAAATAGCACCTGAACCTATTTCTTTGAAAAACTTAAAAAGACGGTCACAATTTTTTGAACAAGGTAAACCAAAGAGCTAACATTTCATGTACTTCCATGAAACTGTTCCTGCTGCACACTTTTCCTTACAAGTCTGGTGCTGGGTACTATACCTCTTCAGCATTGTTTGTGGCAGTTATGATGAAGCAACATAATTAATTTCCCTTCTTTCCCCAGGGTCATCAGGTTATTCTTACAATTCATGGGTCTACCTTTGTGGTAATGGGTCTTTGTGTGTTCTTTTATAGCTATACCTGTTTAAATCTCTTCTGTTGTTCATACTTTTTTTTTCCCCACTGGGTAGGAGTAAGAAGGATAGCACTCTTTGTTCAGGTTTGCAACTACCTACAAAACAAGAATAATGTTGAATATTCCAGCAGAGGCTTAGTGCGGATCTCAAAGAGCTGTTGATAAAATACAGAACTCTGTATCTGAGTTTATCTGGAGTTGCAGCTCTGTGCCTTCATCTGAATTGGTGGAAAAAGGCAGCTGCTGGCTGTCCACTATGTGGTGATGTCACAAGATCCCAAGATGACTGATAAAAATTTTGAATTGAATATGCTAGCTCTTAAAGGCAAAAAACGAGGCACTCAATTTTGGTTTTGTAGGTTGCTTTTTGGCATTTTGCATGTCACAACTCACCTACTTCCACTAATGCGTGTCTAATGCTGTCTTCAGACTATATATGCCTTGCTATTTTGCTGTAGCCTGAAAGAGTGAAATGCTGGCCCACTGGAATTTCAGTGTGAATTTTGCCAGTTACTTTAGTGGGACCAGGACTTTGCCTTCAGTGGTGATGGCTTCTCATTGTGCGTCGGCTTTGATTTTATTTTTTTAATTTTTTTTTTTTTTTTTCCAGAAGTGTTATGTGAAGTGCCACCATATAAATCTGTGTGGTGTGGTTCTGTTTGCTTTTAAATACTTTGGCATTCTATCTGCACTATGGTGATATTTTGCTGTTGGTTGTTTTGAGTTTGTTTTTGTTTTGTTTGGGGGTTTTTTGCTTAGTTATTTTTAAGGCTGGCTATGAAATTTGGGGATTATTTTAATTTTACAGCAATATTTAAAGTATTTTGCTTGTGCTTGAGAGGTAGAAGGGCGTATTTCTAGAGTGTGCACTCACTACAGTTTTGTCCCTTTTAAACTTTTGACACTTGTGCATTACAATGATATGAAATTCTTCTTCCTAAATTGGTGCAGGCAGCATAAGTTTACAAGGGTGAAAGAAAAGGGGAGGAAAGAAGTAAGTGCTGCTTGTTGCAGCATATCAAATCTGTCCTATTGTCACTGTGGCCGTTGAGATAATGAAGACAAAATTGTGCATAGATGGATTGAACTCTAGTCTGTGACTCATTAGATGTCTTTGATATCTTGTTTGACCTTTTCTCCACTTCACGTGGTTATACTTCAGAGAACTGTTAGGATGTCTGGCTTTTTTGCACTTTTTTAAACTGAAATTTAGACAGCTAAGTATCAAGTATGCTAGCAGCAAACAAAAATAAAGCTGATGCTTGAGAAAGGATTATACTTAAACTTGTACTTTGCATTTTCTAAACCTTTAATTTATGAGTATAATATGTCTCTCTCTAATAATCATCCTGGCACAAGCTAAGGCCAAGCGTGATAGCCTCAAATACATAAGGTTTGTGATGAATTTGGCTCACCAAATTCAAGTGTGCTTTTAGGAGTAGGTAAAGAGGACAGTTCTAAAGGGAAAATACATGATTTTGTGGTAGAAAAGTTGCCTGTGGATGTCTACTGCTCTTCATTCACATCAAGGGCAGTAGGTGAGCATCTCTTCTACCCTGGAGCAGGGTTCTGGTTATTGGTCATGCCAGCTGAGTTTCATAATAATAATAGGAGAGATGTATCAAAGAACCCCTGTATTGCCACAGTGGGAGAGGTACTGCTAATTCAAGCAATTGCTGATGGCACTTGTAAGCATGTAAAGCTTTTAAACAATTACGCATATTAGTTGAAAGCACCTACTGAGTTCTGACCTCAAGGAAGTTCAGTGGGGTGAAATGCAAGCATGGCTTACTAAGGAAGCAAAAAGTAGTCTGAAGCTCAGACTTTACACATTTACACAAGTCTTACCGTAGTGAGTATGTACAATTCTAATGATTTCTGGTTTTTGTCTTCCAAATCTCACAGGAGGCCCAGAGCCTGCAATGCCTGATGTAAGTACTATTTGCAAACTACTAATTAGTTGTATAATCCTGGTCTTTTCAAGAAACCCACTGCTTTCTGTTGCTTTTTATACTGCTTTAAAGCTATGATCAAATCTGAGAGTACTGACTAAGATTTTTCTAATGTGCAATGGAATGTATAGAATTGTTGCTTACTATCCCTTTCAATAAAAGATTAATTTAGGTCCTTGTCACTAGAAAGCTGTAGTGTTTGTAATGGCTTTTATTTCTCACTTAATAAAAAAGATAACTTAAAATGTAGAGTCTAGATTACATGGAAGAAGATAATACTCATTTCTGTACTATGTCAGCTCCCAGTCCCATCCATTAGTGCTCCTAGTCGTCGGGTTTGGGATCAAGAGGAGGAACGAAAACGACAGGAAAAATGGCAAAAGGAGCAGGAGCGTTTATTGCAGGTATAACTAATCTTCATAATCATAGGATGACAATCCCTTGGGTGCAGCAGCTGTTAGGAAAGAAAAATAGCACGTGACTCCTGAAACTCTTCTTACTGATGGCTTAAGAGGACTTTCATATATGTTTTCTGGGCTGCACGGTTACACACACTAGCAATTATTCTGAGGAGGAGGACAATGCATTAGTGAGCTTCATGAAATCAAACCTAGACTGAGTATTCACTACAGCCAGAACTGCTCAGTCATCACAGGTATGCTCTTGCTGGTGGCAGAATTTTGGTTAATAGAATTTTATAAGATAATAAATGTAATATATAGATAAACAGAATAAAGGATAAGCAAAAAAATGGAAGGGACAGTACTCTTCACTTTTGAATATGAGTTTTATTCTTTCTCTTTAAGAAAATTCTATGGAATGAGTTTTACCTTCAATTATCAATACTTCCTTATATTCAGAAATAAAGAGAAGGAAGCCAGTGCCATGGTTAGATGCCTGCTAGCATCATGTTGTTTAGCTATCAACTAAGCAGTTGGAATCAGCCTGGTTCCTAAGATCTCTGAGTCAGGAAACTGAGTCTTCTAATGCAAACCACCATGATAACCAGTTGTTAGAGGTGGACGGAGGTGTTGCGGAGGGAAGGGGCAATGTTTGTCATCTTAGGATAGCACAAAAAAACCCAAGCACACATCTCTGCAAAGACCTCAGTTCAGTGAAGCATAAGCCCATTCAACCAAACCCATTCACCAAGACACATCTCTGCAAATTAAATTAGTTATGTAAAGTCTGTCAGCTAGGAGAGACATCAGCAAATATCATTTACTCTGCATAAGCCCTTATTAAGAAGTTTGGTGCATTCAGCAGAAATGAGATGTCAAAATACAGCATAGCAACTCTTGATTTCTGGATATTTCACTTACAAATTCTGCAAGGCAAGAGCTGTGCCTCCCTAAATACATTTGTGATCTCTGTTTTGGTTTGGATGCTCCATTTGATGATTGAAGAGATGGATTTAAAGAGCGTAAACCTTGGCTTACCTTTCTTGCAAGCAGTCTCAGACATCTGCCATCACTTTTCTTTTCTTTGCTTCTCCTTTTTTATTTCGGAAGTAGTAAATTTGGGTAGAGTAATAATGTTCTTTCTCTTCCCCATGATCCTGGTAATGATTTTCCAATAACAGAGAAATGAAATGAAGCGTGTCTTTTTTTATTTCCAACATCTTAGAAGGAATACTTTTGACATCACTAAATATTTTCCTTTTCCCAAGATGTAAGTGGTGACTGACAAAACCACCAAAGCATTTATTGTGTACCTTGAGTAATACTTTAAGACGTGACATTGGTTTCATACCAAATCCAGTCATAGAATAAATTTGGAGGTCCAGAAATTGTTTTTTATTTAAATAACATTCCAAAAGACCAAGAGTTCTTGCTTAAACCAAATTAGTGCTTCATATTTCACTTAGTGATCACTTTATATTTATCATATAATGTGCCTGATTCCAAGTTAAATATAATAATTCCATCTTTCAAGAAATACCTTAGATAGCTGATTGTTGTTCAGACAGTAACTAAACTGCAGGATGGGGAATATAATAGATGTGAGGTCAGTTGTTAGGAGACTTAGCCTGGATTCCCCATAATCAATTGCAGAACTCCTTTGGATTGTATTTGAGCCAGGATTTCATTCGCTTATGGCAGACCTAAGGTCCTAGTGGAACTTCAGCATGTTTTTACCATTCTGGTGTGTTAAAAACCACACTTAATACCAGTAGTACATTTTAATGCAAATAAAAAATGCCATGTATCTTACTTGCGAGTTTAACTTCAACCTAACCTAACAGGAGAAATACAAACGGGAACAAGAAAAGCTGAGGGAAGAATGGCTACGAGCAAAGCAAGAAGCAGAAAAAGAGAGCTCCAAGTATTTTGATGAGGTAGGGCTATGAATATGGCTTCACCTTTGACTGTTCAGTTTCATGTGGCTTTTTTCCTGTATGGCAGATGCATGCAAGCAGGTAAATTATTTTGTGATGTCACTTACTTTCACAGTTTGGAAAATAAATTGTTTTCTATTGCTTGGTAGGAAGAGGTTGCAAAAATGGGAAGGAAAGAGTAAAAGGGATGTTTTGAGACCTGTTGAATTTTACATTTTTGTTCTTATAGACTGGTTAGGTAACTAACACCAGGAATACGTTGGCAAAAAGTTTCAGTATGTATTAATTTAATTATTGTGACCAGAATGAAATGGTCACCTCTGCTGTGTATTTGCCTCCTGATGCTATGTGTTAGAATTGTGCTTTAATACTTCATCGTGAGGCATGTTTGCAAGTGCCTGGCTCGTCACTGGCAGCCAGTTCATCTTATCTCTGATAATTTACATATCAAATCTTCATGTTTGCTGTCATATGCTTCAAAACATTGAATGCGTGTAGTTTCTGTAGATGCTGACTTTTGTGGCTGTCGTTTATGGGAAGATAAACAGGTTTTTTCCTCAGTGTGGGGAGGTGTCTGAGTTATCTCTTTATCGCTATGTGAGCACTGCTTCAGGCATCCTAGCTTAGATCAGTTGTGTTTATACAGTCATGAATAAGTAGACTGTAATTTAAGGCTTAGGACCTCAATAAGAAAGCTCTTTGAGCTGTTAGAGGACTTTGCTGTACAAGAATGTAAACCATTTCATATTTTTTCCATCATTAGAGGTTTGGATGCACATGTAAACAGTGTTTATTCTCTGCAACTAAAACATCTTTTGACCACTGGAAGACCTTTTCTCAAGTTTGAGAGTAGTCAGTGTGATAGGTCTGAGGCTTAGCTTTCAAATGGTAGGAGAATGGAGGAGGGTGAGGGTTTCTTCCACATGAGGTTTCACGTGAAATTCATTGGTCTGATACATACTTGCAGTGTACCTCTGTGTGTGTAGGTCTTGGGTCTCTCAGTCAAAACAGTAGGGTAAAATACTGGGTATCATGGAAGAGTTTGTTTTCCATGGGTGTTTCAAGTAGGGATGGGATGGCTTGAAATGTGAGTGATACTTCAGAAAGCAGAATGTTTCACATAGTTGTGGCTACATTGCCCAAGGCGCTTGGTAAGGCTGCTATGAGGAATGAAGCTCTTGCATTAGGAGAATGTGTTTTGAGCAGGCACTCAAAACATGAAACCAATGTACGCCCTGGGTCTTCCATCGAAAGTGTTTGGAGTGCTTTTTACAGAGCCTTCCCTTATAGAATAAATGAACTTCTCTGAGTGAGCACCCTACTTAAAAACCTTCTCCCCTAAAAAGATGATGGTTTAGTTTTGTTGGGGTTTGTTTGTTTGTTTGTTGGTTATTTTTTTCTTTGCTACAGGAGCAGACTGTTCTAACCTTAAACACAACGTCTGTCCCTGCACGGGCTCCATCCGTGTCCAGCTGGAGAGCAAGCCCTGGAGCAAATACAGAGGAGCCAGAAGGAGATGGAGGAAGCGAGCCGGTGGCACATTTGCTGCGTGAGGAAGAAGAAAGGAGAAGGCTTCAGGAGGAACAGAGTATCCAGGAAGAGGCGGCCCTGCGTTTTGAGCAAGAAAGGGAACTCCAAGAGCTGGAACTTGAGAGACAACGTAAAGAGAGGGAACAGCAATACGCTGAGGAGCAGAGGCGGCAGGCGGAGGTGGAGGAGCAGAGGCGGCAGGCTGAAAGGCAGAGGGAGGTGGCAGTGGAAGTGCCTTGCTACCAAAGGTATGCACTTTGTGATGGGATGTATTTTCTCTTCCTTCTGCATTAAAAATTCAAATACATTTCTAATGGGAGCGTGTATGCGTCCTGAATATTTAAGGGTATTCATGTGAGAGTCATACTGTAATGTCAGTGTGAAATGCCACAGGATAGCCTTTCTTTCTAAAGGTAGAATGATCAGGCATAAGACCAAGTCTTTCTCCATGATTCAAGTGCTTTACTAACCCACTTCAGTTCATTTTTTAAATAAGAAGTGTCAACACAGTAATTACAGCCAAATCAAAGATGACCTGAAGCACTTAGTGTGAAGATTTTGCAAGAACCCTGCATATAAGCCTGTAAACTGAGCACCCGTGGCTCAACATACAGGACTTCCAGAAGAAATGTCAAGTTAACTCTTTTCCAACAAATACGTGACTGATTTTTCAGACTTCTCTCATTTTTAGTTCAACAGGGCAACAACAAACTGTAATTGCAGCACTGGGTTAATTTGTCAGTGAGGGATATCACGATGTGTGAGTGAACACATACTGGCTTAGATATTGTAGCCTGTTAGAAATACCCACTCTGGATATATTTATTCCAGAGCATGGAAAAGGGTCTTTCATTACTTTCTCCAGCAGCTTGGTTTAAAAAAAAAAACCCAACAAACAAAACACAAAAAAATCCCCACCAAAGCAACCAACCAAAAAAAACTCCACAGCCAAAACGAACAAACAAACAAACCTGAACCACCAGCCCAAACACTCATACAAGAAAATATGAAAAAAACAAAGCAAAAAACCAAAAAATAGCCCATGTATTAGTTTACAGGTTCATGTTCTTGCCCAGAAATTTTCAGACTACTATTACAAGCATCAGGGGAGATTAATCTGTCTGGAACAGATTAAAACAGTAACTTGTTGTTATTTCTTGTGCATTTACCTTATTGCCTTGTGTATGACTAGCTTTGCTACTTCTCCTGAGGATTTTCCCCAGTTCTTATACAAGTAATAAGAGATGACTGTAGATAACTCACAGTATCAAGTTCAATCTTAGGAGAAGAAAATATGATTATGAAATGGCGTATATTTGCCAGGGAGATTGAGACCTGGAGTTATTTTAGCTCATTGTAAATGACTACTGCTTGAGATCCCTGCTGAGCAAAGCAGAGGCACAGTTGTTACAATGGGTAAACAGGTTCTTCTTGGCAGTGGAGCCAGGGCATCTGCAGTTTTAGCTTGTCCCAATTGCAAGATAGTAGGACTTGGTGCAGTGACTTATTAAGATGCCATAATATCTACATATCTAAATCCTTGATATATGCTTTAGTCCCAGGGCATTTCATTGTTTCTGAGGTTGCTTCCAAAGGATGTAAACAAAGATGGCTTTGCTTAATAGTAAAGGAGCAAGCTCAGTGAAAATGAGATTTAAAATTTCTGATCTTAAATATTTGCTTTATGATAATGTCCTAAGAAATGACTTGAAATCTGAAATGTTATATGAACATCTGTGAAGACATTCTACTTGCTGCAAAGAGCACTGAGGCAGTGACAGGCAGCTGGAAGAGCTTTGTGGAAGTTACTGAGTGTTTCCCTATGGGTTACAATCTGCACCTATACAGTTTTCTAGAATATACACGTAACTGTGTCTGGACAAAATTTACCTCCTGGCTTTGAAACAGATGGAATAATCACTGTCATATACTGACACTTTAATTTTTGCAGCATCTTAACAAGTCTTTGGGGATTTTTTTTCCTTATGTGTTTTCACGTTTCTAACACGTTTGAACGTTCTCAGTTTTCTCTGTGTGATTACTCCTTGCTCAATCTCTAGAAAATGCATTTTTATTTAATATGTATTGTGTTTTATCTTTATGTTTCTAGGCATTATGAGCGCTATGAAGTATCCAAAACAATAGAGGATCGAGCTGGTCATCCTCTCATTGACAGGTAGTAACAAATTGAATCTGTAGGTAGAAATATCTTCAGGAATAACTATCAATCATTTTGATATACTCGTGTTTGGATTCCTTGTCACTTACAAAAACATAATTTCAGGCAGGTGGCTTTCCTGCCTTCTTTTGTTAGTTGTGTTTGTGATAAAATTAAACCTCCTTAGAAGTTGTGCCTGTTTGGTATTTTCCTTTTTGTCTCCATAAGGATCTTGTTTGAGTATTTTTATTAACAAATACTGATATGTCTGTATTTTTCTGTATGTGAACATAACCTGCCTCTCTTTTGTTTTGTTTTGTTTTTATAGACATTACGAGCGTTATGAAGTTTCTAAAACCACTGAGGAACAACCTGGCCAGTCGTTTGCTGACAGGTACGTGTGATACTGAAT
Source organism: Todiramphus chloris collaris (assembly GCA_025345505.1). NCBI lineage: Eukaryota > Metazoa > Chordata > Aves > Coraciiformes > Alcedinidae > Todiramphus > Todiramphus chloris. The sequence goes on along the minus strand of JANVCC010000021.1, from coordinate 27,912,248 downwards.
TTCAACATAGTCTGTAACTTTGCTGTTCCTGTTCCAGTAGACTTCAGCTGTGGCAGCTAAGTGTATACTTTGTATTGCTGCTGTTTTGCAGCTTTTATGTCGTGTTTTCATATTGAGAAAACAAGCAGCCAAACTTTCAGCATATTATGCACTGTGCTGTAAACAACAGTTAGTCAGTCAGTAGGATTTCACTGGGAGAAGCAGCACTGTAAGGAAGTAAATATGTGGGTGGTACTAGACTTATCTGGCTAGAAAAAAAAATTCAGATCATATTGTGGTTGTGTCATAATGTGCTATACAAACTAAGGTGCAGTCTTCCCTGTCAGGATTGTGCAACTTGAAAGAGAGTAAACAGGGAGGGAAGCGAGAGGCAGCAGCAGCATATTTATCGGGAAGATAGATGTGCCACTTGTTAGGTTAATACCTTGTTAACACCCTGGTTATTTTCTGTTTTGTTTTGCTTGGTAGTTGGTTTTGGGAGTTTTATTGTTGGCTTTTTGTTTTGTTTTTATTTCAATGGAATGTAGTAGCCACTGCAGATCTGGGCTCTTTGAATAGACAGCTTTTTCTTCTGCCTTCCAGTAACTGGGCTATGGTTAAAAAATGCTGGTTACGTAAGTCCAGAATGTTTGTATCAAACCCTTTGTCTTAGATGGCTTCTCACGGTAGTTCTGAAAGATACTTCTTCTGTGTACTTAATTCTTATAACTGGAGTAAGTTTTTGTTTGGTTGGTTTTTTATATCAAGAGGAACCCCAAAACTTACAGGTTGGGGTTACTAATGGAATATCTATATCTAACTTTGAGAAGGTGCCTGCACTGCATAGTTATATCTGGGATATATGTGTGAGGAGGCCACTCGGGTGCTAAAAGCATCCCAGGCAAGGCTGACCTGCTCTTTGGAGAACCAGTTTACTACAGACAACTGTGAAATTGTTCTGTCTTCTCAAACCGATAATAAAATAGGTCTGCATCATAGGAAAGACAATCAGAACTTGGGGGAGCAAGAAATGTGGTGCGGTTTTTGCATCCTTTTTTTTATAGACAAAGGACAAGACTCTCTCAAAACGCTGTAATGCAGCCAATGCTATACTTGTAAACACAATAATGTAGCAGAATCCCAGCAAAGGATTTCTCTTCCTTTCTAAGGTATTTTAAACAAAAACTGGCTGTAGTACTTGAAACTAGTACAGCACAGAGGTGTTGCTGAAACTCCTGCTCTGTACTCTCAGAAAAAACAACTTTTTGTCCTTTGTCTTCCTGTATATTAATTTACTTTTCTTGGATAAAACTCATAACAAAATTATATTCTGGGTATAATCACTGAACAATAAATTTCCTAAGAGCAATCTGCGTGCAGTGTGTGAGGAGATGTTTTGCCTGCAGTCTAGCAGTGGTACTGAAGTGTGATTTAAGTTTCTCCTGAAGTTAAATCATTTATAAACATGATTGGAAAGTTATCACTTCCTTTAATGTCTCACTGCCGTCTTCACAAAGCTTTGACAGGAAGGACTTCAGTTTTAACATGCTTTTGTTGAAGCAAATATTATAGCTGAAGCACTGGGAACTTTCAGTACGCAATTCTAACTTTTCATTGGTGATTACAATTTTTGCCTAGTGTTTTAAGTACAGCATAATTGGTTGATGGGTGGGAGATGGTGAAAAATGAGGCTATGTATCTGTGGTCTACAACGATAAGATCTTTCTCCGTGACGAGGTCTCCTAGTTGAGATAGAGGAAATTAATGTTTTCTATATCCTTAGGAATAAGTCCAAGTCAACTTCAGAACTGAATGAATTCAACACAATCAGAAATGGTAAGTATTGCTTAATTTCCATTATTTAAAAAAAAAGTGTATTGGACATAGTCATCCTAAGAAAATTATTGTCAAAGTGCTTTTTGATAGCGGCATTGTAATTCAAATTCATACCATGCCACAATTTAATGGAGTTTCAACAGCAAGAGGAAATTCATACAGTCAACAAATAAACCTAGGACAAATATAATTAACTGCTCTCTTGAAAGCAGTAGCAGTGATTACAAACAGGTCTTAGATGCCTAAAGTTTAGATGGCTGATACGTGTATGAGATTAAACCAGTTGTGTAGATATATCACTGAAGGTTTATGTGCTCTTGATATGTTGACGCCGACAATGACAAAAGCTACACAGACCAAGAAGATAAAGTATGTAATACAACTGTTTGCTGCTCTTAACTTCCGTTGGTGTGTGAGTAACACAGCTAAAAGTCAACTCTTGATTCTGTCACAGTGGCTGGTTTCCTGGACTCTAGATCCTTGTTGCCTTCCTTGAGTTGTCCTCCAGTTACATTACTGTGTTTTAGAGGGATGTGTGTAAAGCAAACAAACCAACCAGATATTAATGTATTTATATATATGTATTTTTATCTATATTTATGTATCTACATTGTATATTAATATATTATACATATTTATATTTTCATATTTATATTGTTTTATTTATATAATTTAAACTTTTATTTACATATACATAAAACATATTTTATTTATATTCTATATTTTATTTTTATATTTATAAATATATCTATATATATTATATGTAATTATAATGTATTTATAAATACATTAACAGTAGAAGATGCCTAAGAGCTATTCCTGTGTCTAAAACATGGTTAAATAAAGTAATGCAACAGAGAAGTAAGTGGTGTATTAGATGCTACATTGCAGATTGACACCATTACTTTCACACATCAAAGCTTGGTCATTGAAACTAATGAGCAAGTAAACTTCCACAGTATTTTAGAATGATAATCTACAAAAATAAAACCAAGACCAAATCACTAGTCAGAGCAGTATTTAAAGGGATTGAAATTTCAACTGAATGACTTATTACTGAGTAATTTTCTTAAGTAGTCTTACTGTAAAGAATAATTACTGGATCTAGGAAATAAAGAAAAAAATAGCTGCCTTCTATCATATCAACATATACTGGAGAAATTCTTTCCTCTTCGAAAATTTCAAAGGCTATCTATACAAGAAATCTCATTTCAACTGTCTAGTTAACAGAATATCCAAATAGTAGAGGCACTTCCTGTAAGATTTCCCTCTCCCTCTGTCCCCAAACGTGTACATGTGTATTTATATAAAGCAAGATAAAGTGATGTGTTTAGTGCCTTGAATAATGAAAGAATTCTTGGAAACAGGGATGACTTACAGGGGGAAAAAAAAATACAAACACTTAAAGGGAAAGAAGGTATCCCACCATTCAACTGTATATTCTGTACATGGCTTCAGTTTGTGTTGGGTGGAGCGTCCAGATTGTGGCACTAAAAGAGATGATGCCCTTCTAAAAATACATGTATGTGTGTACATATCTACACACAAATGTATATGCATATACACTTGGGAAGTGAAGGAAAATCCCTTAGACATGTAGAAGGCCACATTAATGGAATCATGAATAAAAAATAAAATAATGTATTGCAAAATTTGACACTGGTCACCTGGCTGTAAAAAGGAACTGGAGAAATTTGTGAATGTGGTGATGAACAACTGCTTTTGGAGTTACTGCCAGAGTACTGAACATGCGATAAGTGCTTTTGTGCTTCTAAGGTGTCTCACTGAGGTTTGCGTGTGTTGTCCAAACAGGTACCCAGAGCAAGTATTCAGAGAGGTCCTGGAACACAAGTGACTCACAGAAGAAGTCTCAGAAGGAGCACAACATGTCTGCAGCAGAGTTGGAGAGACAGCAAATCCTTCAGGAAATGAGAAAGAAAACATCTTTACACACAGACAGCAGCTGGATTAGGCAGCGCAGTTCCAGTATACATAAGGAGCCTGTTAGTCTGTACAGCAATAGCATGAGGAGGTAGGAATCACGTTAAAAATTAACTTTGTCTCTCATCAGATATTTTTGTTTGGTTATTCTAAACTTCAGCTTGTATTACAGAGCACAGAAACAAATCGAGTCTGTGAAACACTGTAAGGTAAACTGCATAGCAGCACAAAGAGAAGGAATTAGCTGTGTTACAGCTGTGATTAAATGGTTTAGGTTTGGTTTTTTCAAGTAAAGAATGTGGATGTGACCTGTAAATAACTCAGCTGTTTACTTCTTGGTTGGTATAACAGCAATGGAAATCAGTAGTGTGCCGTGTCATTGACAGCGGTGCTTAAGAATTTCAGCATGACAATTTATTGTGGAAATCAATTATTATGGCTAAGGAGTACACTTTCTTTTTTTCTTTGCTTTTCTGTTTCTTTTTAAACAAAGCAATATGTTAGAAAGTCTGGAGTTTGTTTCTGGCTGTAAGTAATGTATGAATGTTTGATCTGTCACTTAGGAAACAGTCAAATTATCAGTCAGGGGAGTGCTTAGTTATTGGGCCAACACCTTGTACCTAGACGATGCTATCCAGTCTGGGTGGATTGTTATTTTCAGTCTGGTATCCCTTGGAGAAAACAAAAACAAAACTGTTATCTGAGGCCCGTTGCTGTACAGCGGATTTTGATATGGTTCACTCTGATAAGGCAGCAGTGAAGGATGTTTTGCCTTTATTCTGCAATAGTTAAGTGCCACCTCTCTTTCACCACACCTGCTTTTTCCCATGATACTAGGACTGCATACAAAGGATAATATGCTGCTCAGACATTTTAAGTATGTGAAGAATATTGTTCAGGGTGATCACGTAAGCATATTCGTGCTAGTGAATTTTAAAAATACTAGGATAATTTACTATTTTTTAAAAATAGCAAAATATAGCTCCAGCCATACTGCCATTTACATTTGTATGTGTACCTCTGTTACAGAGGGGAGTCTTTGGACAATCTTGATTCTTCAAGAATGAGCTCGTGGAGGCATCACTCATGGCTGAATCAGTCTGCCTCCTCTTCATCTCTGTCCTCTAGTCAAGATTTCACTCGCCCGGTGTCCACTTCAAACCGAGCCTACATGTGCACTCCTTCCTCCAGCAAAGCACCTCCTGTGGCCACCTCTGTGAGAGCCCCCTCCGTGTCCCAGGCAGCCCCCCGGGCTCACTCTCCCCAGTCTGCTTCCCAGCCAGGGTCCCAGACACGCAGCAGGTGAGTGGGCGGTGTTCTTCTGGGAAGTTATAAAAGTCTGGCTGCACTAAAAAGCCGGCATCATATATATGGTGGTATAAAGTAGTGTTCTTGCCCGTAACATTGATTAACATGTCTGAGAAGTAGCTGGGGTTTTCTGTCTGGATGGAATGTTGGAAATATGGGCTGATATTGCCTCCCTGCTCCAGTCATTCAGAAAATTCCTCACTGCTTGACATCAGTTAAAAAAACAAAGCAGCTGGAATAATAAATCTCCAGTCTCCAAGATGTATATGGGCTACCAAAATGATTAGTAAAAGCCTACTCCAGATGGTATTTCTGACATTTACTTTCTTAGGTTTGTTTTAACAAAAGATTCCTGAAACCCACGCTTTATGGCCCTCATCTTGGGTCTCTTCTCCCCCCTGTCCTGGCATGTGGTCAATATCATCTCAAAGAGCACTCAGGAATGCTCATGACCCGTGACCCTGGAGAATTACTGAGTTTTAATCTAGGAGGAGAAAGCAAGAATTGCAGCATATTTTGAAACAAAAATGGAATTCTGTTGTGGTAGGGTAGATAACTCTGCTGCTTTACATACATAAAACATTTCAAAAATACCTTTAAAATATATTTTAAAATATAGAACATGAACACTGCTTCACTGCCTCTTACACTCTCAGACACTATATGATAAATTGACTTTTTTTCTCTCTAATTTTTTTTTTCTTGTAAAGCTAGGCTCCTACATTCTTCATAATGTAAGAAAATTACCTTTTTAACCATGTTTGCTTATCTTGTTCTCTCTTCCATTCACTAACATCTTGGTAGATCTATGAAAACTGACCTCCATATGACTTATGTTCAGAGAGTTAACATAATATTATACGTCCAGGACTAGCCTTTTGTTATCTAACAAGGTGCAGATGGTGGCACATGGCAGGGTGCTTGCTGAAACTTAGACTTCAGGATAATTACTGACAAATAAGAAATAAAGCAGGAGCGCAAAACCTGTGTTCTTAATCTCCAAACATAACAATATACTTTTTGTTTATTTGTAAAAGGTATTTTACACAATGAAATACCTCCCAAGAATGTGGTAGAATTTCTTCATTTGTTCCTATGTAACTTTGATCTCAACTGTAACAGTTCAACTTTCGCTATCTTTTAGATCTACTGTCGATAACACTAATTTTCAGTTTATTTTTCCCAAGCAGCCTAATAATCCACTTTCTACCAGTATGTTTTAATCTCAAAAAGTCTTTGATAACTTTTATTTGTCTTTTAAACCATTTCAAACTAGTTTTAAAGATTTTCATTCTATATTTAGGTCAGTCAGTGGGAAGAAAATCTGTTCATACTGTAATAGCGTTCTGGGCAAAGGAGCAGCCATGATCATTGAATCTCTTGGTCTTTGTTATCATTTACAGTGCTTTAAGGTGAGAGCTGGGAGTCACATCGTGAAGGAACAGGAACTAATGAGGAGCACGCATGGCTACGCAGTGTTATGTTCACAGGGGCTCTACTAATCACCTGCTTTGCCTTCTAATCTTGACAGCGTGCTGCGTGCATATTTCCATGAGGCAATCCTATCTACAGGCATTTAGCACTCAACTCTAGAACTATTTCTTAAGTGCTAGAACTAACAAGTAGGACTTTGACAAGTAAGATGAGCATGTTGACTGTGAGATCAAAGATATTCCTTCTTTGAATGGGCAACAAAAAAATCAGAAGGTGCTGAGCAACTTCTCCCAGAGAAACCAGCTCCTTTAAAAAATCCGTCAGCTTGGTCCCTGGCAATTGAATCATTTAAGATGACCCATCACTTCTAAGCTAATCCTAGCAGGCAGTGCTCACGTGGTGTTTTCAGGCAAAGGCATGTTGGCAGTGTTCACTCTGGCAGGTTAAAACCCAGCACTAAACCAGAAGCTGTGTTTAGTACTACTCAACTGTGGTCAGCAGCTCAGTATATTAGCTGATGCTCAGCGTTGAGCCATAGTCACACGATTTCCAGTCAGCTTGGGGCATACTCATTGCTCCTTGCCAAAGATGTAAAAGCACTCCGAGTTTCCCTTCCCTAGGACAAGATGAGGAATTAAACTGTGATTTGGAGGTGCTGTTGGACCCTACTTCTTACACATCTTTAAGAAAGAGACTTCTGTGTCTGGTTGAGAACACTTGCCTTCTGTGCCTAGATTCAATGTGTCACCTGGAGTTATTACAAGAGATTGACAAAAAGCCTGCTTGAGCAGGAGGGACAGGAGTAATCCATGGAGACTAGTTGTCATTCCCTTTCTGCAGAACCTGTATTCAGTGCGAGGGAGTCCACCTGTAGTTCCTAACCTATGTAAGAATTTCTGGTTTTCAAATTCCTGAAGATTAATGATCTGTTGAAGAGACTGCCATCCAAAAGATTCATTGCTCTATTAAGCAAGCAAACTATCTGTCCTTCCGTAGTCAGCTGAGTGCTTTATAAATTCAGTAAGGAGAGTGTTATGTTTTGGATTACATTCCTTCCAGAGGTGGGGCATATTCACAGCAAAGATGTGTTCAGCCACCATAGTTAAATAGGTTAATGTTATCATGAAAGCTGTCAGGCCCCTTATTCATGTGTTTATTCAAGAAAAATTAAATCGGACCCTTCTTTCCAAATAAGAACTTGTTTCTGTGATGCAAACTCAGGAAATTGGAGATGCTTGAGTATTTGGTGCTCTGAGTGCCAAAAGGCTGAGGACATCAGCAGCGTATAGAGCCACATGGAAATCTGCAGGTAGCACACCCAGGTGTTCTGTGCCAAAATTGCTGTTGCCATCTACAGACCAATTTTTTTTTTTTCCTGTTGAGACAGTTTTTCAGTGAAACCAAAGTTCAAATTAGATTTAATGAACTAATATCTAAAAAAAGTCTGCTTTATGTTTGCTTAGTTGACGTATCTCTGCTATTTGTTGTCCAGTCATCACATTATAATACTTTTCTCGGGGTTTGTTGCATTTTGATCTACTAATCATTATACGTTTGCTTCTAGTGATTGTGGGTTTATGGTTCAAGCTTTGTTGAGCTTAATCCAATCTGCTTTAGAAAAACATTTTCATTTCTTAATACTGTGTAAGGAGTTGCTAATTGTTCATCTATCATACAGTGTGTTGCCTGTGGATGTGACCTTGGGGGATCCCGCTCTGGAGCTGAAGTTAGGATCCGAAACAACAAACTCTTCTGCAACGACTGCTATATCAGATTTAAAAGTAAGGCAATCTGACTGCAGCGTGCATGACCGTAGTTCTTCTTGGTCCTGTAAAACCTCCAGTGTTTGCACAGCTGAGCCACTTGATAACTTTCACATGTAGCTTTTAGTTGGTATATTAGTGAATAGGTTCAGCATGGTTTGGTTGCCAGTTTCTGTTTTGTGTAGGGTACTCATTCCTAACTTTTAACTTTCTGGTAGCTGATTTTACCACTTTGTTCTTTAGCAGCTTCAAGCAGAAAATGCAGTATAGTCATCCCACTTTCTTCATAGATCTGAGAAAGTCGTGTCAAGGAATTGTCAGTTGCTGAAAAGGCTTGTCTTGATAACAAAGACATTTTTTCAAAAAGACTTCTCCATTTAAAGAAAAAAAAAAAAAAAGTAATTTGAATATGTGTTTAATTTGATCCTAACACAAACCTGGAAAGCTACTAGTTTATCCTGTGCAGGTGGCACAAATGCTGGTTTCTTTTTGCAATGCTATTATTATTTGAATTATAGGTCTGTGATTGGTTATTCATTTAGGTACAAGTTCAGGAGGAATTGATTTACTTACAGATCTTAATTAAAAGGTGCAGTATAATTTTTTTCCTTTATTATGGTTTGCAGAATTCTGATTTACTGAAGCATGATGTTAAGGCTTTGAATAATGGTGTTGTTTTGGCTTTTTGTTTTTGTTTTTTCTCCCTGCTGTCATAGATGATGGTAGACAACCTCCTAATTTTGACAAATCTCAGGAGTTTTATATGGCTGTATTTTTATGTAGCAAATACGGTATTTTCCAGAAGTGATAAAGTTCAGCTAAGAGAAACCATTTCTGAATTAATTTCTGGGAAACATGTCCATGTTTCTTCATGAGTCCAGCACATTTTTCTCATGGTGGACCAAAAGGCAGTGAAGGGAACAGGATACTTGTGCTATAACACTTGAGCAAGATGGGCATCTGATGGCTGACAAGCCTAGCTCAGAGAAAAAGAGAAGCTCTGCATCTGATGCTCTTGCTGTTCTTAGGCTCTTCTTGGCTTTCACGATGAGGAAAATCTGTCTGCACCACAGAAATGACTGTGGCACCCGAGCTAAAACCAGAAAACCCCACACCTCTCCTTGATGCTAACAGCGCATTCACAGAGGCTAACATTAGGTGCAAGAATCACCCCCTTCCATCTGGAGGTGATTCAGAGCCCTGGATCATATTCCTCTGAGTTAATTTTTGGAGAATTTCTCTCCTTGTTGACGATAAGACTACACCAAAGTAACCGTGCTCCTGTTTGAAGCACCTGAATGTGCTGGGACATTCAGTCTGGAGCCTGCTCATGTTATTTTGTCTTTATCGTTACAACCTGGTTTTTTATTAATCCCTGCCTAGACAGCATTCAGGAATTTTGTGATAGAAGTGACCAAATACTTTATCACAAACAAACTGCTATTTAGTCTCTCTTTGTCATTTTAGTCCATAAAGTCATGCAGTGCCTTTCAGAAGTAGAGTTGATCTGTGAGAAAATGGTTCTATTCCCTTCCCTTCAGACTGCATTTACTTAGGCCAGTGGGCACCTCAAAATGTAATTGTATGAGATACAAGTAAATCAGGAATTGTAAAAACTTGTAGGTGCAGGATAAAATATTTAAATTAGTGATTAGTAATTGAAATTAGCTATTTGAACAATACCATGCTATGATGAAAATATACTGATGTCACAGCACTGGTCTGTAATGCAGATTACTTGGTTTGCAGGTGGCATTAATATCAGCCTGACTAATTATTCGTTACCTTGGAACAGGAGCATATTGACTAAAAGGATGGATAAACTGTAGGATTATTAATATTCACTCTGTACTTTTATGTTTTTATATTTTTGCACACTTTAATGTTAATTTTATGGTTTAAACTTAGAACATTGTCACAAAACACCAGTACATTGGCAAATGCCCATAAATACATGCAGAGAGAGGATACAAAAGTTCTTTTTAAAAATATTGTTACAGTCATTTAGCAAATTATAATTTGATTATTGAAGGGTAAATTTAAAGGGTAAATTAGAAACTGTCAACATGTCTATAAGCTAATACTAAAAGTATTAGGAAAAAAAAACCAACTTGGGAAGGTGCATGTTCTGTGGAGTATAACTTGGCCTGAAATACTTGCAGTGCTGTAATTGAACTAAAATTTTTGTATTGTTCATTAATTTTGGATTGCTAGATTCAGAATGTGTACCTTAGTTTGTGTTACCATCTTCAATAGGTATTGGAAACACCATTATCTGACTATTTTTAACATGGAAGTTTTTCATTTTTGTCACTAAGATTCTTCAATAGGTAGACTTTAATTACCATTTCTTCTGTTTCTAACAGCTGGACAACCAACCTCCATGTGAAGCAAAAGAAGATATGAAGCCACTGTTGCAGATAAAAGAAGAGGTGATTGCTGCTGATGTAGATCTATAAATATATATATTGTGTGTATGTGTGTTTTTTCTAAGAGTAACTCTTGCTTGTCTAGTCTTCACAGTAATGCATTGTATTCTTCATATAACTATTTTTATTTATAAGAAAGTAATTGCAGTAAGGAAATATCTGGGGAAAATGCTTTCACTTTTTCAGCTTCGAGTACTGAGAGCACAAGGGAGAATAAGTATATTTTCAGTAATAACTTCAAAATATTTTTGAGGCTTATAATCAATCAGCTGACTTTCCAAGGGTATATGAAGAGGGTTTTTTGTTTCTAAGCTCTTGAAATGAGCATTTGAGAAATAGCTAATATAAATACATATTTGCAATTGCTGTCTTTATTTTTGACATATACTGAAAGTGAGTTCTCTAGGTTAATATGAAGCTACATTTAAATGCACAGAAATGTGTTTGCTTTCCATATGCTGGTTTCTAAAATTACGTGCTTTTTTGGAACTTCAATACAAAGAATAATCTATTTGCTCAGTAGTGTTGGCATAATATTCTGTGGAATCCATTTAAGGGGAAAAGTTCTCTTTTCCCATTTGGAAAATGTAACTATCACTTTTTCCTCCACTAACTGAGTGGAGAATGGTTGTTGAATTACAGTATATTTGTAAATAAAATTTCTGATGTTGCATTTATTAGAAGGTTGTGGTTTTTTCTTTCTATCCAGCTAAATGTGTCTATTTGCTGAAATGTAAAAATTCTTTAAATTTCATCTAGGAAAAATTTTAATGAAAGCTTGAAGACATCCACTGCAGTATGTACAAGCACAATAGTTCTTACTTTTTTATTTTCCTTTATAGTACACTTTTTATATGTAGTAGAAATTTTGTGTATAGTTTCCCATCAAGATCCTCATGCTCTTCCCCTTCAGCATTTAATACAAGTGGCGAGACTGATTCTTTGTCCTGTATGCTCATCCCTGAAGCATGACAATTGGAAGAGGTGGAAGTTCCCCAAAGCTTCTCTGCTGTGGGTAGAAATGAGGTGCTGAAAATATTTTGGATTAGATTCTGCCTCTTCTGAAGAGGAAGCTGGAACATGTGTGATGTGTTTTTCAGCAGTGGCTCCCAAATTACTGTGGCCAGTGGCTTCCCAAAGCCCTTTCATGCTGTTATATACCCTTTTCTGTCTGTGCCCTTAGAAGCAGTGAAGAAAACATGGGATGTGGATCCCATGGAATTTAGGGGAGCATTTTGTGGATGAAACTGAGGAAGAGGACAGCTGGGCAGTGGTGCTCTGAGTTTGAGCTTGTACATGGCATTAGGAGGAGCAGCAGTGTAGGGTTCTGCTTTATCTCAGGGGGTCTTGAGGACAGATATGAGAGCTAGCAGACTGGGGAGGGAGATTGTGGATGTTATAGCTGGGGACAGCAAGGCAAGATGATGCTGTTTTGATGTAGTGGGAAGACTTCACCTCTGTGGGCCTCCTGTAACTTCTGCATATAAATCTGCCTGTCTCCTGTTTTGCTTCGGTTTATTGATCTTTCCTCTGTGAACAGATGGGTTCTGCTTTGTGCCAAGGAACTCCCTGCTAATAAGTCCTGAATTATAAAGTGCCAAACATTATTTTCAAATTTTGCTTTAAAAAAACCCAAACCTAAATCTAAAATGCCTCATCAACCTGAAGTTTTCCAAAGCTCCTTGTTCAACCACCTTTGTGACTTAGCCTTGTCTTTTGGCATCCAGTTAAAGTGTCTTCTGTGAAGTGAGCTGCTAAAAGATACTTTTGGTTTCCACTGTTGTGGTAAGTAATAACAAAGTAGACCATCACCGAGAGCTCTAGGGCGTGAAGACCTTAGTCCTCAAATACAGAGTATGAAGGGATGGTCACACTGCCTTCTCACACAGCTCTCTTGGGAGCCTGGAGTCCTCTGCTCCATATGGACAAAGGTAGCTTCCCTGAGAGCTAGTCAGAATACAAACACGAATTAGGTGCAGATCTCTCTCTTGGTTAAGGCATGTACCTAATGGAGATGGTGTGGATGACCCTCTACACTGTCTAGCTTTTAACTTTCATCTGCCTTTTATGACACCCCACACACCCCCTACTAAATTCCCCACATCCCCATCACCAGTCCTAAAATACACTGAGAGGCACAGATTTTTTGTGACAGGTCAAAGTTTCTCAACATCCAAGGTATCAACGCATTTATCCAAGCCTCAACAAGATCTCCCCTGTCCCAGCACTGCGTTACGCAGCAAAGCCACGGGGAATGGTCAGGGGTGGCCATGCCATCTTTCACATCTTGAGCCCAGTTGTGTTGCCCTATCCCTGGGCATCATTTGGGCACAAAAATCACTTGGGGGTGAAGAATGGAGGGAGAGAAGAAAATTCAGTGACCTGCGGTCTGTGATGCAGTGACCCTCAGCCAGTCTGGCACTTCCTACATAGTGTCAAATATTTCCATGTGGGCTCCACTGTCATTTTCCCATAAAGTATCTCCACTGTCCCACAGTAAACCTGGGTAATTTCATTGGCTTGTACCAAATTGCTTGCCTGTGAGGAAAGGCCGAGTGGAATTTTGGATTTAATGCAGCTCAAAGAGCTGAAGTTGAAACTCTTGCAGAGTTGAAGCCGACTTTCTCACCCCTGTCAAATCAAGTTTTTAACAAGGCTCCTTCAAACCTGCGTTTGCTAATTTGAGATGGCGAATGTGAGCAAGGAAAACTCCTTCCTCCCCTCCTTCCCTTGGAAGGCAAGAGGCAGAGAAACACACCTTAGGAATGTTGTTGTCTCTGTGTATTTTGATCCTTGTCAACGTTTTTGGAGTGTGTTGGGCTCTGTTCAGCAGAACTGATTATTCTCCAGCAACACAAGATGGCAGTATGTGAGCACAACTTGCACAATCAAGCACCCTTTCCGTGGTTCTAATCCTGTATGAAACGGGTCACTTTTTTTGGATTTGTTCTGTAGACCCCTCACCAGCTTTATAGTCCTCCTTTGGACACATGCCAGCACCTCAATGTCTTGTACTGAGAGGGCTAAAATTGAACACAGTACTTGAGTTGCAGCCTCAACAGTCCCAGGCAGAGGAGGATGATCATTTTCCTGCTCCTGCTAGCCACACTATTTCTGATCCAGACCAGGATGCCACTGGCTTCTTGGCCACCTGGGCACACTGCTGGCTCATGTTCAGCTGGCTGTCCAGCAGCACCCCCAGGTCCTTTCCTGGGGGCAGCTTTCCAGCCACTCTTCCCCAAACCTGTAGCATTGCCTGGGTTGTGACTCAAGAGGAGGACCCAGCACTTGGCCTTGTTGAATCTCCTACAATTGTCCCATTGATCCAGCCTGCCCAGATCTCTCTGCAGAGCCTTCCTATCCTCGAGCAGATTGACACTCCCACCTAATTTGGTGTCATCTGAAAACTTACTGACCCTCAATACCCATATTCAGATCTCTGATAAAGATACTAAACAGAACTGGACCAAATACTGAGCCCTGGGGCACACCACTTCTGACTGGCCACCAACTGGATTTAACTCCATTCGCCACCACTCTCCGGGCCCAGTCATCCAGCCAGTTCTTTATCCAGAGAAGTCTATTCCAGTCCAAGTTATGTGCAGCCAGTTTCTCCAGTGGAATGCTGTGAGAAACACTGTCAAAAGCTTTACTAAAGTCCAGATAAACAACAGCCACAGCCCCTCCCTCATTCACTGGGCAGGTCACCTTGTCATAGAGGGACATCAGGTTAGTCAAGCAGGACCTGCATTTCATAAACCCGTGCTGACTGGGCCCGATTACCTGTTTGTCCTATATGTGCCTTGAGATGGCTCTCAAGATGATCTGCTTCATAACCTTTCCTGGTGCTGAGATCAGACTGGCAGACCTGTAGCTCCCTGTATCCTCCTTCCATCCCTTCTTGTAGATGGGTGCCACATCTGCTAACCTCCGATCAACTGGAACATCCCTGGTTAGTCAGGACTGCTGATAAATGATGGAAAGGGTCTTGGTGAGCACTTTTGACAGCTCCTTCAGTACTGTTGGGTGGATCCCATCCAGCCCTATAGATTTGGGTGTGTTTAAGTGATATAGCAATTTCCCCTTGGATTAGGGGGGGCTTCATTCTGCTCTGTCTTCCAGCTCAGGGGCTGGGCACTCAGAGGACAACTGTTGTTACTATAACAGTAACAACAAGGCAAAGAAGACATTCAGTACCTCAGCCTTTTCATCATCATTTTTCACTGTGTTCTCCCCACATCCAGTAGAGGAGGGAGATTCTCCTTAGTCCTCCTTTTGCTGTTAATGTATTTATAGAAACATTTTTAATTGACTTTTATGGCTGTAGCAGATTAAGTTATAGTTGGGCTTTGGACTTTCTAATTATTTCTTCCTGCGCAGACTCATGGTATCTTTGTCATCTTCTTCGTTGCCTGCCTCATCTTCCACAGGCCATAGACTTTCCTTTTCTTCCTGACTTCCAGCCAAAGCTCTATTCAGTCAGGCTGGTCGTCTTCCCTGGTGGCTTGTCTTACAGCACACTGGGACAGTCTACTCCTGCACCTTAAAGACTTCCCCCTTGAGGAACGTTCAGCCTTCCTGGACTTCTTTGTCCTTGAGAATGGCATCCCAGAGGCCTCTGTCAGACTCCTAAACAGGTCAAAGTCTGCCATCTGAAAGTCCAAGGTGTCAGTTCTGCTAACCCCCCTCATTACTTTCCCAAGAATTGAAAACTCTATTAATAATTTAATGATCTCTATGCCCAGCACAGCCTCAAACTTTCACATCAACCCCAAGTCCTTCTCTGTGAACAACAGGTCCAGCAAGGAGCCTTCCCTACTTGGCTCACTCACCAGCTGTGTCAGGAACTATCTTCCACACACTCCAGGAGCCTCCTGGACTGTTTGCTGTGTGGTACTTCCAGAAGACATGTGGTAAGCTGATGTCCCCCACAAGAGTAAGTGCTAGTGATTGAGAGAGTTCTCCCAGCTGCTTATAGAATATTTTGTCTGCCTCTTGATCCTGCTTGGGTGGTCTATAATGGACTCCTACGATGATATCTGCTTTGTTGGCTCTCCCCCTGATTCTTACCCATTGACACTCAACCGTATCATCACCATCCTTATGCTCAAGATAATCAAGGTACCCCCTAACATACAGGGCTACCCACTGCCTCTCTTTCTTGTCCTGTCCCTTCTGACATGTTTATAGCCATCCAATGCAGCACTCCAGTTGTGCAAGTCATCCCCCTGTGCTTTCGTGCTGCTGACTGTATCATAAGTTTCCAGCTGTACAATGGCTTCCAGCTCCTCCTGTTTGTTGCCTATGCTGTGTGTGTTGATGTAGATGCTCTTCAGTTGGGATGTTGATCCCATCACCTTTTCGGGGGGGTGAAGGCCTAATTTCTACCTGACCATTCCCTGGCACTTCCATGATTTCTAGCCCATCAATATTCCTTCTGTTTTTGCTATCACATGATACTCCGTCCCCTACCTCCAGTGGGATGGCAGACGTAAGGGCCTTGCTAGCATGCCATCCCACAAACACTGATGTGCTGCCCTCAATCTTATCTCCAGCAAGCCAGGTTTTATCCCTTTCCCACTTCAAATCTAGTTCAAAGCTCTTTTGATGCGCCCTGCCAACTCATGCAGCTGCCAATGCAGATCTCATGGGATGCTTTAGAGCATCTGAAAGGGCAGCAGAAATTTATGAGTGTGCAACTGAATCAAGCTCAGCTCCCTAAAGACAGTGAAGCAAAGGTGTGATTTCATGGGCCAGTAAATAGGTGCCCACTGCCAGGTGAGGTGCTTGACTGTCTGAGCTTCACTGACTTTAACAGGCGTGTGGACCCTGGCTCACATGTAGATACCTACATTTTTACATGCCTGTGTTTACTTAACTTAATGCTGACTGAATACTTAAAAAAATATCTAATGAACTCTGATTCAGCTAAATCCTTCCTCTACTCTCTCTGCAATGTACATTTGAATGCAGCTTTGGAATTGAGTGGTCTACAGACAGCAGCTCTGGCACAGGGCAATGTTTTAATAACATGGCACTTCAAAACCAGAAAATATTTTCTGTAAGTCTCAGTGTGAATTTACTGTTGTTTTTCTCTAATACATAAGAACAAACAAATCAAGCATATGACAGTGAAATTCAAGGTACTGCATAGGCTCTTAGTGAGACTTTAAGGTTTTGGGTTTTTTTTATCTATCTATATATAACATTTATCAGAAATTTCAAGCTCAATTACACATGCATTCATCTCTTCAGACAAGCTGAAGCACCACAGGCAGTGCTGGTTAGTGGCAAGATTTATGCAGTAAGCCCTTTCTGGAGCCCAGTGTCTGAATTTGGAGCTCATGCTGATGGGTGGCCCATCAGAGATGGGCAGAAATGGGCAGAGCCTGTCTCATTATTTTCAGGAAAGTACCTCAAACATGAACCTCAAGGAAAGTCCAAGTTCAACACTTCCCTTAGTAATAACTGTTGCGACAAGGCCCACCTTGTCACTTATGGAGGGTAAAAGGGTTTGAAATCTGACAACCAGTGAAGCTGAAAGCTGCCTTTCTCTGGCAATTTGAGCTCAACATGAAAACCGGTGTGCTTGAAGCAGCGTTTTAAAGTCCAACCAATCACTGGTAATGGATTAGCAAAACCTGTGCCATGGCTTTAATGAAAGGCTATTAGCAGCAGGCATAATTACATGAAAAAGCAGCTTCGTGCTGGAAGCTCTTCAACATTTTCGTTTTAGCTCCATGCTTCTTGGGAGCTAGGGGTGCCGACATAAAACAACACAGGAGGATGAAGTAGACCACTTGCTCACAAAAAGAATATTCTAGGGTGAGTGGTAGGGTATCAGTTTTTTAAAGCTGAAGAGTATATTTAATTGGTTCAACCTACTGGAAACATACTTTCCAATTAAGTACCTGCTGTAGGCAACAAACACTCAAGAGATGCATCGTGCAATGGGAGTTAATGGCTTCTGTGGGTTTGCCTTAACAGTCAACAATGTACAAAGAACCAAAGCACTATTGTGTTGTGGGTTGTTTTTTTTTTAATTCACAACGTTGCAATACTCTATTTATTGTGATGGAACAAAGAAAGAAAAAGCTAGGGCTGTTGAATGGACAGTTCATAAACACAACATAGTGAGAGCAGGCTTGTGGTCATCACAGCGTGCCATCTTAAATGGCCTTTTGCCCTGGCTGTGCCAGAGCAAGTGTTTCTGATTCCCCAAACCGGAATTTTCTTTTGCCCCCAGGCAGTCAACCATATGTGCTGTTTATTGGTGCATCAATCACATATGGCCTTTCCAAGATGGACATTCACAGCCTTCAAGGTCAGATCAGGCTACCGCAATCATTTGATCTGCCTATACTCCTAGAAAGATCAGAATTTCTCACCCAGTAATTCCCGTATGGAATGCACAACTACCATATGAACAACAGTGTTCGTTGTTGGAAAGAAGCCCTGCGTAGATCTGAAGTATGCAAATGGTGGAAAATCTACCACATGTCAACATAAGTTGTTCCAGTGGTTAATTAGCACTCTTAAAAATGTTAATTTTATTTATTTTATTTTATTTTATTTTAATGAGCTTTCTAGCTTTTGATTTTATTTTCATTCATTTAATTCGATTTAGGCTCTTAGCACTGGGCTAACTCTTTTTCCTTTTCTTTTTTTTCTCTTAGACTGTATATATGACTGATACAGTCCCCACTTTTGTTTAGGTTTGTCCCTTATTACATAGAGCCTTATTTTTCACATCAGTCAACAAATGCAAGATTACCTGCATGAGAGGATACTGTGGATTGCTTGACCCTCTCTCAGCGAATTGCAACACAAAACTCTCCCAGGAGAATATCTAGAACAGAGGGGAACTAATCTTTAAGAGCATTAAAAAATCTGAAGCTCTGTAGGAATTTCTTTGCATAATACATAGGTTCAAATAAAAGCTTATGTACAGAAAGGAATTTTGCTGCATAGATCTTCAGGCATAATTAGTAAGGCACTGAATTGCCCTCGTGGGAATGACCATGCCCAAATTCCTGTATGGTTCTGCTAATTTCCCTGTCTTGGGGAAGCACCTGTAGGAGATTCTTATGCTGACATATCTCGGTTGACAAGGGGACAGGATCACTTCCATTTTTATTCCTCAGCATGAAGTGTTAGCTGCAAAAAAGCAATTAGTTCCTTCTGTGTTTGGCAGGTATTGATAAGCGGGATCCAACTTGCAGCCTTTCATCAAACTCTAGCTCTGTAAAGGTAACAATTACTGCCTTTTGATGCCCATGTAAACAAGACTCCCGCACAGAAACATTAGTTTTACTTGCACATGATACATCCTTTTAAGTAAAATCAGTTCCTACTGAGGTAACTACTGCGTTTATGAGATATGTATGTGCCACAACTCATGATTAATGTCAATGGTTGTACCAGTGTACTCCTGCCTGTAGAAATCGGGGGAGAATCTCAAACCAGTTTGGAAAAGCCCCATTGATTGCAATGGAGCAAGTCAGTAAACAAGCAGCCTTCAACCAGGCACAGCTACTGTCTGTTAATAAACCGTGGGCCACTGAGAATGACAGTCATGAGCTTTGCTACTCAGTAAAGTTCATGTCACTTCTTTGTCCTTTACTACTGTGATAATTGGATGGATTTGGCTTTTGACTGATGGACTCAGTATTCTTCTGAGTTTTCAGTTGCCCGTGATAGTTTGTAGCATGTCTACCACCTGCGAACCTCAGGATTTTGTGTTCCCTTTCCCTCAGTACTGTGTCAACTCAGCAATAAAAGAAAGGTAATTCTGGGCTGAAGGTCATCCCTGTCAGTTTACAAAGGTATTAATGTTGTCCAGAATGTTCTGTGTTACACCAGTCACCTTGGTTTCACCATCACCTAATCTTTTTCATTTCATCTGCTTCTTCTAGTGATGTAGTGCTAGATGGAAAACAAAAAGTGAGCATATAAACACCAGTTAGGTACCAGAAAGACAGGTAGAGGGGGGGGAGGATATGGAGGCTACATTTACCTTTATTATTCTAATGTTCTCTTTGATTATTCCCTATAGCACTTTGAAGATACAGTGTTATCACATAGTGTATTCTTGGTATCATATGCTCTTGTGTTCTCTTAAAAGCCTGTTTTTCTCTGTAACATGTTGGACTCAAAGCCAAGAAACCTGCATGTTCAGAAACACTGTTTACATAATCTTTTAATCCTAATCTCTTTGCCAGATCATAAATGGTTCATAACACTGAGTTGTGCATAAATTACTAACTGAAGGTGCAAACCTCATTAGGCTTGTAAAACCAAATCATACCTTTCCCTAGCACAGGTGAGCATGTGAATTCTTCCCTTCAGTGTCTCAAGGCTATGACCTTGAAAGTATGACCAGAAAACTGTGAATAGACAAGGGAAAAAGTGTTTCTGTGTCAGTCTCCTGAGAAGCAAATATTTATACTCACTGATTTTTGTACTCAAAGTATTCTTTATTTTTTCCTCTCATCAGTCCTGCTTCATTGTTTTTCTCCATAACAATGATAGTTGTACTGTTCAGCAAATACATTTATCTTCTGATCAGGCTTCATGCTGAAGCAGCAAAACTGATGCATTTATAATGCTGTTCTCATGCATGTAGATCCATTGCAACTCTGATTCCCACAGAGCCTGATTGGTTTTTAGCAGAGCACTCAACAACAGTGAGCCTGGGAGTTGTCAGCCTGCCTCTTGCCTCCCATGACGGAACAAGCTCCTTGCAACAGCACTGCCGTTCTCTAGCCTGGGAAAAAGATTTCCCCGTGCAATCCATGGGTTTGTTCTGCTGTTTAATAAACTCCAGTGGCTTGTGTGAAAGGAGAGCCTGTACCACTAGAGAGTTACTTCATTACTGGCCAGTCAGAACAGTAATATGACTCAGATCAGCAAGAACCATTAGCGAGGCTGTGAAGTGATAACCCTGGCTGAGCTATACGCTAAAGGCTATATTGCTGGAAGGCATTAGAAAAATCAGTTCTGTTGGTGTAAGCAGAACTGCACTGGTTTGCCTCAGCCAGGGATGTATGCACGGTGCAGATGAAATTACTACTACCTCGTAATACTCATCTCTACTTTAAGTTTCTGTATAGGTGCTGTAGGGGTCTTGTATAGGTGTACAGGTATCACCAAGGGGTTTCTTTTGGAACCCTGAGGGACTAGCTGTAGATTTAAGAGAGTGACGAAAACAATATGCTGTGATTCTGTGAAGAGGTTGAATGCTCACCTGTTTTCTTGGATGACAAGTCTCTCTGATGTTCTTGAAGCCTCTGATTTCAAACTGTCTAATTAAATGGTAATTTTTACAAGCCTGGTGACCTTTTTTCTCCTTAAACCAAGAAAACAATGAGAGCAAACTAGATGGTTAAATTAACTTCTGGTGTCATTTCTTCAGCTAATAGAGTATGAAGATCCCTTGATAGATAATTGCTTCACCAAAAGAAATGCCAAGGTTGAATTCTTTCTTAAATTATGAACTGAATCTCAGGCAATCTGCTGGTCCTGGACTCTAGAGTGATGAATTTGTGATCCCCCATTGCTTTCAAAAGGAGTTTGTTTGCAGTATTTTCTACTTTTTCTAGTTAGATTTTTGTAATATGGATCTGTGTATTTATGTGTATTATTATTTTCCACATGAGGACTAAAGTTTTAAATTTTCCAAGCATATTTATAGTATCCATCAGCTTTTAGTAAGCTTCAGTGTTCAACTAACCAATCTATGAGGAGAAGGGTTAGAAGGATGATAAATGCTTCTGTTTAATTTTAGATCTAAGTTTGGCCAAGATCTAAACTTTTTCCTCTTTGGCACAGTGTTTCTCTGTGCAGAGGACACTCACCATGGGGATGAGGAGGTTGCACTGCAATCTATCATCTCCAGCAGTGTCAGCAGGTTTCGGGACTCAAATCTCTTGCTAGACAAGTCCCTCTTTACTGCGTTGGGTCAGATTAGAAGTAGTGTTTGTCTCTTTTCTCTGCCCAGATATTAAACCCCAAGCCTCTGAGACATGATTTAATGCTTAGAAGCTGTAATGGGTAAAAATGGCTTTTGTCTACCAGCCTTTCAGATCTGCCTATTGCAGATAATAGGCAGGACAGATAATTGATGGCGAGTTCTGCTGTCCCACTTCCTCTGGTACTGGAGTATGGACTCTTTTCTTTCTGCCAGTATGGGTTGCACTGGGTAGAATTTGGCATGTTTACCTCGTTGCTTTTCTGAGCAGAACAGCGGTTTCCAGTGCATTTTTTTGACTGGTGATTCTGGCCCAGGAGTTTGGACACATGCCCGTACTGTGGCTGCTGCTTTTATCTTCTCCGTGCTCACGTTCCAGCACTGAAGTCAGATTTTTGCATTTCTGACAGCTGAAACAGGAGGGAACCTGATGTTCATTCCCTGTCAGGCTTTCTCTGTCATGTCAGTAATTAACTGTAGCATTTTGCTTGCCATGGGGTTCTTGCAGTCATGCCGGAGAGTGAAATGTGGCAGTCTCCTCACTTTCCTACCGCACTGTCAGGATTATCTACTGACAGTTGTGTTGCTGGCAGGAGGAGTGATGTCTCTTTGGCAGCTAGCCCACACGTGACTTGATACTTAAGCTATTATTGCTTTCCTTCAGCCCTGCTTCAGCAGCACTTCACAGATGCAGCCAAGGTCGGGTTCCTTGTCTTCATTCAGTATGCTGAGGGCAACTCTTCCCCATTGAACTTGTAATCAAGTCAAGATGCAGGTTTCAAAAACCACCTGCTTTAGATCCAAAGTGTTCCTGGAATTTCCTGATTTCCATCAGCTGTATGTCTGTCTGCCACCATGCAATGGAAGTTGCCTATTTTCAGCAGAAGCCACCTCTGCTGTCAGAAACTCCTGGGGGAGCAGTATGCTTTGACCCTTTGACAGTCTAAATCAGGTACTGGAGGAATAGTATAAATTTAGAGCAAAGGAAGTGCAACCATGAGCTGCTTAGCAGGGGAGCTATTCATTCCTTATCATCCCATCCCCAAGAACAGAAATATGGGAAACTGTATGAAGGATTCTCTCCTAATTTGAGGTGTTACTGTGATGAGTGTGTTGGTTTAGGTGAGATTGTGATGAGTGTGATGGTGTATGCTGACTTCAGGAATTTGAATGAATGCAGATCACAGCAGGACAGGGCTGAATCCGGAATAGAGAAAGGCAGCTTTCAATTTCACTGGTTGCAGTCATTAAAAACTATTTTGTTTATCATGCCTTAAGCTGTGCATTTGATCATTAAAGAAAAAAAATTAGAACTTAAAGGATAATAATATGATGCAAAACATTTTTTTTCAGCCTTTTTTTGACAGGTACATTTAATGCCTCTTTCTAAGAAAATAAAACCAGTCTGGTGAAAACCTCTCTCTACTGGAAGACTATGGGATGGAAATATGCCTTGTATAATGGTGGACAGCAACTGAATGCAAAACTATTTACACCAGCAGAGGCTAACACAAGTTTGATTTCTTGGTGGTTTTTTTTTTCTTTACGCTGTGATAAATCCCTCATTTTGTATTTCAAAGACACTGTATCTACAGGCCTTTCACTGAAGAATTTAGATCCACTGGCACTAGAGCAACGAAAGCTGAATTTTGGAGATCATTATCTGAAAAATACAGAGAAGTTTTTCTATATTTCATGATAGTAGTTTTGGCTTTAGACTAGCTATAAATGACACTTTCTTGCCTAGATGGTGGATTTTCTCTGAGCTTTCATATCCAAGCTCTTTGTAGGTTTGACCTTGCTTCCCTTGTGGCATTTGAGGCAATGCTTCTGGCTTTGCAGACCCATACAATGATTAAAGAGTTAGATATGCCTTTTAATTAATTTTTAATTAAAACAGAGGAAGTGGAGAATAAAAAAGGAGATGGTACTGAAAAGCTGAAACCTTTGTTCTGCTCTAAGTTAGCTTCAGCTGTTATGATGTTTGAGAACTACAATTGGTTCAGTGTTTCTGGTTTGGTTAAGAACTGGATGGGGTACATGGACATCTTCTTGCAAAGTGCTTCCACACTTTGCCTTCTCTGTTGTTCCTGTGTGTTCTGGTCTGATCCTAAACTCGAAAGCCAGGGATCAGAAATCCAAGCCCTAAGGGGCTCACAGAGTGTACTGGACTGTTACAGAAATATTTTATATTAAAATAATTTTACAAGACTTCATTCATTAACACAAACTGCTATACATTTTTTTGATATAACTTAATTACCTTCCTTTCACCTCCTCTTCACCCTCAAAAATCTCATCAGACAGCGTGAATCTCATCTGCTCAGGTTAAATACATTAAGACTGTTTAATAAAAGGTCATGTTCCTTTCCATAAATAGCATTTAAATATATTTAGTGAATATTTTTGAAGATTTTTCTTTAAAACAATACTATACTTAACTGCCTTTTTATGCTGAGAAACTTTATCGGAGCTAATAAACGAAATACATAGTTCAGTATAATATTCAATTAGGTGAACACACCAGTTTCTATTTTATTTGCTACCAGTCTTATTTGTTAACATTGAGGGGTTTTTTTTCCCTTTTATACTGAATTCAGATAATCATCAATTGTATTTCCTTTGTATATACTTAAAATCTTAATAAATGTAAGAGCAGCAGATTAAGTCTTCTAAATTATATTCAAAACTCCAGTTGTTACAGATCTTACGTGGCTGTTACAATACGTGTAGATGCCACATGAGGCTGTCTGACTCTCACATTAAATTTTTTTTTAATAATTCAAAATGCGCAGTGCATGACTGTCCCATAGTTTCTAGATTTGTTTGGCCTATGATGATTCATACGTAAGTGTATTCAGGAGAGGCGAGGAGGTAAAAAATACAAGATCTCTTCAAGTTAAGAGGAAGTACTGGCATGAGCTCAAAGTGTGTACATTGGTCATAAATTTAGACTGGAAATTAGAAGATTTCTGACCATCTGAAGAATGAGATCTAAGCTAATCTTCCAAACATGGCAGTAGGGACTTTCATCTTGCAGGAGGGTGAAAAAAATGCTGATTTGAACTTGTGTTTTTTGAGGGGGTGAGAGGGTGGGGAGTGGCTGTTTGGTAGGACCAGAATTCATTACTTCCCTCTCTTGATGATTTCTGAGGCATAGTAGTTTGGACATAACTACTGACATGAGTAGGGTGTGTTGGCGCTTCTAACATCATTTGTGTATTTTGCAGGTCCCAGGTCTATGTGCTTTGATCACTTACACAACTGACTGGATTTCTGCTCTTGGGACTGGGACAGAGCCCTTCCCAGGAAAGATGACTGGATTTGTTCCAATGTGTAGGACATGCTAGGAGGAAAAGGGAGCTTTACAAGGCTCTCTTTAACCCTGTTGCTGGCAGGATTAAGGACAGTGGCAATGCTCTTGATCTCTCCTGGTCTATTTTTATGTCATGTTATAAAAAATTCAGCTTCTGTTTGAATTCTGATGTTAGATACCTATGCATTAGATCTTTTTCATTCTGTACAAGCACAGGTGGGTGCTTATCATATTCCTATCTCATTGAGACCTACATCATGTGTTCAGTTTTCTCATGTATCCCACTCCCTGCTGCACTTTGCTGTCCTCTTCGTAAACACAGTTGTGGTCTGTGCTGATGTGAGATTTCTCAGTCGCTATTCTCCTCATTTTTCTGAGGGAACAAGAATACCACTCCAAAATATGGATGAATATATTTAATATATTCTGTTTATCAGGTCATTAAAGACCTTACCCCAGAATAGTCTGTAAAGAAAATTCTGAGACATTCATGAATAGCCTCTTATGAAAGTTCCTCCCGTTATCCCGGTTTGAGTGAGAACAGAACCAATTCTGTTCAGTGATTTTACTTTTCATCTCAGTTCTTTTAATTAAGTGCACTGTCTGAAGTTAGCAGCCTGTGTTCACAGGCAGTGTCTGCTTCCAGCAGTGGTAACACCCCATGTTTAGAGTTACTACCAAGGATTGGTGTGCAGACCAAGGCCACTGCTGGGTCGTGTGTACCACACTGGGGGGTGCAGAAACTGAAAGGCAGCACCTGCAGGGAGAAGCAGACAGGACAGGTGACCCCAAACTGACCAAAGAGGGATTCCAACCCATATATGTCTTATTTGGTATAAAGCTGACAGATCTGGGGGTCTGTGGCTCTTCTCCCCTCTCGGCCTTTCGGGCATCTTGGTTTGGCTCAGGTCCTCTTTCAGTCCCTTCTGAGGAGCACCCAAGGAGGCCTCTCTCTGTTCTGCCTTCAATCCCAATGTGTGTGTTCCTGAACCCGGTACCAGAATCCAGCTCCTGAGCACAGCTCCCGTCTGCTGCGGGGCCCAGTCTGGGACTGCCCCGGTGCCTACACAGCATTAGTGGTGACGGTGATGGAATTACCACTGGGGGGGGCGTTGAGTTCCGTACTGGTTTTGTATATATTTCATTTTTATTATTATTATTTTTATTTTCTTTAAAGCTGTTCTAGTTTCCTTTTCTAATCGCTAAGTCTCTCTCCCTTATTCCCTTTCTCTTCCCCTTTGAGGAGGGAGGGGTTAACAGAGAGTGTCTGTTATGGGTCTGAGGGGCTGCCCTGACCCTAAACTGTGATACCCGACTTTCAGTTCATAGCACAGAAATCCAATAGAAATTATTTTTTTCAGCTGTGATGGTAGGATGCAGTATTTAGAGTTTTACATTAAGTCTATGTACATCAGACTTCATGTTTTCTTTCCAAAATGCAGTCAGGTGGCAAATTACATCAGAGCTGTGAGTCAGTAAACTCTGTGTATATATATGCATAAATGTATTCTTTTGTCTTTTTCCCATACCGTATTAATGAAATGGGTGGTACAAATCCTCAGCTTGCTTCCTGACATCTTTGAAAGTGAAGGGCAGTGACCGTTTCTCAGCTCTAGGGAAATAAACAAGTAATTAAAATGTATTTATTTACTATATTAGGGAAAATTGACAATGAATATACATTAAAAATAATATACTTGTTCTTTGATTTTATCACTTTTCAAACTGGGCAATGAAAATCATGAAGACTTTTTTTTTTTTAGTAAGTCTGCAAGATTCATTCTTCAAGTATGATATAATGGAAACGATTTCAGGAAATTTTTGAATACTGTTTCCTAAAAAAATTCATCCTTGTAGAGTTGTTTCATGCACAGAGGTTGGGAGCTCTGTATTCAAAACAAAAGTTTTTCTGTTCCCTATTGTCCCACATTAAAGGTCAGCAGTGGGTGCTGCTAAGAATGAGCCCACTTTTATTTTCTTCATACACAGTAAGAGCACCTATTGTAGGAATTGATGGATTAGTCAAAAAGGATCTGATCTTACGTTAATTTCAATGTAGAGTGACTCTGAAAGGACACTTCTGATGATTTTCCAAGAGCTCTGAACTTTAGCAGCTTAAGGTAAAAGAGGAAATCAATCCAAATCAGTCAATTTATTTGAAATATAGAAAAAAAAAAACCTGGAAAAAGTGATAATGTCTCTCTACAGTAGCTTTTTTTCTTCTTCTTCTTCTTTTTTCTCCCTTTTTAATTTTTTTGGGTTAACTTTTGCTCCTGTTACTTCTTTCCAAACATGTAACTCAGGATGCAGATTTGAAATCAGAAACCAGAGCAGTGGAGTAATATGCAAGGTTGTATTGGCTTTCTTTATAATAGCATAAATATTGAATATGCCAGTGTTCACCAATATATAAGATACTTTAGTTATCTAGTTATTAATCAGAGTAAAGTGGTGGTACTTGCACACTTCATTGTCTCTGTTAAAACCTTTCAGTTTTGCACTCTGGGTATCAAGCTTGGTGATAGCACACTGAGTCCCTGAAGTATTATCATTTTTTATATCTCTACAATCATCAGGATTTTAGTCTTTCTGTATTTCTGCATTGCTATGAATATCTCGATGGACTCTGATACTCCAGCGGAGAGAATTCTTGTAGGTTTCTTATCGTAACACCACAATAATTTTCACTGTGGCCCAGGGACCACTCTTGTTTCTTTGGATCTCCCTTGAAGCACCATTGCAGAGTTGTAGCTTTCCTTTAAGCACAGTGCCGTGCTTTAGACCCATCCAGGAGCCAAGCACCATGTGGCCGCTCTCTCACTGCTCCCCCCACCCCCAATGGGAAGGACAAGAGGGAGAAAAATGCAAAACCCTGTGAGTTGAGATAAGAAGAATTTAATACAATGACGCAAAAGGAGAACTAACAACAACAGTCATAACAATAAAACAATACACAGAGTGAGTGATATAGAATGAACCCAGCCAATGGCACTGCCCCGAGACAAACCAACTGCCCCACCGAAAGCTGCCCTTTGCCCAGCCTGCCCCCCACCCTTATATAGCTGGCATGACACCAGTATGGTATTGAATATCCCACTGGCTGGATTCCTTGTCTACCCTGGCTGTGGCCAAGTCACAAATTAACCCTATCCTGGCTGAGTCCAGGACACATTGTTTTTCTGTTGCTTGAGAGAGGTTTTTATGTTGTTTCAGTTTGTTTTGTCGTTGTTTGCTTGTTTGTTTTGGTTTGGGTTTTGTGTGGTTTTGTTCGGTTGGTTGGTTTTTTTTTCTTTTAAATTTTAAATAAAATGATGAAAATTCTTGGCTATTTAAAGCCATCATGTCATAAAGGCTTTCCAATGCCAGTCTTTTCCTTAGCATGGCCTAGCACATGCTACTCAGAATCTTCCCTCAAGATAGAGAAGACAGCTATAATAAAAACAACTCTATTGGGTAACAGGGTGCTTTTGTTTAATTGGGTGGTTGACTTTCAAGGAAAATAAACATCTGTGTTGCCCAAATTGATCACATAGCATCTCACTAAGTCTTCCAGAGGGTTTGCACATGTGGAAAGAAGACTTCTTTATGATGTATAACTGCTATGCAGGTAGTGTATGGATTAGTATCTCAGATGTCACCAGCCTTTCTTTCATCCTGCAGTTCTGTGTAGGAAAAGTTGACAATTGTGCTTAGGTATTGACTCCCCTTGTTAATGGTAATAACTCACAGATGGCTATGAGCTATGTGAAGTGCCTTTCTCAAAAGGCACTTAAGCTTGAATGGCTCAATACTATTCTACATAGAGTAGTAGAGATTAAACCCACTGGACAGTCTTTCTGGAGGAGAAATGTCAGACTCCAGTAAAATATTTAGTGAGTGACTGAAATAAATAAATAAATAAATAAATATCTTTTGTTCATATATTTATGCACAAATATATATAAAATAATATTTTATAGCAATAATTTAGAATAATAAAGAGTCTCTAGCCAAAATCTCCATCTCAGCCTCTCTGCTGGTAGAAATCTTCTAGTAGGTATTTGGAAAGTGTCTTGCTGCAGACACTCCAGCAACAAGATGTCAGTGGGTTGCAGCTGTCATGCAAAGATTCATGCACATTGTGCTGAGCAGGGACTTAGGAAATAGGCATCACAGTGTCTTCATGGGTGTAGGGGGAAACCTCTTTGAGGGTCTGGAATGGAAAAATCTATAATTCCTTCATTACTGAAAAAAAAAAACCCTGTTCATTCATTGTCATCTGTCTTTTCTCAGCTGATCTATTCACTAAACACAACTGTGTTTCCCCAGTGTTTCTCTGCCTGCAGTACAGACTCTGATGCCTCTTTGCTGTGCAAATCCAGACATTCCTGGATACAATCGGTACTGACAACATCCCCTTGAAAAATGTGGTTAACTGGGAAAAAGCTCTGCAAGCACAGACATTTAGTTCAGCTAACCTGTCATAGTCACTTAATACTGTCTGGTTCTCTTGCATATATAGGTGAGTTACAACAGTAACTTGAGAGAGGCATATCATCTCATGGCTGGTATGCTCCTAAACAGTTGACTGCTTATTCTTGAAAGTAAATTCCCTTCTTGCAAAGCCATTACCTTGTTAGTAAGTAAAGCTCACCAGATCTTGCTAATCACTTCCTGGAAATGATTTTGTGGGTTGTTGTGCAGTGTAAATGCAGAGTCTGATAATTCAGTGTTTTAATTCTCTACTTACAGCTTTTACTTAAAGCTT
Source organism: Todiramphus chloris collaris (assembly GCA_025345505.1). Lineage (NCBI taxonomy): Eukaryota > Metazoa > Chordata > Aves > Coraciiformes > Alcedinidae > Todiramphus > Todiramphus chloris. The sequence continues at coordinate 27,882,526 of JANVCC010000021.1, read as the reverse complement.
ATTATCAGAAAGACTTATGTAGATCTCACAAGTAATAAAGTAATTGGGCAGTGACTGGTTTGAGAGCAGCCGTGAAGAAAAGGACTTGGGAGTGCTGGTGGATGAGAAGCTCAGCATGAGCCATCAGTGTGCTCTTGCAGCCCAGAAGTCCAATCGTGTCCTGGGCTGCATGAAGAGAAACGTGGCCAGCAGGTCGAGGGAGGGGATTCTCCCCCTCTACTCCACTCTCGTGAGGCCTCACCTGGAGTACTGCGTCCAGTTCTGGAGTCCCTGTTACAGGAGGGATATGGACATGCTGGAGCGTGTCCAGAGAAGGGCCACGAGGATGATCAGGGGGCTGGAGCACCTCTCCTATGAGGAGAGACTGAGAGAGTTGGGGTTGTTCAGTCTGGAGAAGAGAAGGCTCCGGGGAGACCTTATTGTGGCCTTCCAGTATCTGAAGGGGGCTACAAGAAAGCTGGGGAGGGACTTTTTAGGCTGTTGGGCAGTGATAGGACTAGAGGGAATGGATTAAAACTAGAGATAGGTCGATTCAGGTTGGACATTAGGAAGAATTTCTTCACCATGAGGGTGGTGAGACACTGGAACAGGTTGCCCAGAGAGGTGGTGGAAGCCCCATCCTTGGAAGTTTTTAAGACCAGGCTGGATGGGTCTCTGAGCAACCTGCTCTAGTGGGAGGTGTCCCTGCCCATGGCAGGGGGGTTGGAACTAGAGGATCTTTAAGGTCTCTTCCAACCCTGACAATTCTATGATTCTATGATTCTGTGATTCTATGATCATTCCAACAAATAATTTTTTTTAGGTGTGAAAATGCATCACAGGATAGATGCAATGGAAGGTGTCTTGTCTAAGGGAAAGACAAGGAAAAATGTGTTCATAGTTGCAAAAATTCTTTATTGCCTATTTTGTTTTAGAAAAGTTTTAGTTTAGCTTTACCTCAAGCCTGACACAAGCAAATCACTGCATGACATGTTCATATAAAGAGTGCAGATAAAGAGATTTAAGGTATTAAAAAACTATGAGAAGAGTTTCCCTCTTTTCCTGCCCTGGGCAAAATGAATGGGAAAAGAGAAAACTAATGAAAGTCTTTTTATATGTCTCAAAATTGCTGCTTTTGTGCAATTCTACATGTGCAATTATATGTAAAAAAGTTGGGTAGCTCATGGTGTTTGCTTAGGGATCTCTAACTCACATGGTGAAAAACACCTACTCACCCTGCTTCTTCCTCCATTTCCATGACCCCATTTGGTCAGCCTCTCTCTGCTGCCACCTCTTCTTTCCAGGTATTAAGGACATGCAAGGGACCTGTTTGACATTACTGAGGAAAGGTGTGTATGTGTTTGAAAACAGGAGAGCCAGCATAAAGCCAGACCCAGGCCCAGGGTCATAGTCCCCAGGAAAGCCTAAGAAGAGTTCCTCATGGCAAAGAAAGAGGACTGTATCAGTAGGTAGAGAAATGCCACATTTTTGATAATCTGAAACAGAGAAAAAAAAAAAAAGTTAAAAAGAAAAGTACAAATTACTTAAACCAAAGTTCCAAAGGACTCCCAGTGAAACTGCAAACGGGAGTATTTTAGATCAACTGTGATGGGCAAAAATGCAGAGAAGACAAATCCCAAAAGAGTCTGTACACTCAGGCGTGTGGTTTGAGGGAACCCACAGAGCACTACCAACCTCTGAGCTTTCTTCATCCAACACATCCAATGCTATGACCACAGAGACACTGAATATTCATGGTGATTGCTGGGTCTTGCACTATTCTCCCTTACTGAGAAAACAAACTTTCCCATGATCAGGAATTGCTTTCTGATGAGCTAGGCTTTTGCTTGTTGCTGTCTGATTCCTGTTGTGTTCAGGGAAGCTGCCTTTTCTCTTCTTCTTTGCTAATAAATAGCAAAACAGTAAAGAAATACTGGATGTTAACATTGAATTCTTCTCCACTTCAAATTCTACCTGCCTGGCTTCAACAGGAAAGCAATGGTTTACCTCTAATTCTCCTCCTCTGTGTCTTTTACTGTTTGCTTTCTGATTTTGGAACTCTTTCTTTACGAATCCATGGGCAGGCATGGTAGGTCTATGCTCCTTGCCTTTTCCCATGGAAAAATCCAGAAACTCCTGGATGAAATATGAAGCTTTATGTTTTCTGTGCAATGTCTAGCAGACAAAACATGGCAAATTTAGCATCTATGTTTGGGCCATTTGTTTTAACATGGCTCTTACTCTTCCTCTGTAACATCAGTGCACCATCAAACAATTTTTTTCTTCAAATTTTGTACAAATGAAATATTTTCATTAGAAGACGTGCACTACTTTCCATTTGCACATCCTCTGGGATGAGTGAAATAGGAGGTTTTTCCTACTGACTCAGAAAATACCTTTGAAACCTGTTTTTTTTCTGCTTTTTTTTTTATGAGTAAAAGGCCTTGCAATATCTCTGTCTGTCGAGCTTTTGTTGACTAACACCTGCTTAACCTGGCAGAGAGATGGAAATCTCGAAATAACTACATTCCTGGGGGTTTTGTTGACATGCTGAATGTGTGGAAAAGGCCCAAATCAGTGCCCACATTGAAAGTTTTTGATAAATAGAGATGGATCCAGGTTCAGCTGCTACATGCCTTGGCTGACATGCATCAACTTGCTGGCTCTTCACATCCATCCCAGGCTCTTCACAGAGATGTCACAGGGCTTGTGGGGAGATGGGAATGTGGTAGTGGTTTTGTGGACAGTGGCCACAAACCTATAGGCAGCCAGCAGCAGGACCCTTTTGCTGTAATTTTTGAACAGATATGGAAATAGCTTTGCTGTGTATTGAAAAGTCTTGTCACATTGTTTATGCTTTGCTGCACACTTGGGTCTTCCTTTTTTTACCCCCAGGTTTTTTCCCTGCTTTCAGCAGAGTTCATGTTTAAAACCAGGATCATTGTTTCCTCATACTTCACCTTAAACAGTCTTGAAGCCAGATGAGATAACGTGAAAAGCAAATTAAATCCTTTGCAAATAATCTGCGAGGACATGTCTGGAAAGTATCAGTGACTAGCTGGCTAATGTCACAGCACAGCTGATGTCAGACAGAGAGGGTAGAAACGATGCTTAATCATGGATGCAAATACTTATTTAAATAGGTGTTCAACAAAGTATTCCAAATTTAGAGTCGACTTTAACCTTTGTTAAAAGTACGTGTATGTATATTATATATATATAAAAAACATATGTGTAGGCACATAACCCATTGTAACCCAACATGGTCCAAAAGCAGAAAAAATGGAAAATACATGTTTGTTTTCTTCAATGCCTTGCCTGTAAATACTAAATTTTTTTTTTTTTCTTCCTCACTAAGGTACTAGCACTAACAATCAATGCAAGCACATTTGGGAGAGGATCTTGGACACACAGAAGTTTAGTTCAGTTTGGACACACAGAAGTTTAGTTAAGTTTGGACTGAAAGGTGTCATTTCAGAATCTGGGATTCTCTTTTCTCCAATCAGAGACGTTTAATATAAGCAAGCACTGTACTGAGCTCCAGATTCACATGTTAATAGATATGTCTACATGCCCACCTGTGTGCAAAGTGTCTATGCTCCCACTACAGTCCGTGGAGAGCTAATCAATACAGTCAGTGGGATTGATCAAGAGGGACAGTTACGCATTTTATCCTACACTGGATAGTTAGGGCTCAATTCAGTTGTTAAAGTATAGGCATCTAATGTTGTTTGAAACAATTTTGGATATCTGAGGCATCTGCATGGACCTTCAGATATGACAGACTGTCACGGTTTAGGGTCAGGGCAGCCCCTTAGACCTATAACAGACGCCCTCTGTTAACTACCCTCCCTCCCCAGAGGGGAAAGAGAAAGGGAATAAGGGAGAGAGACTTAGCGATTAGAAAAGGAAACTACAACAGCTTTAATGAAAATGAAATTAATAATTATAAAAATGGAATATATACAAATATATACAAAACCAGTATCGAACCCAACCCCCCTGATGGTAATTCCATCACCGTCAGCACTGATGCTGAGGAGCAGGCACCGAGGAAGTCCCAGACTGGGTCCTGCAGCAGACGGGAGCTGTGTTCAGGAGCTGGATTCTGGTACCGGGTTCAGGACACGCAGATCGGATCAAAGGCAGAACGGACAGAGTCCTCCTTGGATGCTCTGAGGAAGGAACCGAAAGAGGACCCGAGCCAAGCCAAGCAAAAGCTGCCAAGGCAGTCCAAGAGGGGAGAGAAGAGCCCAGAGACCCTTCAGGTCCCTGAGCTCTAGACCAAATAGGGTGTATATGGGCTGGAATACCTCGCTGGTCAGTTTAGAGTCACCTGTCCTGTCCGCTTCTCCCTGCAGGTGCAGCCTTTCCCTTTCTGCACCCCCAGTGTGGTACACAGGACCCAGCAGTGGCCTTGGTCTGCACACCAATCCTTGGTAGTAACTCTAAACATGGGGTGTTATCACTTCTAGAAGCAGACACTGTGAAAACAGGATGCTAACTTCAGAAAGTGCAGTTGATTAGAAGAACTGAGCTGAAAGTAAAATTACTGAACAGAATTAGTTCTGTTTTCACTCAAACCAGGACAGAGACTGACAGAGACAACTGAACTGAGTCCCTGCGTTTGCTCATTGAACTGATCCTCTTGGCTATATTGATTAGATCTCCACTAACACCAAGCATGGACACTTCTGCAGGTATCTACACTGAGATGCCTGAATCTGGATCTGACTCCCAGATTCAAATCCCCAGATTTCAAATGCCCCAACCCAGGACTTGAACTTACTCCATAGTCATGGTACCTGTTTTATCCCTACAAAAGATGCTCTCGAATGAGCAGCTCTTAAACTGTCTGGAGCTTCATATTGAAAACTGAGCACTTTAAACAATACCTACGTAGCAGTCAGATGCTTGTAGAAATGAAATAATAAATATGAAGGTCATGGTAAACAGCTACACTGAACAGCTAATGAGTTTCCCATGTGGCCACTCAGAGGATGTGTCAGTACAGGTAGGAGTCAAATGTAAGAGATTTTAGATAAAGCAGTTCTGCACATAAACTCTTAAGCACTATTTTCATGGTCTCATTTGCTTCAGCTCTAACATTGCCATTTCTCTGTGTCTTCTGCCGCTGCTGTTGCTGGGCCTACTCTTTTTCTAGTATTAGCTCATTGGTTTCATTCTCATTTTTCTTACAACCATAGAATGTGCTTCCTGCTTTGTTATCTTGGAGGCACTCTCTATTATCATAGTCACCTTAAGACATTTCAGATGTTTAAAAAATTACACTACATCAAACTATGTCAGAGTGAGGATGAGGAGAATGAGCTTTTAATGAAAACTGCTAAAAAATCTGCAAATATATACAAAGCTCTCTTGAAGGGACATCAGATAGCGCTGAAGTATCCAAACTACTTTTACAATTTTAAAAACTCCTGCTTTCTTACTCAGGAGGAGTGAAATTGAGATCTCGGCAGCACTCAAACCTGAACTTTGTGTACATTCTATGAAACCATGTCACCAGCAAAATCCATAGACATCTTGCCATCGATTTTAAAGAAAATATGACAGCACCCTGCTGCCATGGCCTTTATGCATCATGTACTTCCTAGGAGGTTTTGTGCTTTCAAATTCTTTGTACAGCAATTCTGGCATGAACTGCTCATAACAGGGCCACCAGCTAAGCAGCGAGCTGCCTTACAAAGAAATCAAGGTACAGGGGGTCTCCCAGCATCTGGGACCAGTCAAAACATGTCAGCAGGCAATCTTCAGAAGGTTTAGCAGGTGAGACATTTAAGTGATACATCTGGAGGCTAATGTTTTCAGTGTTTTCATGCTTTTCCTTTTAGCTCTGACACTTTTCTGGTTTACGTGGGTCAGAGAGAAAGACTACCTGGCACATGTCTGCATGGGTAATACAGGGAAGTTGATGTTTGTGATTAACCTTTTTATTCTGACTTTTGTAAAAGGACTAGAGTCTGGATGTCTCCATGGGGTTTTTTTTAGGACTCAGTGTGTGAGATACCTTAATAAGCTTTACAATCCAAGGATGGGAGTACATGACTTTCAGTGCAAAACCCTTTTAAGTAATCTAGGCAAAGTATGAGGATTCTAATATCACTAGTTACTTTTGAAAATGCAGACCTCTTCCCTTTAGGAAAACACACCTTGTAGGAGTGAAGACCAGTGATCCTGTCACACCAGGAACTAGGGCTTCTTTCTCTATTATGCCAGATCGATAAGAGAGCAAAGGCAGGAAGGGACCTGCTGCTCTATTTTTCCTTTAGCAGCTGTTGCATGAGGCCTTTCCTCTGTCTGCCTCTGTAGGAGAGACAGAGATGCTGGGGAGCACAGGCTAATCCCAGGGCAACCACTCCCTCTGCAGGAAAAAGGCTGGAGGGATCCTCTCCCCAGAGCTGGGTGAGAAAGCAGTGCACTGTAATATTCCAGCATATGAATGAAGCAGGAAATAAGAGGGGGGACACAACACGGTGATGATGACATGACCAACAGATGTTTTACACGCAGGTGGTCCATGTAACTTCGGAATTTGCTGGAGGTGAGGTCTGAAGCCTCTGTGAAAGGCAAGTCTGTCTAAAGGGGAATGGCAGAGATACGAAGTCTGGTGTATGGTATCTTACCTGTGTTAGGAAAGGCTTTTTTTAGACAATTTCAAGAGTTGGCTATCAAGACAGGGTGATATCTACTTTTACTGAACTGGGGCACTATGTCTAGATATTAATCTCCAAATGTGGTCTCATACTTTCCTTCCATGATGTGCTAAAAATAATTTAAAGCTGGCCCAGCCCTGCAATTTTAAGTCAGCTTCTGGACATAAGTATGCTTTTTGGTTTTAATAGAGGTTTTCTAGGTGGAAGTCTGTGCTTTTTATGTTGTCTATGTAAAATTAATTCATGGGTGTTTATGGTCCATCTGATACAATAAAATGACATTTAATATGGAATTTTAACCTCCCAGCACAGAGCAAGAGCTCTGCTTCTCCTCAGTTTGGATAATAAACACTTTATGATTTTCATGAATGTATGTCTAGAGTAGATGCTAAAAGTTCAAATTTATCAATGAAACAGTTTTTTGTTTTTTTTTTCTTTTAAAATCCCTAGATAGGTATTTGCCTAATTTGGTATTTAAATACTATGAATACCAACTTCCATGGTACACCGAGACAGAAATGGGCTCAGACTACAGATTTGTTTCCAATATTCTGATCTTGTCAGAAATAATATGTTTTTCTGTGTGGATCACTGAATAGTAGCTGTTTTGTCTATCACTCATGAATGTAGACTAAATAAATGCAATTATGTTGCCTGGCGTGTATATATAAATCAATTAACAAAAAAAAAAAAAAAAAAAAAAAAAACCAAACCCCAAACCAGTACAGATTCGTTGACCTCGAAATGTTGAAAACTATCAAGCTACCTTTGCATAACAATTATATGTCTTATCAGTCTCTGAATATGACACGGACTAAATGATTATGCACATTAACTCCCAGTTGGCTATTCATGAGGATAATTATTTTTTTCCTGAGAAAAAAATGCAATCATTTAACTGGTTTATCTGATCTTCTTCATAAGCAGAAAAGAAAGATAGGAAATGAAGCTAGGGATTTGGTATTTGGGATCTTACATTTACAGTAAGAACCTTTTACATCTTAATTTTAGGTCAAGAGCTGACATTCCCTATAGAGCCATGGGAAGGGTTAACTCCAGAGTGTAATTTGGACCAATGAGATTACATATAATTTTTCCTCCCTATTTAGATTCCTTCCAAATGCTTTTCTTCTTTCACTGATTGCATGAGGAGTCAAGACGCTCCAGCTAGTCCTTTGAAGTTAGTCAATATAAAGTCAGGAGCCATTCTGAGGGATGGCAGACTATTGGTTTTGGTATTGCTGTACTCGTGAATTTTAGGTGCAAGATGTTACTTCTCCCTTTTCCCCTTAAAAAAAAAAAAAAAGTACAAATACAATAGATTGTGCTTAAAGAACTTTTAAAATGGTTTTTTTTTTTTTTTAAATGTATATAGATGGATGGATGTATATAATTATGAATGCATGGAAATAATTATGTATAAATATTGAATTGAAGGGAAAACAAATCCTAACACATTCAATTAATCCAAAACATGGAATTCTTTTCGTAAACAATTCAGACTCCATCTCACAATGAATATGGGAGAAATACCTTTTCTTCTCAGAGAGAGATTTCTTTACTTGAAGGAGATGAGAAATTGAGAAGCAGCTTTTCCGTTGCTGTTTCATTTCACCCTTTTATACGGAGCATTGAAAAAGGCCTCAAGCAATCACAAGGGTAGCCAAGCCCAGAGGCAAAATGAGAAGCATTACTGCAAGTTACTGTTTTTGTGCTAGAATACTTGAAAATAGATGAAGGGCATTAAAGGATTTGCTCTACTTGTGAGAATGTGGAAGGTGTTGCTTACAGCAGTAGGTTGGAGCACTGGCACTGTGATTTTACCTTTCCACTTTAAAATACTCATCACAGTGTTAAGCACCACTACTTTAATTGCTGCATTGGCTGTTATCTCCTTCTTGTCTTGTTTGTTCCATTCCCCATCTCTTTCCTAATTTCTCCTGTCCAATTTTCAATTTCCAAATTTTTATTTTTTTTTTAAATTATGACATATTAACCAAAATCTAGATGACTTCTTAGTAAACTCGTAATATTATCCAGGAATAGACTAGCCTTACATTTGAAACAAGCACTTCAATATGGTATTAAATATTGTTTATATTTAAATTCTGTGTTGGATTATCATCAAAAGAAACCTGAAAAAAAATTTCTCTGCCAAAACCAGACGTTACTATGAAGGTTTTAGAAGTATATTGGTAGTTAACTTCTTTTATTGTGTTTTTTGTTTTTTTTTTAAAATGGAAATATCCTAGAAAATTTGATATTTAATGAATAAGCTACTAATCATTGCTAAACACACATTAGATGATACACTATAATAATGGAAGACTTAATGCACAGCTCCCTAAAAGTCACTGAATTTTTTTTCACTGATTTGAGTAAGACAGAGATCAGCATCTTACCTCAGTAAAACTGAAGCTGTGGACAGCTTGTTTTCTTCCTTTCCTTCATTTTGGTCATTTTAGACATCAAGATTTGCTGCGTCTTTGTTTAATATCAGTTTTGTTTTCAGGCCTTATGTCTGAGGAAGCTTAGGCTGCCAACAGTGCTGGGGAATATGTTACTTGTTTAAAATCAATCTATTTCCGTAGAAGTCTTAAAGCAAAGCCAACAGTACTGTTCTGTTAAATCTCCTTTTTACAAAATCTGAATTCTGAGAGGGCAAATCTCAGTTGAAAATGTTCCTTTAAATCTCTGCCTTAACCCACCTGTGTCCCTTTTTCAACAAAAATGATTTTTTGTGACTTCTCAGAAGGTGTTGCAAAGCACTGGAATAGGCTACCCAGGGAAGTGGTGGAGGCACCATTTCTGGAGGCATTTAAAAGATGTGTGGAAGTGGTGTGGAGGGGCATGGCTTAGTGGTGACCTGGCAGTGCTGGGTTAACAGTTGGACTTGATGATCTTAAAGGTCTCTTCCAAAGAAAACAATCTTGTTATTCTCTTATTCTCTTTGTTTAGGAAAATACTATCTATGTGTGAGCTTTCTGGTTGCTGCAGGGAGAATAATGGAATGTCTCTGCTTTCTGCTGGGGAGCTGCTTTCAAGAAGGCTCACAGTAAAGCAGATTGTTTTCCTCTGTCCTGCTTTTTCAGACTAATTTTTCAGTTTTGCTCTGCAACTTTTTTTTGTCCAGCCCTACTAATGGTGCATTTATTTTCCCCAACTTTTTGTTTGATTTAAAACCAGTGGGGTTTAATCTGTGTCTTAGGGTGAGGGGGGGACCTCTGTGAAAGATTTCCAAAGGGCCTGCAAAAGGAAACAGAGAGAAGCAGTGGGCTTAAATCTGGACTATGAGTATCTATCCCTTCTTTATAAACTCCTCACAATCTGAAGATTTCAAGCTGCTGCTCACTGCAACACTCATCTTACATTCATGCTTTTTAGTATGGGTAGTTACGACATAAAAAGCCTAACAAGCAACCCCCTATGCTCTGAATTTTTCTATGTAAATCCAGAATCTGATCCTACAGTCCTATATGAACTTGCATTAATTCATATCCTCCGAGAGTTAGTTCTGAGTAATTGCCATGAGTTTATTTCTACTGGCTACAGATATAGAAGAAATAGGTGGCACACAAACATAGAAAGCAGCTATCCTGATACACTGTAGAGTATAACTGCCTTCTTATAAAAGCAGCTTTTAGGACATTAAGTGTATACTGGCACTTTTTCTGAGTATCGTCTGTAAGACAAATGTAATCTATATTTGGTCTTCTGAGACTCCATTTGACTGCTGTGCATTCAACATAATAAATTGACCATCATTACACTAACCCTGAGGATGATTCAGGAACCTCTTCAGGATGTAATAAAACTCGTGCTGATGTTAGGTTTCCTATACTTTTATCTTGTAAATAGTTTGAATGGTTTGGGTTTTTGATGTGACCTTGGCTATTGCTGAAATTTGTATACAGGATGCTTTAAAATACTTTTGTAATAGATCCACTGTAATTTCTGGGTTGTAATTCATGCCATTGGCCATTCTGCAACAAATAAAAAGACAAAAATGCTGTGGTGGATGGGAGCTCAGAACCAGTGTCTGCAGGGAGCTGAAGATGTGTTAGAAAGTGTCTTCAAAGGCTGTCAGGCAAGAGTGTACTGTTAAAAATGTGGTAGCGTGCTGTGTTGGCTTGCCTATTGCTTCGTTTTGTTTCTTAATATAACATATTGGGGGTGTTTTCCTTTTGCAATTTCCTGCATGTGGTGCAAAGGCAGGAGGGGCTGGGAAAGCAAAATCATCATTGTGCACCTTTTCCTTTTGCAGAACTCAAAGGTGCTGAGAAAAGCTGCTGTCAGAATAGAGAAAGCTCATTTGTTAAATGTCTGTATGTCTCAACTGCCATCATAACTACAGCAAATATCAGTGCTATGACCTTGAGGTGACAAGCAAGAAAAGACTGAATAGTATTTTATGGAATGATTTATTTTCACTAAGCTGAGTCCATCTTATGATTTTTTAGAGAATGAATCACAGTGCTCAGAATAGCACTTCTCTCCATGAAAATAAGCCTATCAGAAGAATAATTTTCTACTTTCATACTGCAGAACCTAGATTGATAGAGTGTTTACTGCTTTTGACATATTTTGATCAGTATATAGACACTTCATTTAGTAACTTGCTTATGGTCATTAGTATGGCATTTAAACCTATTCATAGTAGATTTAATGAATTAGGTGCTAAGGTGGGTGAGCTCAGTGATATGTAACACTTCAACAGCACTTGCCATGATGCATGATGTACTAGTTTACATTAAACTGCTGACAGGAAGGTGTTGAGGAGAGATATGGGATGCTGCAAAAGTTTTCTGCGGTCAATTTTATTTTGTGTTTGCATTGATCCATTTAAAAATTGTTCGTTTTTTTTTTTTTTTCCCCAAACCTAGTGTTAGAGTAGGGAAAGATTATGAAGTTTCATATGATTTCAAAACTTGCTGAAGAAAGCTTTTTTTCCTTCCAGAGTTTGCATTGCTAAACACCATAGGTTTGTTGATATCTAAAAAAAAAGAGCATGGGTACCCAGTTATGTATTCTTTTCCACTCAGCCTTTTGATCTCATCTGCCTTTACCATTTTCAAAGTGCTCCAATAGGCACACTTGAGACTGGGATCTCAGTTCTTGCATTTAAAGCAACTTTTCTCCATTTAAGTAATTTAGTATGCATAGGCACAGCAGAATAGAGTTTAGTCCTTTATGTATCTGTTGGTTTGTTTGTTTTTTTTTTTTTTTGTTTTTTATTAAATACAGAACTAACATGATAAGCATCTAAGTTGCCTGACTAAAGGAAAAGGAAGTGAATGGAAGTCAGTGGATTGGAGTGAAAGACAGGTGATTGAGATAAGCCTGAAATAGCAGCTTAAAAGAGTGACAGGGGAAGATGAAAAGATATAAATGAAGGCAACCACCAACAACCCATAGAATCTAGGACACAAGATGATGTAGAATAAGGGAAATTTAAAGGGGAAAGTAGTTCAGACAAGATGAGAGTGAAAGGGGAACTGCCACAGGATTTCAGTATTTTCTCTAATAGGGAAAAAGAAAAGAAATTAATATGTTGATAAAATTTGATGGGGAAAGAGAGAAAAGAGAAAATAGGGTCCTGTCTGACAGAGAAATAAGGAAAGTGAGAATGAAGGAAAATGTTGTCTTTGCAATAAACATCTGAGTTCAGATGGCTAAATGTTTAATAAGAATAAAATGGGGTTATAGTCAGAACTGTTTGAGGAGGCAAGGCTAGGTGTTGTTCAAAGGCTGAGGCATTGGAGGCAACCCAGAACTAATTTCTGATACTCTTAGTGGTGTAGTGAATAGTATTTGTAACGCCTCTCCATCTTCCCCTGCTTTCACTGAGCAGTCTATGAGATGAGTGTTTCATAAGCCAAAAATTAAGATTATATATTTACTTTTGGTAATACACATGTGAAGAGAAAGTGTTCCACTGGCACAAGCATGACAATTGCTAAAATGGGATGTAAAGAAACAACAAGTGACAGATTTGAGGGAAAACCTTACCCTTCAGTGCACTCCTGCCTTCCTTTCTGCCTAGGACTGAAAGCACACTCCAGTCAGAAACAGAATTCATGCTTTGGGGTAATTATTGGACAAAATGCGGAGATGACAGACCACTTAATGACACACGAGGTTAGGCAGTTTTCTCAAAAGGCATCTGGGCACAGCCCTGGAACCAGTTATCTCTTTGCTGTCACAGCACAGCAACTGGTCAGCATTTATAAGAATTATAGCATTGTATTCCCCAGACTGTCCTCATGTGATGCCTGAAGCAGGATTCATCCAGTGATCTCCAGTGTAGATATTAACAGAGGGAGCAGTTTTGTCCTTCCTTTTTACCCAGTGGAGAGGAAGAAGGTCATTAGATATTTAAATCAGGTAAATGTATTATTTTCTAAAAATGTGTCTTTCTTCATTGGCTGCACAGAGAGTCTGTGGGTGATTTAAACATTCAAAGTTTGGTGAGATGAATCCTTCACCAAGAACTAAGTCTAGTTCTGTCCACCCAACCTCCTTGTCTCTGTATTAATAAGGCGCTGAGACCTCCACATTAGTGCAGAGGCCCTGATGTGCATCTTGGCGCCAGGACATGAGTTCAGGACAGAGATCTTTGTTTAGCTGAGCAACTTCCTAGTTGTTCAATCTCCCACATGGAGAAAGATAAGCATTTCAGGGACAGTTCAGCTCCCTGCAAAGTGACAAGGCTTGTGCCAGGAATCACCCTTGAGGCTAACTTCTCTCTTTTTCTTGACTGTTAGAGGAGCTTATATCAGCTTAGATTAGATGTCTTTTGGAAAAGATTTATCTTACTGAGCTACAGCTAAGTGTACTGCATCTGGAGTCCAACTGAGTTTGTGTTTAAACTCCTGTTTGAAATCAAATGAAGCAGGTCTGTATTTTCGTGAATCAGGGCCATAGCAGAAAGCTCTTTTTATTTTTTTCTCTCTTTTTTAGCTTTCATTTTCTCAAAGTTTAATGCCTAAATTTACCAGTAATTCAATTCTTTTCTCTTGGAGGTCATTTCTGTGTACATTTCAGAAAGAGGAACTTTTATCTTCAGAAAGTATATGTTAAAACAAAGTTTGAATATATAAAAAAAACCCTAAACCCTAAAGCTTTTCCATTTTCCTTACTTTAATCCTTGAAGTAACTGATATCATCATGGAGATGACTAATCACAGAATGTTAGGGGTTGGAAGGGACCTCTGAAGATCATTGAGTTGAACCCCCCTGCCAGAGCAGGACAGAATTAAAGCAGACCACTCAAAAATGCATCCAGACAGGTCTTGAAAGTCTCCAGAGAAGGAGACTCCACAACCTTTCTGGGGAGTCTGTTCCAGTGCTCTGTAGCCCTTACAGTAAAGAAGTACTTCCTCATATTGAGGTGGAATGTCCTGTACTCAAGCTTGAATCCATTGCCCCCCTTCCTATCACAAGGCACAAGTGAAAAGAGATTGTCCCTGCCTTCTTGACACCCAGGCCTTATGTATTTATAGACATTAATTAGATCCCCTCACAACCTTTTCTCCAAACTAAACAGCCCCAGGTCTCTCAGCCTTTCCTCATTAAGGCAGATGTTCCAGACCCTTAATCATCCTTCCATTGGACTCTCTTAAGTAGATCTCTGTCTCCCTTGAACTGGGGAGCCCAGATCTGGATGCAATACTCTAGGTGAGGTCTCACTAAGGCAGAGTAGAAGGGGAGGATGAACCTCCCTTGATCTGCTGAACACACTCTTCTTAATGCACCCCAGGATACCACTGGCCTTCTTGTCCACAAGGGCACATTGTTGTCCTCTGGATAACTTGTCTTTCAGGACTCGAAGGTCTTTCTTCATGGAGCTACTCTCTAGCAGATCACCTCCTAACCTGTATTGGTTAATTTTAATAATATACTTTAATCCATCATGGAAATTCCATTTCAGTAACTTTTGACTCTGGAAACTCCCACCTAAATCATCCCTAAGACACTCTTCTGCTAACACAAATTGGCCTCTTGATTCCTGTGCTTTGAACATGACTTTTTTTTTTTCTTCTTCTGGTGATTGCTATCCCTCAAGGAAAAATAATTTAATATTAGTAACCACTGGCTTAGTTATGGATATACAACAGATTTTTCTTTCTTTTTAACTTCTTCAATTTTCCTATAAAATAAGAAACTTAACAATGGATAAATGGACATAGGTGTAATTTTGTATCATGTTCCCCCATAGCACTCAGAGGAGGCCTAGACCTTTCCAGCCTAATAAAACACAATAAACTATGACCACATGCCTAGTAACTCACAGATCTTAATTCATCTTATTGTGCTTGAAAATTCCACTGGATCACCAGTAATAAGGTCCAGCTTTATCATGGTTATATACAGCAGTCGGACACATTTGTTTATTTATTGACCTCTTTATTTAAAAGAACATGACTTCAGAGCTTTTAAACTGGAATGCTTTTCAGTGAGTTACTTTTAGCAACTTTAAAGTCACTGTGTGACATTGAACACTAGAGCAAGTACATTTTTTGATTTTGGCATACTGAATACTTTTGCTTTAATTGCGGTGTTAGAGATAGCTTTAATCTGTGATGATTTGATTCTTTCTGAACCTCTTCACAAAATAATTTCAAATGAAAAAAAGAATTATTTATTAGTTACACAGAAGTACTGGAGTGGATGAGAAAAGAAATAATGTTACTATCATACTCTTGACCATTACAGTACCTATCAATTAAAATGATTTTTCAATTTTAGCATTATCAGCACCTGATTTTGTAGTTGACCATAGAAGAAAGGAGAAAATCAATGACGCTAACCACTGACATTTGATTACAAAATCATGTGGTATTAACCTTAGGCATTGAATCTATTTCCCTTTTTTGTAATTTTCAGTCTTACAAGAGTATTGTTTTTCTCCATTGCTCAGAATTAGTCTGTTCATACCAATAAAACACCACGATTCTGCCAAAGGCATTTTGCTGTTTATGTAGAAGGTGTTCAGTGTATATACTGTATGTAACAAGTGAGTCATTTCAACATGTATTCAGCTAAACCTGCTGAATAGTTGAGGTTGGAAGGGACCTCTGGAGATCATCTGGTCTAAGCCCCCCTGCTCAAGCAGAGCCTCCTAGAGCTGGTTGTCCAGGACCATGTTCAGACAGCTTTTAGATATCTCCAAGGACAGAGACTCCACAGCCTCTCTGGGTAACATGTGCCAGGGCTCAGTCACCCTTGCAAGGCCATGACAACAGTGGAAAAAAACTCCCTACAGCCCTTAAAATAAAGCAAATACAAAAAAACCCCCAGTTTTTTAAAAAAATCAGTTAAAGAATTGCATGTCTTGAGTGTGTCTTCTAAAGCATGAGTGAATGTGCTTCATATCTGAGATTGTGCTTGTATTGGTAAAGTTCATTTGAGTTTAATTTCTGGATCAGCAACAAAATAAAATCCCTCAGTTTGGCTTACGAGATACAGTACAACAGAAACAAAAAGTATTAAGATTATTAAAATGTGAATGTGGGAGAAGAAGGTTGGGGAGGAGGTACTCCATCAGGGGCTGGAGCAGAGATTCTCTTGCAGCCAGTGTTGAGCCCACACTGGACTGGGCTTATCCCAAAGTCGGCATCGCATAGAGAGGCCCCACGCCTCTGCAGTTTTTGAAGGACTGTATGTCATTGGAGGGACCCCATGCTGGAGCAGAGGAAAAGTGTGCGGAGGAAAAAGCAGCAGGTAAGAGCTGCTATGGACTTACCCCAGACCTCATTCTCCACTCCCCTGTGGTACTTGGGGAGGTGGAATGAATAAATGAAGTTTAGCCTATGAAAAAGGAATGACCAGGGGGAAGGTGCTGTTTTAATTTTGTCTTTGTTTCTTACCATCCAACTTCTATTTTAATGGGCAATAAATTAAATTAATCTTCCCCAAGTCAAGCCTGTTTTGAGCACGATGATAATTGGTAAGTGATCTCCTTTTCTTTATCTCAACCCATAAGCTTTTTCATCTTTTTTTCTCCCTCCTGTTGAGGGGGAGTGAGAGAGCATATGGAAGGTGGGCAGCTGGTTGATGGCCAAGGTCAACCCACTAGAACTATATTGCCTGCAAAGTCATGTCGTGAGAAGACACAGGGGCAGATTCGTGCCTGGTAAGACTAGGCAGAGGTTGCTGGATTTCAATAAAATGATTCTGCTGACAGAGATCCCAACCTGTGAATTTTAATGTCATACATTGTGCAGACAGTGATATTTGGTTGTATTTGGAACAAACTATGTATAAAATATAGTACTTAGACTCAGGAAGTACAAGTCTAGGAGTTTGAGGTTGGGTTTTTTTTTTAGATTGCAGCAGTAGTTAGGTAGTGGAAAACTAGACTTATTTTTGTCTGCACAGCAAACAATTTCAGCTCTGTCCTGTGGCCTGTTGTATATTAAATTACCTGAGCCATTCTTCTGAATAAACCTTAATACCACTCTGGAATTTGCTCTTTTTTAATTGAGCTCAGAGTCAACATAGTAGGATACTATTCAAAATGAAGTACAAACACACAAGTGAGGAGCAGTAATGAGATTTTTATCATTCAGCAAGACCATCTGTCCCTCCCACCTGCCTTCTTTCAGGTCCTCCATGTGTTCTTTCCTTCTGGAGATTTAAACACCATAAATAGTAACCTTTTGTTCCCTGGCATTATCATTTTTTCATTGTTAAAGTTCTTTAGTTGTTGGATTTCTCTATGTGGTGGACAGCTAATGACTGGGTTTTTTTATAAGGACCTCTGAAACTATCTGAAAATAAATGAAATAAGTAGTAGTTTGAAAGAAGACATATAATGGGAAGGGGAGTGGAAAACAGGGCAGTCAAATGCAGAATGCGTGCCAGCTATCACTCATGCATTTTAAAGGACTACTACAAAAAGAGCAGCAGCATTAACTAAAACCCACCCCCTCTTGCTCTGCACAATCACTGACCTTGCGTGTTGCTTTTAAGAGCTATGAAGGATCAGGGGTGAATTTGCATGAGTACAAGAACAGCAATTACACTTGGAATGGGGAAAGCTGCATTTCTTACTTCACCTCTGGAAGTCATACCACCATATAAACCTACCCTGCACACAAACAAAAGAAGGTGGCGTGAAGTCCAGGTTCACCTGAAAATGATCTTTAGTCACCAATTAGCTTCTGAAACATCTAGCTATTGTCTTCATGATCTTCTGGATTTGCTCAGCCAAATGTCATAAGAACAGTAGCTTTGGTAAGTGAGGACCTGATACTTCTTATGACACTGATAGGATCAAAAGAAAGGCATGGCTAGATTATGATCAGAGCCAGCACATCACACAGCAGTAATAACAGATATCCACGCCCTGACTGTGCCATCACTTTAATAAGAACCACAGAAAAGCCTGCAGGAGACTTCATGGTGCAAGTAATAGAAATTGATCTATTGAACAGAGTGCAAAGTGTGTGCTCTTTGCTTTTGAGGGCCTTGTATTTCCCCAGCAACATTTTTAAGTTTCCATATGCTAAGGCTATCTCTAGCTGTGTGGATGTTATCCCCAAACTATTTGTTTCATGGTCAAGGAGAGATGCAAAATGTAACTAGGCCCTACTCAATGGAGGGCTGAGGCAGGGTTTGACTGTTACTCATATGTTAAGGGACTAAGCCAGAGGAGGGAGATGTTTTCAACTCATTGGACTGAGATTATTTTAGTTTGGAAATGCAGCCTGGTGGAGATACAGGTTGTAAATTTTAAGGGTTACTTATATGTGGAGGAGCCCAGTGGCATCACTGGCCAAATACTCACCTTTTACTTTATGGAAATAACTTTGAATAAAGTATAATTAATGCAAATCTATGTAAATTAGAGCCAAAGGTGTAAGAATTCTGTTACATCCTTTTGGTTAATTGATTGGATTAACCTCTCAGTTACACAGCAGTAGCTCCAGTTTCCCTTCAGTAACTTAAAACAGGTGTTTTTCTCTGACATGGATGGAGCTCCCACGTGAACAACAGGCCCAGGCCCTGAGTCCCTGGTTTTACTAATCAATTCTAGACACAACTCTAATTTACCATGATGAGGCAAAAAAAAATTCCACCAGAGATTAATCCTAGACAATGCTCAGGCTTGCTGCTGTTGTTGTTGTTGTTAACGAGACTAAAGAGTTTCATGAATTTTTTTTAATTGACAATAGGAGATGTTGCTTCACTAAATGGATGCCCTGAGTAACTGAACTCAATCAGGGCCTCATTATAATACCTTTTTCCTATAATTATACAATCTTTTAATACGCATACTTAAAAATTATTAGCTCAAGGAGAGTCTTAAAATCTCATTTTAGCATCACAAGACAGGAGCACACGACTTAGAAATTGCCTCAAATGACTATATATAGTAATTAAAACCTCTAATCAAACAGAATGGGGTCTTTTATTCAATGTATAAATGTGATTATCTGACTGTTACTAAATATACTTGAATGTATTTATATATTCAGGGTTTACAAACTCACCCCATCACTATGTTTTGGTCAAAAGGAAATTTTGCTAATGGAGCTTGTTGCTATTCCAGCCAGAAAAAACATAGAGGGAAAATATTCACACAGAAGTAGCTCTTTACAGAAGAATTTATGCAGGTTTTTTCAATCCTAGCAACCGAGGCATTGCCACTAGGACCATGTTAATACCAGTGCTGTGGCAGTCACATGACAGACTGCATCTTGTTTCAAGCAAATGAAAGATTTCTGCGGTTCTAAAATGGCTATTCTTACATATACTAGACATGTATTTCCAGTTTAATGGGATCTGAAATCGTATCACTATTTCTTCATAATACTATGTGTGTCAAAAGCAAGATTCCATCACTCACTGAAAAATAAAAAAGTTTGTATCTGGTTTCAAGGAACAAAAACATGTTCTTTCTCAAAAAATTAGGTACAATACCTGAAAAAGAATTATGTAGAATAAGTTGGAAAGAATAATAGGAATTCAGTCCTCTGGGAAGATCTTTCTGTCTCTCAAATATAACTAGATATTTTCCTGTTCAAAGTGAATATTACCATTAGAATTATCACTTTTATTTAATAATTGTCTTGGAAGAGCACACATATTTGAGGCTGACTGTGCAGATGCCATCCAAATAAATGTGAAAACATAGTTCATACTAACTTTCTTCAGCTCTTTTATTACTCTGCACTATTCAGCACTGTGCAGTATAAAAAATCCCCAAGTTTAGGAGCTCTATGTCATGAACTAGACAAGTGTGTTCTTCCCCGAAGTTTTGCTCCAATGTTATCCTGTGCAAGTATGCAGTAAAAAATAGTTTTTGCTAGGATGGCAGAAACCATATGGCTAAGACTCCAATCCAGAGCCAAAGATTGTACCTGGGTTAATTCGTGCTTGTATTCACTTGCAGGATTATCATCAGATTTATTATCCAGTGCACATATGGATTAAATCCTGATTGCCTTATTGAGAGAGTTGTGTGAACTAGACAGAGGTGAAGATAAAGAGGATTCTGGCATATATTTCATGTAATAATTATATGTAATTCAGATATTTACTGGGATTCTTTTCCTTCCTCCTTTTAACTGGTAGGACATCTCTGGGCTGTATTGGCAACATTTAACATGTTTTTAGGAAAGAACTGTGTCTTCTCAATAAATTCCTGCTTAATTTTTTTGGGGTTTTTTGGGTTTATTTTTGGGTTACAGATCCAGAGAACTTCATGGAACTTAAAGGACACATCTTGTCTGTAGGCCCTAGTTGGGTCATGATGCTATTGAAATCAGTTACTATTCTTCAGCATCCCAAACATATACTTTATTCTGTTTAAAATGTAGCTGTTCAATATATTTACATGCACACTTAAATAGCTTTACCCTGTACACTAACTGGATCATAACAAAGACGGAGGCCAATGCCAGTTTGACATGAAGATAAGACAACAAAATAATTATTTTTGTTAACATTTTTCTTGTCATCCACTGGTTTGCTGGGAGACTATAAGAAGTGCAGGGCAAGAATTCCTTGATCTTTGCGTTAACCTAAATCATATATTTCATACCAGTGAATGCACAAAGCTTATATCTTTTTGTATGGGTCTCCTTTTTATTGATATTATGATTTCTTTAAAACAGGATATCTCTTTCAAGGAGTGTAATGACAGTCCCCTGGTTCCTCCTGGTATATTGCAATGCAAACATAACCTTTATTTTTCATGAAGATTTCTACATTTTTAAGAAATTGCTGCAGAGCTCCAACTATTAATCAGAATTTTAACTCAGTCATGGGAAAATGATAATACAGTATTCACAAGTTATCCCAGAATCTATTCTACAAGATATTTATGGTGGTTTTAACACTGAAGTCCTGGGTATTTTATCTCTGTTAGGATTACAGAATAATTATTGTATTTTGGCTCAGAATCCAGTTGTGTCCCTGGTCCTACGCATCTTTATATGAATTTATTTGCTGTTAATCTTCATAACAAATCCATATATTAAGAGTCTTAATACATGGGTACTAGAAAACAGTAGGGAAAAAAAAAAAGTGGCATCACCATAGTATAATAAAGCCACCTATAATATCTTGGAGAGCTCCAGCTGTAGTTGGGACTGCCATTGGTACTTCTACCATTTTTGACCTGTCTTTTCTTTATAAGCTCCTCAGTCCAAGTAAATGTAGTAAGCATCTTGTAATGTACGTGACTAAACATAGAGGTAAACTCTTCTATTTAATGGATAAAATAACACCTATCTCTGCCTTTAGCCTTTTGAAGCATTTACCATCTTGGTTTTTATAGGTGTATAATAAAATGCTGAAGTAGAAAATAACAATGAGGGCTGACAAAGCAATTATATTTTCTGCAAACTAATAAAAACACTGAAAAATAGAATACATTACCAACTAGATCATTAACTACTGCACATTCTTTTAAGATGGTTAATAAAACAACATTTTTTCCCACAATATCCCTGCCTGGCAGATGTTCTTGTGTGTTCGAAATAAGCCGTTGATTCAGTGCTCATGTAATACTGTTTCCTGGGGATCCTGTGTTCTGGATCTTAGACAGGAACAAGAATAGTTTATTTTGTTGTATGAGATTGTATCACTTCATGATGTGATAATCATGTATCTTACCCAGTAGCTACTTTAATATGGACCATAATGTAAACAAAGCCCCATGCATTGCACAATGTTCTGGGCTTATATTTGCAATTAGAGTTCTGCAAAGAAATTCCAGTTCAATATATTGAAAAGGCTCCTGCTATGAATTCACTGATTTATTCATGTACCGCAGCAAACAATCTGCCAGTGTAAACCCACATCAGTTGTGGGTCCTGTCATTTCAACTCAGATGTACCAAAGAGATTTTGGATAAAATGAGAGCAGAGAAGACAAATAAGGGAAAGCTAGAATAATTAAAAAGTTTAAAGGACTTTGATCATCTCTAGAATAGCTATTTCACACATCCCACCCGTAGGTCTATATTCAGTTCCACTCAACTGCACAAAAAAAATTTGTTCAAATTACTGAAAATAAGGGAAGAAAACTAGAAACTTTCATTGAAACCACATTTTGTTACACCAGCTGTGTCTATGTCCTTTTCAGCTTAATCTATATGCAAAACATTGTAAAGGCATAAAGAACCACAAAGCAAATGA
This sequence comes from Todiramphus chloris collaris, assembly GCA_025345505.1. Classification (NCBI taxonomy): domain Eukaryota; kingdom Metazoa; phylum Chordata; class Aves; order Coraciiformes; family Alcedinidae; genus Todiramphus; species Todiramphus chloris. Next base: position 27,860,223 of record JANVCC010000021.1, on the reverse strand, counting down.
AGACTCTGTTATATTCCCAAGGAAAGCTGGATACAATATTTTTGATGAATACTATTCTTTGTTGAAAAGCTGTTGCTTCAGCAAAACAGAAATAGTTATTGGAGGTGTATGAATTCTGCAAAGATTTTCATAAGAAAGTATTTGATAGAGAAAAAAACCTAAACCAAGTAGTTAGATGGAGTGTGGTGCTTCTATTTTTGGCACTAAATACTTGAATATGTATGTAACTGGATGACTGGACAAAAAAATGGCAAATGAAATTCAACATAGATAAATGTAAAGCAATGTACATGGGGAAAAAACAATCCTATCATTGCACAAAATGGCTCTGAAGCATAATGATGGCTCTGACTGAAGTGGTCATTACTTCTGCAGAGAAAAAACCCTGGGGTTATGATAGATAGTAGAAAACAACATGTCAGTAGCAGTCAAAAAGCAGATCAAATGCTAGGAATGCTTACAAAGGAAATAAAAAAAAACAAACATGGAAAAAAATATCATCTTGCTGCTGTACAAACTTGTGCTTTTTCCACAGCTGATAAACTGAGTGGAGTCCTGGTGCCTTCATCTTTTAGAGGACATGTTGCATTTGGAAAAGGTTGAGAGACGGAAAGTGAGACTAATTAAAGTATGGAGAGTTCCAGTACAGTTTGTCAGAGCTCTGCAGATCTGTGAGCAACACAGGAAAGGTAAAAGACTATTTGCTGTCTCTTCTAGTGTGAGGACAAAGCACCATGAAGTTCACCTAGCAGAAGCCAGATTTAAAGCATCTGTAAGGAGTCAGTTCTTTGTGAAATGGGTAGTAGACCTGTAAAGCACCTTGCAGTAGATGAAGCCCTTTGTGGCTATGCATCAGGTGATCTTTGCACAGATAAATGTTGATCTAGCCACCTTTATGAACAGTTACACTGGCTACACAGATTACTGCAAATCCTGCTATTTTGGCTTTAGTTGGGTCCTATTGGCTTTAGCTGTGACATCAGCTGGAGCCATGAGATGCTGTGACCAGCTGCCTGGGGAAGGCAATATGTCCCCTGAGTGGGGCATCTGGCATCCCTGAGCAGCAAGAGAGTGTCACACAGCTCTGCCGGGCTCCCTGCCTACAGGTCCCAGGACCTCACATCTTCCAGATACTCTGATTGGCAGTACCCTCCCATGGTGAAAGGCTGTGGGTCCTTCGTGGTTACTTAAGTTTCATGGAGTTGGATGTCTCTCCACCTTTCACAATGCCAGCATCCTTCTCCTGTGAAAGAGAGCCATTTCCAGGGCCTGCTGAGCTTTAACCCATTTTCCTCCCCCTGAAATCATACTGAAATAGTTGATTCTCAAACATTATAGGAGCTCTAATGAGCTTCCCACATAAAAGCTTCAAACTCTACAGTAACAATTCAACATATGAAAGGTGGATTTTATTCAATGATCCAAAATAGAACCAGATAAATGGGGAGCCCTTTTACGATTATCAGAGCTCCAGGGATACAACTGACATTTTTCTGTTTTCCTTTCTTTCTCTGTCTTTGTCAGTAGGCTACAAAACTCTTGCTGAGCTGTAAAAAAAATCGGTAAAGGCTGAAATGAAACAGGTACTGCAGTTGTTAAGCAATCTAAAGGGTGCCCTTTGTTTCAACAGACAATCCATTGCAGATTCCCTACATTTTTTTTTTTCCCTCTGTCCTGGATAAACCACACAGGAAATGTATGGCAAAGTCACAAAAAGAATCTTCACTAATTATTAGAATTTCTTTAAGATAATGTATCTTTCTGGCTATCTGGGTTTGATAGCTTGCTGACCTGGTGTCTGAAATAGGACTGAGTCAATAAGACAGTCAATATTTAAAGGACAAGAGCATGGGAGGTTTTACTCTGAACAAAAGTGTAGCTGGATGCACTGCAATGCAGGTCATCCAGTTGAAGCTGTACCGAAATAACAGTTCAATACTGAGCTGTTTTTTGCACCCTGAACTACTTAAAATGGTCACATTGAACCATCTAAAGGACCACATTCATCATTCCTGCTAGTGCACCCCAGGTCTTACAGGAAGGTATGAATTTTGGTCTAAGACAACATCCAACATGTCATAAAATTTACTTTATTTTCTGGATTTTTAGTAAGCATGAACTTTTTCCTGGGCTTTTTTGTTGTGCTTTTCTCTTATTCTGAAAATTCCTGTACAATCTACACTGGCTGTCCAAAGCTCCATGTGACTTGCCAGGTATTTGTGAAACTGGAAGACACTGACCACATACTTATTGTCACAGTCAAAAGGTCTCAAGCTTGGGAACAGCTTGGTGAAAAGCATAGAAAAAAACCCTTAAATCTTCTGCAGTTTCTTTAGAGAGATGGATCATTGTGTGAATCTTGAAACATTAGCAAAGTCTGAATTATGCTGTTGACAATTGTCTCATGCTATACCAACCAGCATCTCAGCTGTGAGCCAAAGATTCAAAAATGCAGCAGTAACAAAAGAGTCTGAAAGGCTCATATTTATTGAGTTTGGAAATGTTTGGTGAGCACAGTGAAATTACATGTATTTTAGTCTTTAAGCATTTTGATATTGGTGGTTATAAGTCTTCATATGACTGCTATTTAGTGATGTTCAATGCTAGTGATCTGCTGAAGGTGACTCTTCAGAGGCTTGTTATAATTTTTCTAACAGATTGAAGATGAACATGGAGTGATGGCCTTGCTTCTGATCTGGAGGAAGTCCTGCAGCTCATCTCTAGGCTATTACTTAACCACATTACCAAGACATATACAGGTATTACTAAGGAGTGAATGTTTTTCGGGTGAAATGAATCACCATGGAGTCTTCAGACAAATTCTCAGCAAAAGCACCTATGAGTGATCCTTTACAAGGTCTCTCCCTCTATGGACTGATTATAGATGGGAAGAAAGACATTCGATTCATCAGTGAGTTACATTCTGGTGAAGGCAGGAGACAGGGTGTCTGGAGGAGTTTTACTAATCTTTAAACAAACAACAACAATGAATGAGTAGTTGTATAGTAGGGACATACTGTGAAATTTATATCCTTGTAGATAGTGATTATCTCTGGGAATAGGACAACAGGACATCTCGAGGCACCCGAGGATGCTGAACAGACAAGAAACAGTTTTGTGGAAAGAATAAGATTTTTAAGCTTTAGGTCACCAAAAGAACACAGTGCCAAAGGAGAGAAGATGAAGTAAATGACCACCGGAGTTCATGAAAGACCATTGGAAGGAGAAAACACCCTAACCTTAACTTTATTATGCATGCTTGGACTACTTAAATAAGTTCCAGGCACCCATTAGCATAAGACTGCCCTTTCTAGGAAATATAATGAATATGTATGTTTAGCCTGCATATAGACTAGGTACTCAGCTTGCACCAGTATGCACATTTGGAGGAGTCACCCCTTGTGCATCCAGTGCTGCAATAAAGAATACCTGCTTAATAACACTTTGTTGTTACTGAGTTTATCTAGGAATCCTTGCCCAGCCACACCTAGCCTCCCACTTCGGTGGGGAGTGTTAGAAAGCTAGGGGGCTTGGAAATTCCAGCCTTTGACTCACTGGTTCCAAAAAGGAACTTTATGTTCAGGAATTATTTCAGATCCCACTGTAGTGCATGGGGAGAGTCTGGTGCCTCAGAGTAGGAATCAAAGTGGAAACCATCCTGTATGTGACTTTAAAAGTGACAAATGAGGAAATCAAAGCAAGAGCTAAGTCTGGAGCCAATGCATTTTCACCAGAAATGTCTTCGTGTGCACAAACCTTACTCTTTCATAAGCAACATGGAAGTCACTCATTAAATGGCCCATGGAACAAGGGATACAGCACAGTCACAGAATCAGTGCTTAAAACTTCCCGGTCTGAACTTCAGCTAAACCTGTATTCTCTGTGCATCTGGCATCAGAAGACTGTGACCATGTGCTTACCTGTAGTTTATCCTATCTCTGCTATGGATTACCATCCCCATTATTGTCCACAGGTGGATTTTTCTGACTTTCTACCGATCTATTTTTCAGAACACAAAATAAAAATTGCCAGCCAATGATGATCTCAAATGACTCCTCCCTTTTTTGTGATTCCATCCATCCTGCAAATCTGAGCAAGAGCTTTCGGGTTTAAAGGAAAAACTTTTACCATTGTATTGCTGCGTAGCACATAGCCTATAAAGCTCAGTATGAGCAAAGGAAGCGCCTTTTTAACTAGAGATCTCTGTTAAAATATTCACAGCACATCATCAGACAGCATGTGTCTTTCCTTGAACTTTGCAGTATAGTTGTAAAAACAATGCTTATTATTGTAACACAGATTTGTAAGCCAAATTTATTTTCTATATTTAACTCTAAAGTGTTTCCTAAAGGTTAGATCAAATTAGCAAGTTAAAATACAGTATTTCTGAGCACTTTGTTACAGAGGAGCAAAGGTCTTGTAGACCTTGGCCAATTGTTAGTATTGTTTCTACATACAGTTCTCTTAAATATGCATCCTAACTGTTTGAGAAAATCACAGGCAATGTGTTCTACTACCAAAGGATCTATTTATTAAATGGCATTTTATTGGGAGAATTCAATCCTCAAGGATGAATCGCTGTGGCTCAGAAAAGGACATTGTGATAGACAGATTAAAGGGAATGAATATATATGTTTCATCAGGGACAAGAAAGAAAGTCTGATTGCTTTCCTAGTTGGAACAGTAACTATTTAGGAATATTATTACTGGAATAGCAGTCTGATTTATGTCAGGCTGACTGGAGTTGTTTCAAAGGCTGAGAATTTCTTTTCTTCATCACTTTTATGTAGTTTCAGTTCACACTCAGGCGGCTGCTCTTGCTTCATGCTTGTTCCAGATGCAGCCTCACTTTCTTCTTTTGCTGGGATATCTTTCATAAGCCTTTCTCATTGAAGCATCATCTTTTTTTATCCAGCAAATGCAATATCCCAGTGTGTTTTCTGACAGCTATAAAAGACAAAAATATTCTGCTCATGCATTTGCAGACAGAGTCCCTGAGACACTTTTTCTACCTTGATGTAATAGCTAAGGTCATTGATTACAGCAGGGATGAAAGATCAACCTGGTATTTCCACGCTGGTACAATTATATTGTCTTCAGGAAAGAGATGGTTTTAATGAGCTAGCACATATGGAGGGAAGATAAGCATATTTTTGTAAGCAATGAAGAGGTTAAATACTACTGCCCAACTAGCATTTTTGTACATTCTTTATGTCACTGTTTGCTTGACTAATGATACTGTTACAGAGTAAGTTAGAAAAGAAAATCCTTTATTTTTTCCAGTTCCAGTTCTGTAAATAAGTCAAGGAAATGGTTTTCAGCCATATGTTTAACAGCAAAAAATATGCTTACAGCCAAAACTCCCAGTGACTTGGGAAAATAATTCTGAGGTGTGAGAAGCTCATAGAACCTGGTTTTTGGAGTTCTTTTTTTGTGTTCTTCTGGTTTAGGCAACAGTCAGCTTTCCACTAGCACCTACATTCTTTCTCAGTACTTCTTTTTTTTTCCAAAACCACTTATACGGTGGCTACCCTTTAAATGTCTATTGATCTCAGAACCTCTTCTGATGACCTTTAATACATTTCTGTAGAGCAGTCTGATCACCTTCTCTCTTGGTGAGAATTAAGTTTATCCCTTTTATTACTTTAAATACTGTGGTGAAATTCACATCTTCCATTTCCCTTATACACTTCATCATCTTTCTGGGGCAAACTATATATTGTCTCCACTCCAATTTGCTTACAATGCCTCTGTCAAAGTGATAGCTGCCATACAAACAAAGAAGTTTGCTATCTCTCCAGCAAAATATGCTTTCTATCTAGCCAAACAAAAAGAATAAAGAATTAGAAAGAAGAATGCAATTAAACAAAATACACAACAAAAAAATCCAAAAACAAATCCACCAAAACCCTAAATTTTTTGACTTTTCCCTTTTTCTTCCACACAGTATTTAGTTGGTGTTTTCCTCAAGAGTAGTACACATTGATCCTCAATATGTAGAGGATCCTAGCTGTAAAGATTGATCTGGCTGACAGATCATCAATCATTGGTCATCCCTGATGGAGAAGGTATACAGGAAGAGGAGAAAGAAGTTGTTAGCGTCTTATAGAGAGTGAAAAAAAAGACTGCAAGTGGCAGATCAGAGCAACAGAATTCAGAGGTAAGAAAGGTCAGACCAAAGGGCAGGTATGTCAGCTCTTTTTATCCATGTGTTTGTGTGTATGTATAGATAGATAGACAGACAGGTAGATATATTTTGCATGAACTGTGAGGAATGTGAATGTTGAAAGAGGCCAAAGAGTGGGAGCAGTCAGCAAAGTGGCAGAAGTTAAGAGCATGACTGAGCATTTACTACAGGGACAGGGGAAAAAGGTCAGCATTGAAAATGAATTTACCTAAAAGCACTGCTTGGTGGTTTTGGCTTTGCTGTTGTTTGTGGGCTTTTTTCCCTTCTTTTTTTTTTCTCTCTACCTTGAAATAAACTGTCTGACTTTCCTTTTTGAAATCATGTATCTGTTTGCTTTACATTAATATCCATGTCTTGTTCTTCTCTGTTACTTTGCCTTTGAAATGCCTAAGCACTTGTGCTTCTCCTAGAAAGACATAGCACTGAGAAATCTTTGTATTCGATACCCTCGAGAAACTGCCAGTTCCCTTATTTACCACTTTGCTTCTGACAAAATATCATGGTAGTTATGCTGAAGCTCCAGTTCTTGTATTTTGCCTGTTCCTTTTTTCTTGTTCTTTGTTGTGTTGTTTTTTTTTTTCCTCAGTTAAATATCAAGGTATTTGTTTCTGTCCTAAAATCAGATCACTCCTATTTTTTACCACATAGATTCCACTCCCATGGCCTTTATCCACCATGTTAGTACTGTCATACATCTCCTGAACTGTCCTTTCTCATTCCGTTTTTCAAAGTAACTGTCTCACCTTGCTCTTAATACAGTAAACACACATAAAATGCTGTCTTGGATCTTCACGATAAAGAGAAGCAGACGTGCCTCTGCCCTGGCAACAGCCTTCCTGTGGTGGTGCTGACAGCTTGTTTCTCCCAGCTAAGGGAACTGCAAGGTGCAGAGGAGCTGTACAGCACTAGAGAAGTAAACTCAGAAAAAAGAGAAAGTTCTACACCTGTGACAAAGGGCATCAGAGAAGTTAAGGAAGTGGATAAGCATACAGCCATTCAAAATATCCAGATCAAACATGCTACCATCCCTTAAATCAGAAGTTACCACATGCCATGGGTATGAGAACAGCATCTTAATACAGTGACACTCAACAGGGTTCCTAATGTGAAAGCTGGGAAGCTGCAACTCAACGTGTTTGGAGAAGATTGCTCTTATAAACACCCAGACCAGCAGCTGTGCATGGCAAAGCATCAAAGGAATTAGTTGTTTTCCTTTTACTCTTGCCATCATGATTTATGGAGAAGACCCTCTCCCTCAGGAGATCAAAGTAGTGTTTGCTGCCATACACTTTGCTCACATAGAAGGACACAGTGCGAGAGCTTGGAAAATCACCAGTTTTCTTATGTGTTGCCTAGATGCTTAAACCTCCAAGTTTTTGTTTGTTTTTTATTTTTCCACAACTAAGAATTGGTGACTTTAAAAGCTAAGAGATCACTAGTCCATTGAACACTGGAGTCATTTTTACAGGGCTGAAAGCTACGAAAATTTGAAAGGCTTACAGTAAAGGAAAAATAATGGTTCTGGTGTCACCTGTTTCCTTTTTATGTATACACAGAAACCAAGCATTTGTTAGATGCAGTTACTTGAGAAGATAGCCTGCAACTAAGACAAAACTCCAAAGTTCTGAAATAAAGACGGAAGATCTGCCTGAAATAAGTGTCTATCTTTACTATACTATTTCTTCAATGAGGAATACTCCACATGCAGAGTATTGTAGAGTTCTGTATTTTTTCCCAGGGGAGTTAACATTTCTTTTACAGATAAAGGCAGGCAGAAAGCACTCTTAATGCCCTTTGAATCTATATGCTTAACAAGAAACTGCAGTACTTCTTGCTCCATAAACTTTACTGCTTTCCTCCAATTTCATACCAATTGAAGTCAGAGCTGCATTTAAGAGACTTTAAATATGATTAGCAATCACTGTTGCTCATACATTATTCATGGAGCTGCCATTACATGTGCCAATTACAGACATTGATACGTGGTTTCATATGTTATTCCCAACTGGCAACTGATTTTAAATTATAACCCTTAATTTTACATTCTAGGAGGTGAAATGAAAAAAACCCCAAATCTCTGTCGCTATCTGTAATCTATGAGTCTTTCCAACAGAGATCATCTTAAAATCTACTTTAGCCTACTCAGAATGGCACCAATGGAGTTTCCAGAGCAAATACAAGCTATGTCATATATCCTCGGACCAAATAGATAAATCCATTGGCTGTCAATACTCAGTTAATAGTCTGAAGATGAGGATGAGGAGGTCATTCAAATTAGCAGCAGGATTTGATTTGTCACGAAGACAGATGTGAAGTATTTTGCTTAGCATTTTTAGTAACTATGATAAAAACTTCATAATAAAAATACATACAAAGCTATGTATTTAGTAGATGTATTAGTTTATAACAACACTCAGTCTTATGTTAGTACATTTTTGCTTACAACACTGATGTGTAACTGAGGATCCTGATGGCAATGTAAGTGCCAGAGTAGACAGAGGAGAATGGATACTTCAAACTATCATTTGCAATCTTGTTTTTTAAAGATAAAACCTGTCATGATGCCCCTCAAACTGCCCTCTCCCACAGACTGAAAGGAAATAACTCAGCAGCCTGCCAAAAGTTCCCTTTCCCACATCTTCATGGGCCAGGAAAAGGAGAAGGCACTTTAGGCCAGCCTAATTGCAGCACAGACCAGACTTAGTGAGAACTACTGTTTTTTATAAAAAATGTCCCCAGACTTATTAATGAGTGTGTTCTACTTAGAAATAACTTGTCTATCTATTTAAGGTGAGATTTGTGTCTGATTAACAACAGATCATTCCTATTGGAGTGAAGCAGGAGATTCTTAATTGCTTTCTACTAACTGGAAAATACTAACGGCTCATGTTATCTGCTAATGTGAGAGCTCATACTGTTCTGTGCTGCTGTTAGACTGGCAAAGCCATTTGCAGATGATGTCCAAGGACAGCGTGTAAATAACAGAAAGGTAGGCTTTTTCCTCAACATGCAAAAGGCAAGCAAACATTTTAAGGTGCATTAGTAGGAAATGTTTCATTGCATGGACAGATGACTGATGGATTTAACAGCTCCACGAGAATTCCAGTGTCATGTGGTATTTCTTCCTTAGCTGCTGAAGTGCCTGGGAGCCAGTACAGAATTTCTGTATCATGTTGTTATTGCTCTGTGAACAAGAAAAGTCTTCAGAAGCTAAAGGAGAGAATCAAGCAGGACAGAAGGCACCTGCTGGAGGTGTCTCATCCAACTCCTCTCCTCAAAGCAGACTCAGGGTTTGCCCAGAGCCATGTCCAGTTGGCTTTCAAATATTTCTAGGGATGGAGATCCTGCAGTCTCTTGAGACGACTTGTTCCAGTGTTTGATTACTCTCATAGTAAAAACCTTTTTCTTTATAGCTATTCAGATTTTTCTGTGTTCCAATTTGTGCTTGTTGCCTCTGGTTCTATAACCATGCATCTTCAAGAAATATCTGAATCCACTTTCTCTTCGCTTTCCCATCTGGCGTTGTTCATAGAAGTGAGATCATCAATAGCCTCTTCTCCAGGCTGAATAGCCTCAGACCTTGCATGATCTCCTTGTACACAGCATTATCTGGCTCCAAGCCCACTTCGGGTGTGCCTTCAGTGCACTTGGCATGGTATGCCAGTGCCTGTGATTTGCTGTGGAGCCTAAAACTGGACACAGCACTTTAGATGTGGTCTTGCTGAAGTGCTGAATGTAATCTCTTCCTTTGACCTGCTGGTTTAAATTCTGCTGATAGAATCCAGGATACTTTGGTCTGCTGTAAAGATGCATTGGTAGTGCATGTTCAAACCAGAATCTCTGGGCCTTTTCCTACAAAGCTGCTTTTTGTCCATCTGGGCCCCAGCCTACCCTGCTGCATGGATTATCCCATTCCACATGTAAGATTCTGCATTTGACTTTTTAATGAACTTCAGGTGGCTTCTGTAAGCTCAAGAAATTGAGAAGTATTATCTTAAATTTTAACAGATTTGGTGTTTTTAAGAAGAGACAATGGAATTAAGAAGGGGGCTCCAGCTAATTTTCCCTAAGTTGTTGAAGACTCTTACTGGTTGTAAACAGCAAGCCTCAGGAAACTTCACAATGCTCTCAGCTTCCAAAAACTTCATTTGAAACCTCTATTCTCTTTCTCTCAGAAATTGTAAAATATAAATGCAAACATGCACTTATGAATGCATATACATTTATAATATCACAAGTTTCTCTACTTTCCACTGAGAGCCATTAAGACACACAAGCCTTTCAAACACACAAGCAAACAAACCAACAAAGACTCTTTCACATTATAAAGAATGATTGCCATTCTGCAAAGGGCTGTAGAGAACATAAAAGTAAGTTAGTATAAGGTCTGTTAACCTTGACAATATCCTCTTGATTACAGCATCATGAAAGTGATGCCCAAATATCGCAAAATTCTACTGTGTTGTTGGTCCATTAGGCAGTCACTCTGCTGTGTATTTTTTTGGAACAAAGAAAGTTCAACATTGCTTGTAATAGGGGCTCGTGAGACTTTTTAAATCTGATGAATGAGACAGATGAAGAACTGAAGTATTAATACTACTATTTCTGAAACAGTAACTAGCACAAATGGAGGTACACACTACAGACTGAAATGATCACTAGAGCCTTTTTCTGAGAACATGACCAATATGGAGAGAGTTTCATGTGTTCTATTTTCCCTTGCAAAACTAACGGCACTATCTGTATTCTGAGAGTCTGTACATGTGGAGCTCATTGTAGGCTTGGGATTTTATCCACCAGGACTACGATATATCATTTGAAAGCCCAAACTCATTGAAGCCAATGGCAAAAATGCTACAGATTCACACAAGCACGATTTTTATTTCTAGAACTTTCTATGACCACTTGTCTTGCATATATTAATGTAAGTGCCAGCTAAATCAGAGAAGCGATATCTCCTCCTTGGCACAGGTTCATTTAACTTACATGCTTCAGTTGAACCCAATAAAACATTTGTGTTCTGAGCTGTAATATGTCTTTAAATGACATTGAGAGCCCAGGAAAACAGGCGGACAACCTTCAGAGCTTGCCATCTGATGAATATAAATCTATAATCCCATTGAAGAAAACTACTATGCAAGTTGTACACATGACATGAAGTTCCACAAAAAGTAGGCTTTGCGTAACGTGTGGCTTCTGTGGGGATTACACATGTGTATGTGTATTTGTGTGCCTGAGAGACTCATAACCTGACGGTAAGCATCAAAGCATACTCCTTTAAAGCTAGTATTAATAGAGAAGAATTATCTGTGCAAAGCAGTGTCTTTTTAAAAAAAGTTCTGGAAAACAATCAGTCAGGTTCAGAAAACCCACCGGTTTCCAGAAACTTCATCAGCTGCCACTGGTGGGAATGGGATGACCCCAGCCTGCAATGGGGGAGGATTTGTCATGCTGCTTACAATGGCAACCTACTGTGGTAAAATCTGCTTGCAAGTGGCCTTTCATTACACAAAACGGCAGATGGCAGCCTACAGCCAGTATTTTTTTACTGTGCTGCTTGTTACTGTAATTAATAAACAGAATCTCTCTATGAGAGATTTTTGTAGGAAAGCTGGGATATATTTAGGTGCATAGAAATACGAAGAATGAATGTTTGTGTTCTCCCCTCCTGCACTGCCTCTGTGACAAAACTGTGCTCATTTGTATTTTTGGTGCAGAAGGAATTCTCCATTTTCTCCCTATCCAGCTGGTAAAATTTATTGCTGCAATGTAGTCAGCTCCTTAAAGAAACTGTGCAGAAGTGACTAATCTGGGGACAGGAGGCAAGAAAGTTTTAAGCTGTTGATTTATGCTCACAACTATAGTCTCTGGTAAAGTCAAGAAGGCTTTTATGACATCTTTCACTTTCCATTGAGCTTTTATTAGTCTACCTTTAAAGAAATAACTGTGAAGTTACAGAAGCAGCGTCTCCCCTCCCCTGTCTGGCTGTTGCTGTGCTAGTACATGGTGCTCTGAAAGACTGACAAATTGGTGTGTACCAATGATTTCAAGATCTCCTTCCTGACGTTTTAGAGTAAGTGCAGCTACGTTAGAGAACTTATATTCCAAATGACAGAGGCTCTGAAGAATTTATCTATCGGCTACAGAGCACTTTGGAGGCTGGTATCTCCTTGGAGTAAGTGGCAGGGCGAGCAGAAGCCTTCCATGTGTATGCATGGCTCATGTTTATCTGTACACATGAAGGGGCTTACAATATAAACACAGTTGCCAAATCTAGAAAATACAATCCCAAGTCTTGGATTTGTATTGTTTTTTTTTAACATTTCAAATGTCTCATCCCTTCTCCTCCCCTGTTCTGGTTCTCTTCTGCCTTCCCCATGCTTCAAGCAGCAGCAAGGGAGCCAGGAGTTTCAGAGAAATGGCTATACAGGGCTGCCTTTGCCCATAGACACCTGTGTCACTCATGCCCTGTATCACTCAGCAGTGCTTCCTTGCCTTGCAATCCTCAGTGCTTCGAAACAATAATTGGGTTCTGCAGATTACAAATGTCTTTTGTGCAAAAACTTCTATGCAAGCAGCTGATATGGTAGCTGTTCTTTTAATACTAAAATAACCAGAATTACTTACATGTTATCACCTAAGGATATCACAGTAGGATGACAGTCAATTTCTAAAGGATTTTCTTTGGGTCAATGGAGAGGAAAGCCAAATGTTTTAAAATGTGATCTTTCGGTACAATTTGGTTTTATAGACGTGCAGAGTTTTATGTATATATTCATTAGGTGAACGATGAGTCTACTTCTTTCTTTAATTTGCTGAAGAAGAATCTGACCACAGAGAGTTTTTTACAGTATTAAAAAAGCCGTTAAGAACATTGCCAAAAGGATATTGCATCAATAATTCATTATATCCTTTACAAAACATGGCAATATATCTAGGACTTCTAAAATGGAAAATTACAAGGTTTTAAAATCCCACATGATAGGAGAAGACTAGTCTCATCTCAGTTGCTATCCAGACATAGAAAAATGTGGTGGAAATCACCTTTGATCCTACTCACAGACCAGGGCCTGCTTTTAATGTGAGCTGTCACCTACCCTTTGCAGTCTTGGGATTTGCCTTCTTTCATCAGGCAATATAAAAATATTGTCTCAGAGGCTCAGTTTTGTCTCCTTCTTCTGTATTCTTGTGGTGAGTTGATCCTGGCCCCATCTGGTCATGTGCTCACTCTTGCCCCAGTGGGATCGGGGAAAGAATCAGAAGAGCAAAACCAAGAAGACTCTGTTCAAGATAAAGGCAATTTAATAGGTAAAGCAGAGCTGTGCATGCAAGTGAAGCAGAGTAGGGCATTTGTTCACTGCTTCCCATCGGCAGGCAGATGTTTAGCCAGTTCCTGGAAAGTCATGCCTCAGCATGTGTACTGGTTACTTAGGAAGACAACTGCCATAGCCACAAATATCCCTGCCTCCTCCTCCTCCTCCTCCTTTTCCTGGGCTTTTCTCTCTGAGCATAGCAATATAAAGCATGAAATATCCCTGTGGTCAGTTAGGGTCAGCTGTCCTGGCTTTGTCTCCTTGCAGTTTCTTGCACACCCCCAGCCTACTTGCTAGGGGATGAAGTGGGAATAAAAAAAACCTCAGTGATGTGTAAACACTGCTCAGCTATAGCCAAAACACTGGTGCCTTAGTGACACTGTTTCAGTGACAAATCCAAACCAGGCTGCTGTGTAGGAAATTAATACCAACCCAGCTAGACTCAGGACATCTTGTCTTCTTCCCCTTTTTCTCCAGTGGACCAGCATAAGATAGACAAAAGAAGATCAGGAAATTAATCCTTTCTGATCTCTTTAACCATGTAGACTTTTCAGAGTTGTTCAGTACACAAAAGGAGGGATGGTAGGATGTAAGACTTTCTCCATGAAAGTATTTCTAAGAGGACTTGATGGTGACTCTTTTTTAAGAGAAGTAAAGCAGTACCCCTTGGTGTTGGTCCTGCATTTAAAGCACTGCTTTATTTAGATGTTAAATGCTTTATGAGGTTGCAATTGGCCAGTCTGGACAGTATTGAAAAATTAAGAGCTTTTTGTTTCCGGACATGCCTAAAGGAAATATAACCTGCCATGATGCCCCTTGCTAAAGTCTAGGAACCAGTTCCTGTAAGGGTGGCAAGTTCTGTGGAAACCACTTCAGCTGCTTCCAGGGGAGAGGCACCATGGTTCCTAGGGTGGTAGGAGCTTACACGTGCAGCACAACCCACTGACAGACTGAAACACCGTTGCCAAAGAGACCTGCCAGCTGATCTAAGGAACCCGTCCTCTGGTGGGGATGTTCTGTTGAGGGCTTATGGAAGGATTTATATAACCCTGCTGAAAATACCCGACAGTTTTCTCCACTCATCTTTGTGGGAAAAAGGGTAAGTATGACAAACACAAGGTACAAAGTAGAAATTCACCTTTTCTTATCACATCACTGTATCTCAGGCAGACAGTGCCACTTGCAGTATTTCTTATTTGAGTTGCTTGCTGTTATCTCCTGTTCTGTAAAATTCTCATCAGGGGGAAAACTGTAGGATGTATTTTACAGATTTTTTTTTGTTTCCTTTTTGCCTGCAAGGGGTGACATGACATCAGTTCTCATATTTCAGGGGTAGGATGGAATATGAGATCTTACTGAAAGGTAATTTTCCTTAATATTTCTTATAATACAATAAGAACAGAATCAAAACCAATGAATATTAACATATTGCTTTTAACTAACTTTTGTTTCTGGAAGATGATTGAAGTATGACTACCTTACAGAAACAGATAATTCCTAAATTCTATTGTATCTACTGATTGTCTAGTCCTGCATATGCAACAGCTCAGATCCAGATGCTCTTCTCAAATGTCCTGATAAAACTGCCAATCACCTTCAGAGACCAGTGTGTATGTAATAAATCCTCAGTGTCTCATAACCCTATATTTGGATCTCACCTGTCCACTAATATGTATAACATTGATCTTCATGTAACTGTTGCGCAGTAGGTGTCAGATTGCTAACGCTTAGGTAAATATCAAAGTTATTAGATTACGTCCTTCCTCATTCTCCATTCTCATTTTCTAGTTATATTTATACTTCACTTTGCTGTAACAAACTTTATCTGGTGGAACACTGTGTTCCCTGATTGGCAACATATGCAGTAATGAAGAACTTAATTGCAAGCAAACTGATGATTGGATCGATGGGCTGAGGTCAATGGGCTGAGGTTCAACAAGGCCAAGTGCTGGGTCCTGTTCTTCAGTCACAACAACCCCAGGCAATGCTACAGGCTTGGGGAAGAGTGGCTGGAAAGCTGTCTGGTGGAAAGGGACCTTGGGGGTGCTGCTGGACAGCCAGCTGAACATGAGTCAGCAGTGTGCCCAGGTGGCCAAGAAGGCCAGGGGCATCCTGGCCTGGATCAGAAATAGTGTGGCCAGCAGGAGTAGAGAAGTGAATGCGCCTCTGAGCTCGACACTGGTGAGCCCACAGCTTGAGTACTGTGTGCAGTTTTTGGTGCTGTAGTATGAGAAAGACATTGAGTTGCTGAAGCAGATACAAAGAAAGGCAATGTCAAACAAAGATGGTGAGGGGACAGGAGAATATGTTTTAGGAGGCTGGTATTGTTTAGTCTGGAGAAGAGGAGATGAGGGGAGACCTTATTGCTCTCTGCAGTTACCTGAAAGGAGGTTATAGTAAGGTGGATGCTGGTTTCTTCTCCCAGGTAGCTAGTGATAGGGTAAGAGGTAATGGGCTTTAGTTGTGCCAGGGGATGTTTGGATTCGACATTTGTAAAAACTTCTATACTGAGAGAGCAGTGAGACATTGGAACAAACTTCCGTGGGAGGTGGTGGATTCACCATCCCTGGAGGTGTTCAAAAAACATGTAGACATGGCACTTCAGGACTGGCACTTCAGGACACAGTTTAATGGTCATGATAATGTTGGGTAGACAGTTGGACTTGATGATTGTAGAGGTCTCTTCCAACCTTAAAGATTTTGTGATTCTTTTCAGTGGTGTCCACTAATAGCACGAGGGCAATAGGCACAAACTGGAACACAGCAAGTCCCATGTAAACATAAGGAAAAAATTCTTTACTGTGAGGGTGACAAAGCCTTGGAGCTGGCTGCTCAGAGAGGTTGTGGAGTATCCTCCTCTGGAGACTTTCAAACCCATCTGGATGCATTCTTGTGCAGCTTGCTTTAACAGTTTGGTTGGACTAGATAATGTCCAGAGGTCCCTTCCAACCACTATCATTATGTGATTCTGTGAAATATATTTTGAATTACTGGAGTGGAAATATTTACAAGGAAGTTCTAGATTTGCACTGGCACTCCTCTTCTTTATCAATATAGGCAAGTCTGTGTGTAAGGGATACTGGGAAGAAAAACACAGAAGAGAAGGAAGAAGGAGGGATGAGAAGGGTAAGCTTAGAACGGCAGATGTTATTAAAGAGAGTTGAAAATGCCAGTTTTGTGTGTTTGCAAGTTTGTTGAAGACTGAGGCTTTTAAATTTGCTCCTGTGGGTGCCAATGCTAAATTTGCATGTGTGTGGGAAAGGGAAAACACAAGTACATGCACCCCTGCCCTGCTGTGCAGACCTTCCTATAGGCTACCTATGGTTTACCCCTTGAGGTAGTGGCAGTAGAAGCTGAGCTTTTTCAATGTGATTTGTTGACAGAGCTGTTTGATAAAAAAATGCAAAGGACTCCTTATTTACCCTGGGGAAAAAATAAAAACAACAGGATGGTATTTAACCTCAAAACTCAGAAAATAGAAGTGTTAGAAAAACAGCTATTTCTAGCAGTTACAGATTCTGCCTAAGTGTTGCAGTAACTGCTGTGGTTCTGTCCTCTTTGTTAAATGTTACCCTTCAGACAGTAATATTTGCTTGTTTAAGAATATTTGTTTAACTTGGTTGCGCAGCAAATACATGGCAGCAAGTTCTTAAGACTTCACACCTTCATCTCTTTTCAAGGATTGAACATAGACTAATTTTTTTTTTTATTATTTGAAAGACACCTAGGCACAGTCTGTCTTTTAGATTTGCACAGTCAGTAAATTCAGAATTTATATTCTAGAGACCTTGGCATGTCAGTGAGTCTGGTCCTTTAATGGAATATATGAGGCTATGTTTCTGATCTTTGTATTCATTTATTTCACGTTTCATTATTTAGTGACAGTGCCTTATTTATTACCTGTGTTTCTATGGTAACCAAAAAATCCCATAATGGGTCTTTACGATGCCAAAAAAAGTTGCAGTTTAAGTTAATCTATTCAATTGTAGGTCATTATGCTGCAGTACTAGCAGGATGATGTTACAGCTTTTTGGCTTTTTTTTTTAGGCTTAGAAAAGGAAAAAATAGACACTAAAAAGACTGTTGTGAATAAGAAGCCCCAGGATGTCCATGCATTCAAAAAAGCTTTTATAGCTGACTGGCATCTAAATCCAATATATTTTGTGATTTTGTGGCCCTCACAGCTCTATCCTACAATTGATTTTTACTTTGAAAAAACAGTGAAGTCCTGCTTTGATTCTTTTGCCTTTGTTTTTCCCCATTTGGATTTTGGTCATCATAAGTTTTCTTCAAGAAGCAAGAGAAACAATCATTCAAGCATTTCCTAATATATGGGCCCTCATGCTTCAAAAAGAATGGATTTTTTAATAATTATTGATTAAATACTGTAAGATTAATTCAATGTTTTGATCATCATAATCTCATGGATGGAATAACCCCCACTTCTAGTAGCATATTTTAATGCTTGCATTATGCACCTGTAGTGTTAACAGTGCAACTACCTAACATAGATCTAAGCTGGAGTCACCAGGGCTCTTGCTAACACTTTAATCAGGCATCTGCATAAGAGTTTGAAGAATCAGGCACCAAATGTATTTTTTTTGTTCTGCTTTTATCATAATCAGTGAGTGAAGCAATGGACTCATAAAGGTATTTCTTTGGCTAAAAAAGAAGTATCTAGTATTTCAGCAAGATGCCTTGGAATCAGTAAGTGATACGGCTTTTTTTTTCTTTTTTTTTTTTTTATTCTGTCTATCTGCTCAGTATTCCTCCTGATTTCCCCTGGGATCCTCTAACACTGAAAAACTTCTGCCCTGATACAAACAAATTGATGCAGGAGTTACTTCATTGTTATGTTGCTACAAATTCCTGTTATGATGGTGCTACCAAGACTCCTGGTTTGATGAAGTTGAGCTAAGCAAGAAACCCATTTACAATTCTTGCAACTGCAGCTAGTAAAAGTGTTTTGTTACTTGAGCTTGACAAGACAAATACCAGCACCAGAAATGAAGTAAAAAAAAAAGAGAGAAATGGAGTGATTTTGCATATATTGAATTAAGGGGATACATATTTTTTTGCTGGAACAGAAGACAAAATAAACTGGGTGAATATATAAAACATACTCAATGCTGTAACTGTACAATAGAGGCACACGTATGCCTTGCAAACTGATTGTAAGTGGGTGTGCAAGGAAAGCAGACTGACAAAGCCATTGCTGGGGAGTGTGGCTGACAGATAGGCACTATCACTTGCTACCAAGAGGGGGACAGGCAGCATGTCTGGGCTTGCTCAGTCTCACTAGTGCTGCAGAACATACAGTGTCCAGATGGAGTCTCTAGTCTGACAGCTGAGTAGAGTAAAGTGGAGGCAAATGGTGGCTGAGTTTTCCTATAGAGGAAGGTGATGGAAGGGAGGAACATTCCTGCACATCTTCCTTGCAGGAGGAAGTAGGTAAGTAATTTCTATTTTTACTGGTTTAGATCACCTGCATAAAAAAAGTCTATTGCTCACAGCTTTCCCTCTACTCCACCCAAATTGCCCTTTCTGTCACCTTCTCCTTGCTCTCCAGACCCCAGGATGATTGAGCTGGTTAAAAAAACACTACGTCCAGCATCATTGTCCATCCATCAGTCCAGAAGGTCGCAGAGATGTTCTTCTTCAGCAACAGTGACACCATTACCAGTGGTGCAATCTCAGCAGTGGAGACATCAACTCACATCAAGCATGACCAGACACCAGGCAAAGCAATTCTGATTCCTGACCCTAAATTACTTACACATCACGAAGAACTGAACTGATTAAACTATTTGCCTCAAATGCCCTTTATTCATCAGGTTATCCCACAAGTATATTAATTTATAGAGAACTGATAAAAGTCCCACAACAAAAATGTTACTAATAATGAGCTTTATATCCCATTATTGTTTTTATGTGTGACAGAGACTGGTAGCAAGCTCTTTTATATGTCATAATAAGTAATGAAATAACAACCTTAGAGGTAGGGATGTTATGTGTCACATGCTCTTCAAAGTTCAACAGCGAAAGAAATGAAGGAGTTAGAATTATGTTGTATTATGTGGACCTTGCAGCATGGATTTTATCACTGTAATATCTGTAAATCTCTGGAGTCAGGAATGCTTAACTGCTTATTATTGGATGCATAAAAATGAGGCTCAATTTTGTGATCAATAATTAAAGACTGTCATCACAGAATAGACTACTGAGTTCCTGTAAAACTTATTCTGTCCAGCTCTGCTCAATGCAATACTCACAATTTCTATCAGCTGGGAATATAAGAAAGAGCCTTCACAAAGCTCATCAATGTCATGCCATTTCCATCCTGTTATAAGAGTACTTTTCCAAAACTAGAACATTGTTATGCTTGCTTTCAGTGTTTCTTGTGAAGAGGTGGGATGCTTTATTTTTACTAGAAACATTACTGGTAATGGAGCATTACGAAAAAAAATTTGTCAGATGATTCACCCATTCACAATCCCTTGAATTCTGTCCAAATCCAAGCGCAACAATTAGCTAGGATGTGCAGAACAAGATAATAAAAGATTAAATTTATATTCTTCATGATCCTTGAAAGCAATATTCCTGTCTATTTATTGAGAGAAGAATGCTGTTAGTAGAGCAGAAGTTTGTCCTTCAAAGATTGTTTCCTTTTGGCCAGCATCCCCTTATTTATCAAGGGGAAACAGTCAGGATGCTCCCTTGTCTCTCCTTTTAGGCTGAACATTCATCTTCCATTTGTGCCCCCAGCCCTCATTAATCCACAAAATTTAATATTGTCAAAGTTCATTGCTTTGTTTACAAGACAGCCTGATGCAACAAGTAAAAATACTTGCCATTTAAAAATCTTTTTGAGTTGTACACAGCCAAAGAACATGTAAGCAACTCAAACTGTGCCTACATAATGACTTGAATATGTTAAAAGTGGGGGTAAAGAAACATTCACCTCTCCTGTAGTTAGCAGCATGTGGTCTGCTTTTTTTTTTTTTTTTAAAGTATAGCTTTGCAACAGCTACACCATTTCCCTCATGACTTTACACTTTGTCACGCACTAGTTGGATACATTATGGAAATCCAGAGTGCAGTAAATGGGTAATTTCAATTGTTAGACTACTGTGCTCATCACAAGTATAAGAATATAGATTCCCCTTAGAATCACAACACAGAGTACAGTTTCCTTCTTCAGCTAGGAGTCATTTGCTGCTTTAATACAGAAAGTAATAGGAGGAGCTGAACCTGCTAAAATGTGCAAAAAAAAAGATATTTGCTAAAGGTCCTCCTCACCACTCATTGGAGTATTCTGCTGCTGTTACTTTTTTTTGCAGCCCAGGACAGACAAAGAAGGTGAAAAAGAAGCTGGTAGTTTCCTATTCTGCAAGCGAAAAATCTGTGATAAAAGTGAATGTCCAGAGGGGTACCAGAAGGCCATGTATTTAACCATGCCGTAGTGGTAAAAACCAGGCACAAGCATGCTGCTGCCTGATCTGCATACTTTCTCTCTTGTGAGCTACTGCCACATCTGCAGCTCTGGCTCAAAGCACCCAAAAAAGCATAAAAAGAGGCAAACTTAAGATGGTGGATTTAGCTTGATCATTCCCACCACATCTAATCATTTTACACTGTATGAGCAAGAAATTTGGCTTTTCCCAATGGAAAATCTCAGACCATAATGTAAATCTCTGACTGCTCTTGCCACAGACATTCAGGAGGGCACGTGATCTGAGGCAAGAACAGGCTCAGACTGCTGTGTAGTTGACATACTGCAAGCATGTACAGGATCACACAGAAAGTTCTGGTTTAGAGGGGTAAAAGGCCACCCAAAAGAGCTTTAATTTTACTTCTCCCAGCTGGAGTATAATACAGGGATTGCAGTGAGTCACACAAGTTGACTCACAAAGAGAAGAACTACCTGCAGCAGTGGCTGTACATTTTGCTCTTGCAAGTTAATAAAGTTTCTACCATATACACAATATTGTCTTATTACTGCAGAGGATAATGAGGATATTGAATTATGCATAAAAATGTATGTTGAAAAAAATCATTGATTGCATCATTGCGTTGCTGGGAAGTTCCTTTCCAAGCATCAGAGTGGGTGTCAATCAGACTGAGATCAGCTCCATCGCAATAATCCTCGTAGATCCTCACAGATCCGCTCCATTGCTCTCTTTTGTATAAAGTCTTCCTGAAGTCTTATCTTTGTGCTTCCCAGAGAAAGTCGTCAATAATTAGTTATTCTCACTCTTCTCTTATTTTAGACATCTCTTAAGTTCGATGTCTGCTTCTTAAATAACCAGATTCCTTTCATAGTCTCTAGAGAGAAAGGGGCACTTTTGGAGGGTATCGCCTACTTCATTCTAAAGTGGATGTGTATTTTTAGAGTGAGTACGTTACTGTCCATCATTCCCTCTGGCATAATCTAGGTGTCACCCTGTATCTCTCTGTAATCTCTTGTTGAGGCCCCATACTTCTATGGGCAGAGATCATCTTTTGTTTTGTGTTGGTACAGGCATTAGCTGAATGGGATAAAAATTGAAGCTCTGCATGTTCCAGTCATGAGCATAAGAACAATAAAAGCACAAAGTACTGCATATACTTCCAGATAATTATATATCTCTCATCCAATGACATCTAGTAATTTAAGGATGTTTGAGTTTCCAGATGTAATATGTACATGTGGTTTGAAAAGATGCAGAATTCAAACAGCTGGTGCTCCAAGTCCTTCGCTCCTCTGACATAGCCAACAGAATAGCAAATATGCAAGTGGGGAGAGGAACCCCATCTATCACCTGCTCTGCTGTGGTTGTTGAAAATAGCTGTAAGGTAGAACAACCTGAAACTCAGAAGGAGAATAGTGGCATAGAAGAGTTTTTTAATTTTTCTGGGTAGACTATAATGATGAATCAGATGTCATTCTGGCTAAATAATGAAAAAAGTTTCTGCTCCTCCAGGAAATTTGAAGTTTTAGCCTGTCCAACAAAAGTTTTATGAGCACACTTTAAATGCATTAAAATGCATTTCAGCAACCCCTATCCAATATTACATTCAGTCACTCATTTTATTTTTATAGCATTCTCCATACAAGTGCCACGGAGAGTTTGACTGCAAAGCACACTTAATTAAAAACACAGCTAAGTAAATAGGATTGGGTTTTACAAACCACAAGACACCTATCATTTTAATCGCACATGGAAATGTAGTAGACACACAAGAGGCATAGGTTGCTATCTAGAGAAACTGCAAAACCAAACCTGCATTTATTTTTACTGAGTTTCGATAGAGATACTAAAATAATACGTATTCCATGTACAATAGAGAGTGCTAAGCATCTGGTGCTTAACTTTCAAATGACTAAGTACTGAAAAGTAATTTCATGTGTGTTACAAAACAGGCTGTAAAAGTGGAGGGCTAAAGCCAAATGTCTATTCCTCTTTCAGACAATATAAAAAAATTAAGTCTTTCAAAAAACCAAAAGTTCTCTTCAGCTTGGAATCTTCATCAGCACAGTAATATTGTCTTTAACTTTTCTAGGCATACGAATTATGTTTGTGTTTTTATCATTCTGCTGCATCTCTGGTTATTACATTTATGTATTCAGTGTAATGTTCAAGAAATGAGCCAGATAATTATGGGTAAGCTGAACCAGCTGCAAATACAGATAATGCACATTCATTACACTGTAATAAGAAGACTTTGTGTGTATGTAAAGGTTTGAATACTCCAGTTATGTCTGGGGTCTTTTTTAGCTATCACGCCTGCACTGAAGACACTTGCCAAGGTTTTCATGCCTGCCCAGACTGCCACTGCCATCTCTGTGACTCCAGAGAGTTCTGTGATAATGGACAGTATGGCAGGGCTCTGTGTCTTCAGCTGTGAAACTACTTGGTGTAGTGCATACCTCAAGGTTATTCATACCTTAGGCACTGTAGCCCTGGTCCTGAGGAAAGCCAGTATGCTAGGAATAAATAATAAACAAAACTTCCATGATTGTAATACTTACTAAATTAATGTTTTGTCACAAGAATGACATTTTTTACTAAAAAAGACAAATCCTGTAAACAAAACAGATACTCCTTGTCTATAAAAGGAAAAATATTGAAATTACTTATTAAATTGCTATTTGAAAGGTGAATGGAAAGCTCAGTGAATTTGCACTTGACAGCTATTGTTGTTGTCATGAAATCATTTTGACATTTAAATGTCAAAAATATTTATATGGATATGCTATTCTTATGAGATTTTCATTGTCTTTGATCATTCTGGTATTTCTAGTTTTCCCTTTCGATGTTTTAATTTCAAAATGTAGATTTATGTCTGAGTTGGTGCTCTAAGTCCGTCATTAACCCTATATACTTTGCAATGTATTGGGAAAATGGCAATCCTTGCAACTGCTTTCCTTGCATACACTTTATAGTCGCTTCCGTCTTCCTTCCCTGTCTTCCTTTCCAACACATCTCTTGCCTTCTCCTCTATTTCCATGAGCTATATCTTCTAACTAAAATATGAGAATTGTGGACCATCTCAGGTGGTGAGTGTCATCACACCTTTCTCCTCTCATGTGGCAGCATTTCCTCCAGCCTTTTTCTGTCTTCTCTGTTTAGAGTGGAGTTTTTAGGCAAGGACTGCAGGTTACGCTGTCCTGCTCTGTTTAGACCTTAGAATTTATTCCAGTAACCATGAATATGAATGTTAACTAGTTTTTACAGATAAATGTTATATGACATTGTCTTGAGAGAGAAGTTGGTCTTGGGCTTTACTGTGTGTGGGAAAGATGTGACTTCAATTCATGGATAATTTTTCAGTTCCTTACGTGAAGATGAGGAAAGTGTTCCTTCTGTATAACTTAGATATCCAGAGACCCAACAAAGATGTGCTTATCTCCATGACTGCAGAAAATGCTGAAGGTACATTCACCATGTGTTCCTGAAGAATGGTGAGAGGGATACATAATCCAAGACCCCCAGCCAAAAAGTTTATTTGGGCTAGAAAAGACTCAAGAGCAACCAACTTTATCACAAATAAACTACATTTCTTTGCATTTACTGTTTGCTGCACATTCAAAGAAAGTAAATTTGTTTCGGAACTAGACGTGGGGTCCCTCAGATGTCCAGGAGGATGCTCAGTTTCTGTGTGGTATTTCTTCCTGTACCTTTAAAAACAAGACCTTTAATTCAAGGGCCTGAAGGGGGAATATGTCTCCCCCAATACATTCTCTCATTAGTACTATGTATGTAGCTTTTATCAGCATTTCATTCCACTTCATTTAAATAAAATATGGCCTTTGTAACCGAGAAGATAATTAGTAGCTGGTGGAAGCTCATTTGTAATTATGTTGAGTTGAAACTAGTAATTATTACATTACTTTTTATGTACAATGTTTTTCCTCCCCAATCCCCTCTGATTCCCTCATAGATGCCCACAAATTCTGCAGCAATTTTGCAATCATGGTTGTGGGAGATGGAGGAGGTCCCAGCAGCTTCTTGTTACCTTTCTTTTACTACAGAAAAAATAATTCTTCAACTTGTCAGGGAACCATCCTTCTCTAGATAATACTGTTTAATCAGAAACAACTCATTACCAGGTTGCATTCAATAATACCTTGCTTTTACACTGCCAGAGATGTCTGAATGTTACAGGTTTGTTTTTAAGTTTTAGTCATGGAATGTTTCCTGAGGTTCCCTCCAGAAAATCTTCAATCTTATTAACAATTTCTTGTGATAAGCAGTGGGATGTGCTACTAGTCACACATTTTATATGGCTTGGGGGGGGACTAGATATTCTGTGAAGGATGAAAGGAAAAGCACTGACACCAAGACGCACCTCAGTGTATCTATCCCCTTGCTAATTGGCACAGTCTGCCCTCTTCTAAAAGCAGCCTTTGCCTTTTCTCTGCCCTCTCTCTTAGTGCATTCCCCAAGGTCTGTGAGGTCTTGTGCAGAGCCCAAGAACATTTCTGGGGGTTACACTTTGACGTATTAGTGTCACTAAGTAGTGTTGTAAGTATCACAGATATAGGGGCCCTCTTTGCTCTTCTGCTCTGACTTCCTGCAAAACACTGCTTGTTCAGCATCATTCTAGGGCATCACTGTGAAGAAGCTATGCAAACCTGAGGTAAAAGTTCCCCATCTCTTTGTGCTGGCTTCTTTTGATTTAGGGAAAAAAGCCTTCAGAGTTAGCAGTCTTTAGTTTCCAAACATGTCATCTCTCTCCATATTTTCCTGATATTTTGCAGAATTTCACTGAAATTTCTTTCCTTGTAAATGTGTGTGAATATTGACAATAATACACAATAATAATGAATAATAATACCTCCCTTTCCTTTTATTAAGTGTGTTTTTTAGACCATGGCCACGTCTTGTAGCTCTCTGTAAAATCCCTCCCTAGCTTTCACCATTTTCTTCTTTAAAATGTTGACAAGAGATCTACAAAAGCTTTCACAGATGGTAAGGATGGAGGCAACACCACGTTCCTCCTCCTGTTCAATACCATTTGCCCTATAAGCTATCACATTGCACTTGTTCATTACCATAATGCCTAAAGTTTTGTCAGTGCCTCTACACTGAAGAAGAAAACTGGCATCATGTAACTGTGGCATCTTTTTTTCCTTGAATGGTTCTGACAGATGGGATCCACTTCAACATTAAGACAGATCAATTTAGGCTGATAAATTTAGTGCCCCGTGGTGTCTGTGGAGAAGACTTCATAGTCCATGGAGATGCTGGTAGCAATTCAACAGCCCATCACAAGGCATATGATTCGTTCACATCACAGAGACATTAATGCCACTTCCCGTGTCCTCAGTAACCCCATCTGTCTTCCAGCTCCTGCTCTGGAAGGGCAAGTGTCTCCCAGAAGTCCATTTGACATCACGCGTACCTCAAGATGTAACAAACGCCATTGCAAACCAGTGTGTAGGCAGCTGAGTCATTCTCTTGCTGTCAGTTTTATTATGAGCTGAAATGCTTCCTCGACTCTATTGCCTGTAATATGATTGCAGACATCTATAGACACCTACACGGAGACATTTTAAGTTTTCCAGCCTGAAATTGATTCAGACCCAAAGGCTCAGTTTAGTTGCCTGAAAACAGATATTTTCCATTTCTTTAATCTCAGGTCAGCTTGCCCTACTTTTGCTTAAATTGCTGTCAGGATTGCATGATGGTAGACTGTGCAAAGAAAGAGACTGTAATGATTTTGATACCTCTAGGTGAAAGATCTGCAGTTCTCCCAGTTTGAGAACATTTAGCTTTAATAGCTTAAAAGTTTAAATGTTTCAGACTTACCAGAGATAGAAGCTATTCCATGAAGAGTGGAAAATTTAAGTACATGTTCAGATTTCTCCCAAGATAAAGACCACATATATCTGTTGAATGCATCTACCTCCAGATCTTCATTGGTAATCGTGTCGGTGCTGTCTAGTGTCAGGGCCAGTGCTAGGATTTCACTTGCACACACTATGCTGCATAAATAATGTCTCTTGGGTGTTTTAACATTCCAGGTACATGACTCTAAGCTTCAGTAATACCAGCATTATCATCTTCTTTCTTTAGAAATGAACAATGCCAGTTTCTTGTGTTTGTAGCTGAGGACACTTGCATTGGTATATACAATAGAAAATCAAATCCTTGTCTCTCTACCGAATGTTGTCATAATCTTTGGCCTTTGTGGTCTTATTAAAGAGTACATAATGACATTCTACACTTCTCTTACAGTTTCTTTCAAAAAAAACCCAAAAAAACCAACCAAAAAACCAACCAAAAGACTGGTGATATTGTTCTGGTATTACAAAATACAACAATCTCTCCATTTTTGGTTGGACTATGAAATATTTGTACTTAGATTTAGAATTAGGTCCAGATTTAGATTTAGATTGAGATTTAGATGCAGCAGAATCACCCTGCATTTGAGAGCTGGGGATATGGATTACAACTCTGTTTTCTAGGTTTGGATATAATGTTCTATAATGTCTTACAGGCAATCTAACGTATTACTTACTTTCTTTTTTTCTTTTCTTTAATGTATTCTTTGAGATGTATTTTTGAATGTCTAAAATAAGGATGCTTGAGTGCAGGGGAGATAAAAGCTGTTGTCATGAACGTTGCCATACAATCTTTTTCACATTGTACCATAGGGTCTTTATGCTTTAATAGAATGCTAAAAAGTACTGTAAAGATGTTGTATCTAATTCTTATGACATTTCACATAAAAGATTATGGGCTGTGCAGCTCAGCTGGTGGTGCCAGGTGGTTATGAACTTCAATTCAAGAGATATCACTAAGAAATATTTATGATGGATAGTGAAATGACTTTGGAAAAAAAAAAAACCCAACACTGCTGTAATAGGAACTGCATTATCATTTAACTCCTTTCAAATTCTTTTTA
Source organism: Todiramphus chloris collaris (assembly GCA_025345505.1). Classification (NCBI taxonomy): domain Eukaryota; kingdom Metazoa; phylum Chordata; class Aves; order Coraciiformes; family Alcedinidae; genus Todiramphus; species Todiramphus chloris. Next base: position 27,832,329 of record JANVCC010000021.1, on the reverse strand, counting down.
TCCAAGTTGCTGTCTTAACAGTGCCTGTCATAGATGCCTTACATTAGCATACTCATGGTGGGATCCATCTGCCAAAATGTAAAAGTCTAAAAATCAGGCATACAATTCTAAGTTAGTCATCCTAGGCTACATTGTCATTTGAGAGATATAGACACCTCCAGAAGAATATTCACATTAAACTCTTATTATATGATGAGCTGAAACACCTTTGAAATGTAGCTATCCCTCATTGACTACAAAGTGAATCTAGAGTTACAAGCTTAGGTTCAGGTATGTAACTTTAAGTTGCCTAGATTATTAATTTTGGACAAATAAAGTTTTGCTTGACTATAACCAGTGCTTATTTGGTTTCCTTAAAAACTTTCCACAAATAATCTATTTATATAGCATAATTGTAATTAAATTTTTATCATTTATTCAAGAAAAAAATAACAGTGATAACACAGATCCAAAATATGGGAGTTTTACAGTACTGCTGCACACTGGCAAATGACCTGATCCCAATGGTTTTTGCCTTGGACTATATCAGAAAGAAACAGAAAAGAGCAAGACACTCCCTTTTCAAGGACATGGAAATGGTTGTGCTCCTCCCTAGGGTTTGTCAAGAAGGACAGCCCAGAGTTGCTCATTTGGCTTCATTCTTTCACAGGGTGTCCCCGTGGCTGTTCCCATGCTTCTATCACATTTCTCATGAGACACACAGACTGCATTCAAGAACATGAAGCCCAGAAGCCAAGCTGCTGTGCCCAGGTGTACATCATAACAAACAAAAGGAGTCATTTCCTTAGCCAAAGGTGGGAGAAGTAAAATTGTAGCAGAATAAGTGTTCTCTTTCACTGATGAAAACAAGGGTGTCTTAATCTTTGTCCTCTGTTGTTTTACACATTTATTGAGAAAACAGATCTTGGTTTAGTCCTTTGCCTTGCCAGCTAGAGTCAGGAACCCAAGCTGATATTATATCGTTTTGTTTTCACAAAAATGGACAAAGAAAATGTTCCTTCCTAATGAACAGCTTTTAGATGAACCACGAATGCTGTAAATCTTATTTCCATGTGGTTTTTAGGTACAGGTCACAAACCGTCTAAAGAAGTTTGGCATTGGTTTTGATATCAGCAGGTAGAAACAGAAAGCAAATACAAACACCAATGGGATGTCTTAAGTCAGGGAGAGTTATTCCAAATTCTGTGAGGCAGACTGAGTCCTGCTGAGTTGCAATGTCTACTATGAAAAAGCATGAATTCTGCCCTTTTTTCTTTTAAGTAGTTCATAGGAATATCGGTTAATTTTCAGATGTTTTAAGTGTGTTGTCATAGTTATGCAGTGAATCATGCTATCTAAAAATACATCCTCTGTATTAATGAAAGGTATTTTCAGTCTTATATATTAGATAAGGCTGTTGTACCAACACATCTTCACAGTCTTTAGTTCTTCAGCTAGATATGGCTAGGCTGTTTGCAAAATTATCTTCCTTTTTAGCTTTTGGTTGTTTTTGGGTTTTTTTTAACAAATATATTAGGATGAAGTGCTGTTTTAATGCTGCCTGAAGAAGCCTGTTCTCTGCTCTGCCTTTGACAGCACCATATTTTTCTGATGGAGAAACTAAAATGCTCGCTTGGCTCAGTGAACAGGGAGCAGTTCCAAATGCCTGTTAGTTTGTGTATCATTAAATTTATGGAAAATGTTTATGATGGTACCCAAGGTAATACAACCTCTATTTTTGTCATCATCATGCTCCTTTGGAAGACAGAATGGCCTTAATTACCTCTTCAGTAGTACATTGATACCATACATTTGAAAGATTTTCTCTGTGTCATCCAGTATAAGTGGAACATATAAATTAAGCCACATCTCCCATAGTCCAAGCTAGTACTTTTGAACTGAGCTAGTCTGATATCCTTAAAGACTGTGATTTTTGATCCTCTCTGTAAAATCCTTAAAAACAATTGCAATTAAATACTGTAGTTATGTCTATAAATAAATCTCCCCCTGCTTTACAGATATAAGAAGACTGAAGCAGAAGTTACGTTAGTGTGAGACGGTGAAATTTGCCTTGAGACACAAAAATATTTTCACCTGAATGAAAATACACTAAAAGCCAGGAGCTATCAATTCTACACACCTCATAGACAGTGAGAATAAAATACCTTTTTAAATGGGTATCTCTCACCTCAGCAGTTTGCCAGAGCTGTTTGTTGGGAGAACTCTTATTTGCCACTTTACTGACATGCTTTTGCTTCTCTTTCATACTGAAATATGAGGATTACCCTATCCATGCTGGTATATCCATTTTCAAAGGCAGGTGACTCACTCATCTGATATCCCTTCTGAATATTACTTGTAAGTCCCTAGTGCTTTGATCTCCCTGAAAAGATCTCACCTAGGCTTCAGGCCAGCTCTACAATGAAGACAGTGATGATTCCTAGATACTATAATACTTTCTCTTTTTACTGAAGGAGAGAATAATTTACTGTATGATAGAAATGACTCTTTGTGGTCAAAGACTGGATAAAAAGATTTCTAGCTGTAGGAAAAAGCTACAGGCATTAATGTAAGAGGCCACTATCTGTCCTTGCAGATTGATTTTCATAGATTTCCAGTAAGCACTGGTAAATTAGATGCAAAAAAGCTTCAAGTAGAATCAGGACTTTTTATAAAGTGGGAAGTAAAATTGTTTGTCAAGTCATTTTTTAGGACCAGTTATTCCAAACAAATTTGTCTCTCATCTCCTTTTGTTCATGTTCACAAAGCAGCTGTTCATTTTTTTAGAACTGTACCCCATTTGTAAAATATTGAAAACAGTGTTTCTGAACACCATGTTATCTCAAGAGCCTGATGTCTTGAAGTCTAGAAAGCTTCCCTAGAAGCTCAGATCTGGTGCTAATAGCAATACTACTTCTCCAATAGATTCTGCTTTTCCATTGCCACTTGCTACTTTATGTTTCTTTAATCAAAATCCTTTGTAGTTTCCTTTGTTTTCAGTAGATTCTTACAAAGACCCTGATGGGACTGCTCATGTTTTGCTTCTGGCTGCTTTGTACTTTCGTGTTTTGCTGAGGTTTTACTTTTACTGCCCAGCACAAACTTCCTGCCATCAGGGAGGGTCTTCCTTATTGGCACTGTGGTTGCAGTTGGGTTGCCAGCAGGGGCACCCACCATCTCACATGTGATGATAAGCAGGATTTGGTGCAGAGAAAAAGTGCTGCAATGCCAAATGAGAAACCTGCTGTAAGTTCTGGAGTCCGACTTGAGTGACAGATGCAAGTCCAGAATGAAATTCTGGAAGAGTCTGTGTGTTTTATTCCCTGCCTGAATGCAATGATCACAGAAGCTAAGCAATTAACTAGTAGAAACCAATGTCATTTGTTCCAAAAGTTTCATTAGATACGGAGGCAGTCAGAGGCCACCTGAATGCTGGATAGGCTTCTTCAGAGGGAGAAGTGTGATTATAGCATCTCACCCAGCATGGCTCCTTATAGCAGACTGTGTGCTGGATACAGCTGTGCAGCAATCTGCCACTTTCCCCAACCACTCACAGGGATTCATTTGTTCAGCGAGTGTGTCTGGGCAAACTTATTATACGTCTTACAAATTCCTTCTCTCTGCTTGCTGTGAGACACATTAAGGCAATCAGAGTGGCTTTCTAGAAATTTGTACAGCATAATAACATTTTCTGATTTTTTTTCTTTTTTTTTGTTTTTTTGATTTTTGTCAAAAGGAACACATTGCCTTATTTAGCCAAAGAGCTGCCTTTTCTTCCCTTAGAGAAAAAGACCAAATCATCCTTGTAATTGCTACTGCAAGAGCCTTTTTCCTAGACAGGCAGGAAGGATGGATGCTAAGATTTTTTATTTTTTTATTTTTTAATCTGAATAGGACGACTGTGCGTTTTTAAACTGCAATAGCTTTGACAGGGAATAAACCAAGAAGAAAATAAAATATAAGAAGAAAAAGGGGAAGTGAGGCACCTCAATGATATCTTTTATGGAATTTCCTACTCCTCTGGTTTTGGGTTCAGACAGAGATACTGTTGTTTCCTGATACTGGATCTCACTATACTCTTCCCAGATTTATAGTTCCTGACAATGTAAAACAAGCAAACCAAGCAGCTTACAGTTATGCATAACCTGGGAAGAATATTAGCAAATTACTTTTCAATTTTGTCAACCAAAATTATATAAAAATGCAAAAAATTGCCAAAGGAATTAAATTATCTTATGTTTGCTTTCAAAAAAGAGAGTCTGAAAACATCTTGTTAGTGGTATTGAGGAGACAATAAATAGGTGTTGCAGCTACTTATGGTTACTTTGATAAATATCTTCTCTTGGGGATATAGAAAACCAAGAATGCAAACTATCTCTACTTGTGTACTGTGCGCTGATTATCTGTGTTTACTTGCTCTACACTGGTACTTTTTCCTATACTGGCTTTTGTATTTGGGTGTACATTATATTAGGTATATTCAGTGATGTACATGTATAGATAAAGATATACAGATAAGAGATAAACCTGAGACACCTGGGGCTGTTTAGCCTGGAGAAGAGAAGGCTGAGAGGGGATCTTATCAATGTTTATAAATATCTGAAGGGTGGGTGCCAAGAGAATGGGGGCAGTCTCTTTTCAGTGGTGCCCATCCACAGGACAAGGGACAATGGGCACAAACTGGAACACAGGAAGTTCCACCTGAACATGAGGAAAAACTTCTTTATTCTGAGAGTGATGGAGCCCTGGAACAGTCTTCCCAGAGAGGTTGTGGAGCCTCCTTCTCTAAAAACTTACAAAACCTGACTGGATGCAATCCTGTGCGGCCTGGCCTAGGTAATCCTGCTCTGGCAGGGGATTTGGATTTGATGGTCTCTGGAAGTTCCTTCCAACTCTTACATTCTGTGATTCTGTTATATGTATTTCTCAGGTTTCTCAGTGGCACATGGAGATAAGACACCCCTAGAATTGTCATGGGATGCACTGGAAACATCTTGCCTTTTCTTATAATAGCCAGGGCAGTTAGACCACTAGAGTTATTTAAGCTTTTATTGTTTATGTAAAAGAAAAAGCAATTAATGTCTTTTGGGGAATGCCATGTGATTACAACCTAATACTTCCATGTTAGGAATTGCTTATATGAATAAGGTACGGAATTTGCAAAACCGTTGGCCCTGAACGAGAGGACATGAAGGAATATTGAGACAGGTCTGAGTAACCCTTTCCATCTTCCTGCTGAGACTCCAAATGCACTTGACAAAAGAAAAGAGATGAGATGAGGTCAGATTTTTTTTTTTTTTTTTTTTTATGGGTACAGGCTAGCTAATAGCTGGTTCCAGAACTTGCAGAAGATGTTTTGTTGATTTGCAAAAGAATCTTGCCATCAGAGAGAGACAACACAATTGCTAGGCTCAGTTCATTTACATGAGATATTCCTGTGGCTTCTGGAATCTAGTAGGGTTTGGTTTTTTCCATCTTAGTTGTACAACTCTGCCACAGATATTTGAAGGCTTGTCATATTTAAAAAAAAAAACAAACTTGGTAAAATGGGAGGGAAGCTCTTAATCTACATGGATTATTTTGCCCTCACTGAATGTTTGGGATTGCAAATTGATAAGGGTTGAATATTTTGTTGTTACAAAATTAAGTATCAATTTAAATGCAAGTATCTGCTTGCTAGTTGTGGGTCTTAGGGTGACATTTTGTCCCTTTCTTGCTATGGCCTCCTGTCTCCTTATGAAACAACTAAGGACATTTAAACGTTTAAACAAATGTTTAAACAAATTCTTAACAGTCTCAGATGTACAGAGAATTGGAGACTTCAGAGCAAACAGTTAGACCTGCTGGAAGCAAGGAAAGCCACTAATAATCAAATCAAAACTTCAGACCAAAATACAAACATTTAAACTACAGTGCTGGGGGATCTTATTTGTCAGTGATACCTGCTACTTTCCTTGCCCCTCTTGTTTTCTGTTTTGCCAGTGCCCAAAGCATTTGGGTTGCAACTGCAAAGCTTTGATGCAAATTCTGTCCAGATGCAACACAGCCACAGAGGTAAAAGGGGTTATCTGTGCTTGGCAGTCAGTCTGACAGGGGAAAGATAGGAGCAGGAGTAGGAGATGAACTCTCTCTTATCCACTCCTCAACCTCTTCTCTATGGTGCAGCCCACCTGTCAGTAGGAAGCTATTAGATTAGGTCATCCATCTTACATGATACCACACAGAAAGCCTGAGTTTTTAAAACCTTGATGACAAACAGAAGTAAGTAATATGTACAGAGTCAGCTTACAAAATCTGTTATACCTACAAACCTAACTAACTTAAAAACTGGTTATCTGACAAAGTACACTTTTGAAAAAAGTTACTTGACATCAGCTCCCAGTAGCATGGAAAGATCAGGACAATCCTTTATAAGTTCCTAGTGTGACCCTAATTCAACTGGCAACCACAGATTTGTTGAATTGACCTTTCCAAAGTTGCTGTTTTGTTTTTGAATGATTTTTTTTGTTTTCACATCAAGAGTATATAGAGCTTTTATGTACCTTATAACAATGTCACAGGGGAAAAATTGTTAAGATTCTGAATATGTGAGTCATGTAGCTATCTAATTGTAGCAAGAAAGTAGGTGAGGCGAAGAAACATTTACATTCTGATTTACCCTTTTTTTGAGCACTTTTTTCTCTATTTAATATCCTCCTAGTATTATTGTCTCCTAAGACTGCCCCTCCTACTGTATGAGGGGCAGTAAAGAGAGCAAAATGCCTCTTTTTTTTAAATTTTTGTTTTGTTTTGTTTATAAATCTCTTATATGGCTGCTAGCATATAAAGAAGTCAAAATTCTCTTTCACATTTCATTCTCTAGACCATCTACCAGGAAATGCCTCTACATCAAGCTGTATTTTCTTTCAAACCTGTAATAAGGAAGATAGCCAGCATTTGCTGTTGCTCTACCAGGTCACGTTTCTGTTTGCAAAACCAAAGAAATCCTCAGATAATTTTCTTCATCTCCCTAGTGGAACAATTTGATGAGTGATGAGCTGTGATATAACCACAGTTGCAGGTTCTGCCTGAGGTGTCTCCCCCTGTTCCTTCTTGTGGCACAGGTCCTGTTGGGATATACAAGATGCGGTTCCCATTGCACTTCAGTGAGCTGCTAATAGCAGGAAAGCGGAGAACTAGATCATTGATAATGTGCATCCTTTGCTCTTGGTATTGCTGCCTGGGGTATTTGTCATGGCCCTGGCATTGCAACATGATCCACAGCATGTCTGACTGAACAAAATGCCTTACAATTCACTTAAACTATTGCTTTCTCTCCAGAGAGATTATTTTCACATTATCAATAATTAAGCTGCATAATTAATTGTCACAGGATATTGTGGAGGCCAAAATGGGTTCACATCCTTCAACATCTGTTAAAGGTGACTGTGACAATGAAATCTCTGGTGTAGGAATTGCACTTTTAAAGTTGAATGGGAAGTATGTCAAGGTTCATTTGGATCTTTCAAATTTACAGGACAATGTGCTCTGTGATTTAAGCTTTATTTCATGAGCTAATTAAGAAATATAATAAACAAACATGACAAACACGGTCTCAATCCCCCATTTGCCCAGACTAGTCTACCACGTTAATTCACTTAGTCACCATTCAAATAATAAGATTTCATAACTTATAACCTGTAACTCTTAATATCATGCACCTATGAACAAAAGAAAATAATTAGGTACCTAGCTGATAGTGAGAGTCATCATCCTTCTGCCTCCATCATGGTGGGGACATCCCTGTATCATATTGGGAAGCAGGGAGCCTCAGCAGTCCAGCTGCTGTTAGATCAGCTTCAAAAGCTTTTTGAGTAAGCGGATGTTTTATACCCTCCAGCTTGGAAGTTTGGTCTATAGCATTTCCACAAGTTAATGGGTTCTGAGGAAACTGCGAGGCAAAAGATAATGCCAGAGACAGAAATCTGCAGGTGATCATGTCTGCACAGCAGCCCTTCAGCTCTTCCTGGTCACCTGTCATGCCTACCTGGTGCTCTTGCTTTGACCTAATGCTGCTGCTTCCAGCACACATCAGGCCTTAGCATGAGCTGGTTTAGCCAAAATCTAAGCAGGATTTGAGTGAATGCTCACAGAGGTATCAAGGGAACCTTTATCCCATATGTGCCCATTTTCCCAAACATCGGTTGCAAGCCACTTTTCATGGCAAACTCTTGAGTGTGATCTCTGGAATTACTTGGCATCATGGTTTAAGCCCACCCAGCTGGCAACACACCTTCTTACATACTCCTACCCCTCCGGTGGGATGAGGGGGAGAAAATACAACAAAATGTTCAAGGGTTGAGGCAAAGGACAGGGAGAGAGCTCACTCACAGATTATGGTCACAGGCAAAAGACAGACTTGGTAAAACAGAATCAATTTTAATTTAAAGAAAACTACCACCAGTTTACCAATTGAACCAACTGGATCTTTAAAAAAAACCACCTTCCCCCCCATCCTCTCCCATGCCCTTCGTCCTGGGCCCAGCTCTGCTACCTCCCTCCCACCAGAGGTTCAGGGAGGCAGGGAATGGGGCTTGAGGTCAGTCCCAGTCCATTCCATGTTGTTTCTGCCGCTCCTTCCTCCTCACAGGGAAAACTCCTCACAGTCCTCCCCTGCTTCCCTCTCAGGGAAGACAGTCCTTCATGACCTCCCACCAGTGTGCATTCCTTCCAAGGGCTGTGTTCCTCCCAGTGACGAATTGCTCCAGGGCAGGCCTCCCTCAGTGTCCTGGCCTCCTTTGGGAGTGGTCCCCTGCTCCAGTGTGAGGTCCTCCATGGGCTGCAGATGGAATTCTCCTCCACTGTTCATCTCTATGGGCTGCAAGGGTTCACTCATCCTGCCATCTTACCGTGGGCTGAGGGGGAATGGCTGCTCCATTGTGCATTTCCCTGCTACTTCCTTCCTCACTGACCTCTTCTGCACAGTGTCTCTCTCTCTCTCCCCTCCCACTCCTCTCCTAAATGAAAGGATCCACAAAACAGAAGAACCAGTCCAACAGGTTTTCCCCTCTAAAATATGTTCTTGCAGAGGCACTGGTTGGCTTGGCCTTGTCCAGCGTCATGTCTGACTTGTAGTTGGAGGAGTTTCTAAGAGCTTCTTACGGGAGCCACACCAGTAACTCCCTCCCTCCTCTACTGACAGGCACAAGCCCAACACACTTGATTTGGCCAATTTTAAGTTCTTAGAATTACAGAATCGAGCTTAACTGCATTTGACAGTCCTTACCCACCTAAATAGTCTTATTGATGTCAGGCAGAGTTACTGATGTCAGGAAGCGTTTACATTTCCCAGTAACTGCATTTTATGACATGCAAGGCCTACATACAGTGAAACGTCTTAAGGCTTGGATGAGCTTCAGCAGAATTTCTTGGCATAACTCAATACATTTCAAACACAGAGTTCGAGCACTTTTTTTTTTTTTTGTTTCTGAGTTCTTAGTTTCCTTTTCTTTGACATCATCATGAAAGATAGATGAGATATCTCACCCCCGATCAGAGGAATGAAGCTCCATGAGGATGCAAAGCAGTAGTCAGTCAGACCAAAATTTGAGCTGAATTCCTGACTGTTCGCTGAGTTGCTGAAGTCAAAGGGAAAATGATGATTCATTTCTGTGAACTCATCATTTCATTGCTAATTTCTAGTCTCAGTTATCCCCCTGCTGTATTATCTTTGATCTTGGCAATAAAGATAAGCGGTTCAATTATTAGGAATCGCTTAACTTCATTGTTAACATTGCTAACTTCCCATTTTGCTGAGGAGGAGACATACAAAGTCTGCCTTGGTAACATGCTTTTAGATCCTCAACTGAATGTTGATGTAGGAAGCACTATATAGTTGCATATACTTACCTTAGATCTCATGAGAATTTTGTCTACATTAGGTGGCTTGAGGGAACTTCCTAGTGGGTTTCTGCCCTCATCACAGCTCCTCACCTGTTTTCTCCCCCTCCTCTTCCCTGTACTCTGTTTTTCATGTGGGCCATGTGGGAGCTTCAGCTGATGAGACTATTATTGTATGCTTAGTCTAGCCACTAATCCTAGACTGCTTACAATCACGATCTATCAGACTCAGGTGCCCTGTCATGAGCAGAAAGGGTCATGGTACATAATTTGGCCATACACAGTAGGAGACTGTCACCACGAACTGGTAAGTCAGAGGATGAAATATGTGTTAATCACCTAAATTTAATAGCAATGCACGACATTACATCTCACAGTATTCAGGTCTAAACTCAAGTCCATTTTATTGTCCTGAGGAACACAACTGTGAAAGCATAGATTAAAAGAGTGAGAAGACCTTAAAATAGGAATTTATCTAATCCTGAAGACAAAAAAACCCCAACAAAACAAAGGAAAAGAAGAGGAAATGCTAGTCAGTGTTCAGCCAGTGTTCATTTATGTAAAGAACAAAGGTGCTCTTATTTATTTCACCTTGGCAATATGTGCCTTAGAGGACGCTGGAAAAAAACCCAGCTGTGTATGGAAGAAAGAGGAAAAGTCAAGGAGAGAAATAATTGTGGAGAAGGTCTGTTTTTCTACCTTGTTTTATGAGGGTATTTTTCTAAATCTATATTTAACAGAACAGTTAAAATTCTGGCTGGCTATTTGAGTTTAGAACTCAAATCTACTCACTCATGAGCATGAAATGCTCTGCAGGAGTCTCTTACTATCTGGTGTGTAGGATAACACAACAATAGCGACAAAATAATACAACGAACTCTTCTATTAGGCAATGAATCCAATAAATATGAATAAGGTGAAGGAGTTTTTTTCCTTTATTTTTTAACTTTGGGAACATACCTAAGTTAACACTATTGCCTTTCCTTTTGTCATTCCTGCTCTTGTTCTTCACAGCTAGGCTTTAATCCTCCTTTGATCTTCCCGCTATTTATTGCTAGTCATCCACAGAGGGCTGTGATTTAGAGACAAAGTTTCTGGGGATTATTTTCACTGAAGGGCCATCTCCAAGACTATAGGTAGAATATCTCTTCTGGAAGGGAGACAAAATGTAATCCTGATGCTGACAAATTTCTGAAAATGGGGGTAGAGAGCAGAAAATATGTTTTCCAACATTTTGATAAAGTGAAGTTCTTTGCTTTTTCTTGCCTGAATTTTTTTTTTCTTAAATAAAAGTGGCAGATGAAGGACCTGACGTGTCTGTATTGATGACATATTATATGTATTTTCTGAAGAAACAGGGATTCAAAAGAGACCTTTTAGCCAGCTTCCACCAAAAAGCCATCTGATTAATGAAAACATGCAGATAAACAAGCTTTTCAATTAACTTTGATGCCCTTGACCATTCTGTGATGGATGCATCAGTTAGGTTTTTATTTTTGCTTCATTACTTTCTAGGAAACCTTCGCTGCATTTGCAGACAACTTCTCCCAAAATCTTTAATCAAAGCAGGTGCCATGTGACAGATTGACAGCTCTTGTTGCAGTGGAAGCTCATGCAGTTTCAACTCTGTATCTGTGCAGTACTGGCTGTGTGACTGTGCTTTCAGGCTGACAGAGTCAGTCTTACCTGACAAATCTCTCTGTTAGCTTCACTGCCAAATAACATTTCAAGTAATAACTTAATATATTCTCAGAGCAAAACGGTCACCTCTGAAGGGACTTAAGGAACTGGTGACTTAGCCAAGAACAACTTTTAGACACTGGGCATTTTCATTGTAAGGGTAGAGACTGAGAGTGAGAAATCTGACAGCTGTACTGTCAGTACAACTGACAGTACAGTGCTGCAATTTTATTGTTATAGTTCAGGTAGATACATTGCTGTGGTATCTGAAAAAGCATAATTTGCATGTTGAAAAGAACCAATTTGCATGTTTATGAGAAGGTTTTTTATTGTAATGACATGGATAATGGCTTAACTCTTTACATTGTCAGAAAATAAAAAAGGGAGTGTGTCATGTGAGTATCTTGAGAAAGAAGAAAATAGAATAGTGAATCACTCAGCACCTCATACACAAGCCACTGATCAGTTTCTAATGCTCTAGTTCACTGTAATGAGAAAAAACCCCAAAAAACAGACATCAAAAATATGCATGCCCCAACTAAAAAGAGGGAGTTACAAGGCTACTAGCATGTGCAGTACTGTTTATTTGAGCCCATAATTAACATAAGATATGGAAAGAATATGTAACCTAGTGCCCTGCTAAGTTCCACACTTTCCATCTTCGTACCTTCTCCGAGTTAGCTAATTAATACAAAGGTCATTGTTCTCATTTCCTCAGTATCAACAGAACATTTAAACAGCACATCTCTGATTATATTGGTAGATGAGGGATGCTGCATATGAGATGAAATTTCAGTTTCACAAAGTCTAAGACCAAAGGCCATAAATTTTGCAAGGGGATAATCTACTGTGCATTAAGCTTTTTTATTTTTTTATTTTTTTTCCTGAGATAAGAAAAAAGGAACAGTAATGAAAGCACACAACAAAGGAGAAATGGAAATGTGGATGGTCTTTATACTTTGATCAAAGATATACCTACAAAGTTCTGTGTGAGATGTAAGTTAACGGCATGAGTGAAATGCCAAATGTTGAAACAATCAAATGTAGACGCAAATTGGTAGTACAAGTAAGCTGGTGTCTTGTAGTGGGGTCTGTGTGACCCCAGTGCTGTAGCCACCTACCTATACTGGGAATGTGTCACATTGGATAATGCTAGTAGGAGAACTACCTTTGCCTTTTGCTTCCTTTAAATCTATAACTGAGCTAGGACACCATTCAACAATGCAGAGGATTGTGTGAGAAGACTTGAGGGTCTTTTTCTCAGGTTTCTGACTGCCTTCATTTGTACCAGAGATATGCAGGACAAACTCAGTATTCTTCATAAACAATTTACAGCTTTTCTTTAGATTTTGGCAAGAATGAAGCAGTGCTGATATTAAAGAAAAGAATGTTTTTTGATTTCGCTTGAGTTTGGGCTTGAATACTGCTGGAAGGCCAAAAGGATTAATATTTTAACTAAATCATGTCCTCCAAGTAATCGGTTTCTAAGGCTGCAAAGTATTATTCTACTCACCTCATTTGATTTCTCATTGACAGCAAGTAATGTGGACCTTCACTTCCAAGAATTACTGCATCAAATATAATTTTTGACTGAGCTAAACTATACCTCCCAAAATGACATTACATGTAAACCTGCAAGCTAAAGAATTCAAGGCAGAAATCTGATATTCCATGTTAGATTCTATTGCTTAAAAATTACTAAAGGCATCTTCAGAAGTGTTTGAATTAGGACAAACATAGGTGAATGAAAATTTACAGCCCTATTCCTTTTGAGGTATCTATTGCTGGGAGGTGGGATGAGTGCTAGAAACAAGTCAAAAGAGCTCTACAGATTTTTTGTGACAGGGCTGCTGGATGGACTGACAGAGAGGTGCTCTGCTGAATCTGCTTCCAAGGATGTGCTAGCCAGTGGTAGCCTTTGCTGCAGTGATCATGAGGTGACAGAGCTGAAGAATCTGAGGATGGGAAGGGAAGTAGCTATCAGAATAATGGACACTAGCTTCAAGACAGTGAATTTCAGGAAAGCTTGTTCAGGGAACTGATAGGTATGGGAGGTTGCTGAGAGGCTTAAAGGGGACAAAGATTGCTGGTTAATCTTCATCATAGAACAGCAAATATTACAGGGATACAGAAGCACAGGTTCTTTAACAACCTTATATAGTTTCAAGAATATGTGCTCCACCACTTCAATGTCAAATTAGTTGTTTTTTTTTTTTTTTAAATGAAACAGTAATTAAAAAACAGAAAAAAAAAAACAAAAAAAAAAAAAAAAAAGAAGAAAAAAAAGCACCCAATAAAAATCCATCCTCAGCACTACTCACATGACAGATTTTTTTGCTTGAGACAATTTCTTTCAGATCTGACTTGCATGAGTTATTTAAGATACATTGTTGTCTTGTTCTGCAGGGGATAAGTAAGATATTAATAAATCTCCCAGTACTTGGAAACCATTCCTCCTGTTAAATTTCATCGCTAAGACTCTTGTAGATTTTCTAAGTAGAAATGCCTTGTCAGGCAGCAGTTTGAACACAATGATTTTTTTTAAATGGACTTTGAACATAGGGTGTAAGATCAACCAGTCTTGACATACGCTGAGGTTCTCAGACATAGATCTTGAAACTCTTTTCAACAAAAGCACATTGAAATCTGTTAAATGCAAACAGAGATGCAAAGTTGTTTAAAATCTGTTTTTGTAACTGTCTGCCTAACTTATTATCCCCCAAACTTACCATAAGTATGTCTGTCTTTTGAATCATTAAAACTTCCAAACACCTGGATAAAGGGAGCACTGACTGACCCACAGCAATCTAATCGCATGTCTCCAGGGGAATTCTTAGGTGTCAGAAAAAGAAATCATCTTCTTCCAAATCATTCTGAAGAGTGATAGAAACATCACAGAGATGGCTTGTGTGTGAAATATGTTAGACAGAAGCAAGAAGCTCCATTTTCTAATGTTTCACAGAAGGGAAGAAAGTAAACAGAAATTATCTTTGATGACATAATCAATGGGTGAAGGAAAATATAATAATTGTGTCTCTTTCCCTCTTTCTACTTGATATTTATGCACCCCTTAATTACATTCTCATTTTTTAATTTCTGTTGCTTTTTGTGAGAAATTCCTCAAAGTGCTACTTTCACTGGCAAATTTCAAATGCTAAAAAAAGCAAGTGGAGAAAATAGAGAATCATTGTCAAGCACTGTCTAAAAGGCTTGCTCGTTATTTGAAAGGACATCTTATTTCAAAATTTCATTTGATCTGTTCATTTTTGTTTTGTTTGGCTTTTTTTTTTTAATTTCAAATTAGTAATAAGAAAAGACTTACTAGTAACAGTCTGATAAGTCTCTAGAACTCTCTTTGCCTAAATCTTTCTTTTCTATTAAAGTTAGTATTCTGTTTAAACCTGTTGTTTTCATATAGCCTACACATGTTAAAATTGCATAATCCACTAAAAGATCTAAGTATATACTTGGTACCCTGTAGGTGTTTCTGTATGCATATGTATAAAGAGTAGGTATGCAGACATGTAGGAAGCTCAAAAATTCCATGCAACAAAACCTAGATGAAGTTCAACAGAACATATTTCACGTTTGCTATTGCAAAGGAAATAAGCCTTGACAATAACCACAGGAATAGTTCATAGCTGCATCAGGGGGAGTTCAGACTTGACATTTGGAAACATTTCTTTACTGAGAGGGTGGTCAAGCACCAGAATAGGCTTCATAGAGAGGTGTCTGATGCCCCATGCCTGTCAGTGTTTAAGAGGCATTTGGACAGTGCCCTTAAAAACATGCTTTAACTTTTGGTCAGCCCTGAATTGGCTAGGTAGTTGGATTAGATGATTGTTGTAGGTCCTTTCCAACTGAAATTATTCTATTCTATTCTATTCTATTCTATTCTATTCTATTCTTCAGGGTTGCATCAACAGACCACCAAGTTATTCCTATTCCCAACCTTCATTATGCCACCATGTAACATCCCCTATGAATGTACTAACAATTCAGAGATAACCTCATGTTGTTCAAAGTTCAGCTAACACCTTCTGCACTTCTCAGCCCAGGCTGAAGAGGGAAATGAGTAGCTGCACAGCTTCCATGTGCTCATTTATTATGTGGGAAGGAACAATTGCAGACTCACGACTCCCCCACCACAAATCAAGACCATTTCCAAGGAATGCAGATCAGTGCACCACATCATAAACTGGACAGGTTCTGAGCTAAGGTGGTGCATTTGGATGGGATTTTTGTATACACTGTTGTACTGTATGCAGTTACACAGCAGAAATATGAAGTAGTTCACTGTGGACTGATCATGGTGTTTGGCTTCTAGAAGGGGCTTAGCTGTTGAATTCCACAATTTGAATCCATTCATCTGAACTGCACACAATCAACCTTAAATTGGCATTTACAATCCGGGTTTTTTTTGGGGGGAAATCATCTATTTATACTCCAAGTTGAGAGTAGGGCTGAGCAAAAAAATCAGTCTTGGTCATTCCCAGTTTGAAAACTGTTAATAATCTTTGTCTGAGGATGGAAAACAGAATTTGTCAATGAAAAAATATATCAACAAAATTATCTTTAAATTTCTTTTATTGTTTGCCATTTCAATTTTTAAAGATCAAGTCCTACAGTTTTAATGTAGTTCCCTCATTATTACATCCCAGCACCTCACATACACTGCATGCATGTAAGTGGGGAATTGCCATAACACAATATAGTTTTTCCATCTGAGTGTATCCCTCATGGTCATTTTAGACATTTGCTCCTAATTCTGTTGAGATCCATCTTTTAGTTACTCCACACTGTATTAAGCGTCTGACATTGGGATGTCCCCCGGTGGTCAAGGGAGTACTCCAGGTACCCCTGATCATCTTGCTTAGAGGCTAAAATTTAGGGTTACAGGATCTCTCCTTGGAGTTCTTTCAAGCTATTTCCTTGTCTCTATTAACTTTATAGGAAACTTATTTTGGAAGGTTGCTTTGCTAGAGACGGTATATGGGCATGCTACCTTTATAAGTCAGGATGGCTGCATTTCAGTCTAGAAGAAACGGTTTGGTATTGCTATATTCATTCCTGAAGGTCATGCTTTTCTCATTCACCTTTTTGGCCTTATTACATTCAAACCTTATTTTGTCAGGAGATAAATGCATTCTGAAGTTCCCCGGACAGGATTGATCTTTTTCTTCCCTTAGTGGGTCAGATGCTTTAACATTTCAATAAAAGACCAACCTTGCAACTGCTGGTAACAAAATCAAAGGTTTCAAGCAGATCAGGACCTGAGCAGTCTTGTGATGGGTGCTATAAGATTCAGCTGTTACATAGAAGATTTAGTTAATATCTAGCTGCAGAAACAAATACTGCTGCACCAGTATTTTAGGGTCTAGATTCCTCCACCAGAATTGTGACTAGGATTCCTATACTGGGTGAAAAAATGTGCAATGTGGAGCAACATCTGCGTAGGTGACACTTGAACCAGCTAGTATAATAAAGTAAGCACAAAGACATCTCATTGCCATATCAAAGGCCGTAATCTTGGAGTCCATTACTGGAGGTACCTTAGGATAGGTGCCCACACTGAGTCATGCAGGTACTTCATCAGCACTCCTGGCTTGTTGTCAGGAGAAAAAGGACAAGGGTGAAAGAAAACGTTATATGGAAGGATATAGTGTCTGGAATTCCCTTCTGCATTAATTTAAAGTGATTTATTGCTGTTATTGCAGGCAGAGTGAGGTGGCAGGCTGCAGGCTACTCTGAGTTTGCCCATCCCCTTGTGCAAGTTTTGTTACTGAATGGTACCCAGGATCCTGGAAGCCAGATAGTTCAAGCTGGACCATGGCCGTTTTCCTTCCAGTACTTAATGCATACAGGGACAGTCCTTGCTTGTGCTTCCTGCAGCAAGATTGTGTTTATGCTTTATACTAAGGATATAGATGCGAATTAGGCAAAAAGATTCTCAGACTAGGGAAAACAGAAGGAAATAATCAAAGGTGGGACTAGAAGTGTCTAGGGAAAAATCAAAGTAAAAATTTAATTTGTCTTTTGAACAAAGAGAAAACTGAGCATTGCATTTTGGAGCTAAGGTTTGCATTGTTTTGATACCTAAACAAGACATATTTATATGTGTTCTGTTTAGTAAATATATTTCTTTCACCTAAAAGAACTGAGCACCTTATTTCTGTTTTGCTTTAGTTGTGTGTGTATAATTCCTTTCAGGTTCTTTGAAAATTTTACTAAGAGTTTCTAATGTCTTTGTCCAGTAATAGATTTATATCACAACTGTAACCCTCAAATCCTGACTTTGATATAGAAGTGGACTGTGAAGGGTCTAATTTAAATGAAAGCAATTCAAAGAAGAACATCTACTCTCTCCTTACCCCATCTTTTCCATGCTTTCCCATGAGTACAGTGCAGAAATGGTAGCAATTACCAATTTAGAAATGCACACGGAATGAATTTCTTTTTCCCTGACAGTCAGATGTTCCTTGATGGTTTTCTAGCAGCAGAAATGGGGCATGTTTTGGTATACACATCTCCTTCGACAGCTGGAAACACCATGCAAACAGTGGCTGCTCTGTACCTGATAGGAACGGGCTTCTGACACAACAGCAGCTGGCGATTTCATCAAAATTGGCAGTGTCATTCAATTTAAGGCCACTTGGCACTGATTACTATCTAAATATTGTGCTTTTGCACATTAAGCTCACCACTAGGTTCTGAAACATGGAGAAACCGTGGAAAATTGGAAAAATGTGACGAGGATGAATGCATAAAATCTCAGAGAAGTTTTAATTGCTAGAGATGAAATAGCAGTGAAATGTCCATTTAGTGTTAAAGACTTGAACATTTATCAAGAAACAAAATATGTCACATCTATCTCCTTAATTCTTTTGGTCTTGATATAATTAGTAACAGAACTAGATTCTGAATTTTTAATATGACACACAGTATATAACAAAAAATTTCTACGCTTGTCAAATCATCAGAGAAAACAACAAGTAGTCTATCCCAGTTACTGAAAATTGAAAACATACATCAGATAAGACCCCCAGCCATCTGAGAAAATTCAGTCAGAACAGAGAGTCAGTGTAGTGCCTTTGTACACATTATGTCACACTTAAGTCTGGAAAACTTCCAGTGACATCAATAAGAGTAGGTCAGGTGCAAAATTTTGAATTTAAATTATTTTATCCGTTCCTGAAAGCACCCAAATTCTTAAAGTCTGATGCAATTTCTAACACAAGCAGCAGATTTTAAGATCCAGACTTTAAAAGAATAAGCAGTAGAAGAGGTTTTTATTCTGTCTTTTTGCTTTGATACTTCCATGAGAGCTGCAAGAAGTCTCTGCTGCTAAGAAAAAGACATTTTGAGGTACCATTAAGAACTCATTTTTTTCTGATGTCCAAATTCAAATGGGATAATGAAATGCTAAATTAAAATGCTGTCCACTATTTAAAAGATTTCACTCTGAATTTTGCTCCAACTTCTACTACCTTAAATTTTCAATTGGACTTGGTTTGGTAGTAAGAGATGTTCAGGTCAGAGGGCTTATAGCATGTGCAGAGGATGGCGACTCAGGATTGCTGAATCCAGTTCTAAATGCATGTGGATATCTCTCTGCTGTCTAAAATGACTTTCAGTAAAAGCCTTTTACTAAGTTTATTCACTGAATGTGGGATTAAAAGCATCTTTAGAAGCTACATTTTCAAGAGTCTGTATCAGTTCACGTGCAGAGTATCTTACACCTCTGTCTAGACAATAATTTCTTTTTGGAAAGAGTTATGCCCTGAGCTATCAAGTGACATATTATTTCTACAAAGTTGCTATGTGATTCTTAGAGAAAAAACTGGGCTCTGAGATTGTTTTTAGTTTTGGAGTGAAATGATACTTCTCAAAAATCTAGTTCAGTGTTAAATATCCCTTTCAACCATATTTTAATTTGGACACAAAACCAATTGGTCATAAAATTATCAGTTTCCTATTATAAATGCAGTACTTCAATGTTCTTTGTGCTTCTGGGCTCTGGTTTTAATTTCATGTGAGAACACTACATTTTCACATTTATATAGAAATACCATGTGGTGTTTTGTTGCTATGGCAATATAGATCCCTATTTCTTAATTTATGAATTATAATAAAAATCTAATTGAATCAAGTTACGTTTTTGTTCAACCATTTCCTGAAGCTAGCCTTTCATGAAAGCTTTGTATATACTCAATTTAAACTACTTTATTGCCCTCTCTAACAGGATTTTATGTTCTACTTGGGTTTCTTTGTTAAAGTTCTAAGCATTGATTTTAGCTTATGCTAGGCCACTGGCAAACACTAATGCATAAATACAAAATGTGTCTTTTTTAATTAGAACAGTCAAACTGTGGAACATGTTGCTCAGACAAGTTGTGTGGTCTCCCCCCTTGGAGTTTATCCCAGCAGACACTGCTTGGAGCAAGAGGCTGGACTAGAAACTGTTATTATGTTGGTTTTGTTTACTGAGTCCATATTACAAGCAGATCCCAAGACTCCAGTTTATGGCAGTTTCTGCTGCTTGAAAATGTAAAAGGAGAGTACATGAAGAATTTTCCCAAAGTCTTCTGTATCTAGTTTAGGAATGTAGCTGGTGCTGCTGAGAAAGTCTGTTCTCAAAAGCTTCATCCCAGTGCCTCATTTTACCATAATGTTGTTATTAACTTAAATTTTATTTTCTGTATTATTTGAAGTCACACCTTGCACCGAATGACATCTTCCATGGATCATTGAAGGAAATTCTTAGACCTGAAACACAGCGCATTCTGTTTGTTATTCTGTTTGTCTTTGTTATTCTGTTTGTCTTTATTTCAAACTCCAATTAGCGATCGAGTGTTGTAATCTGATAATATCATATTATGTTATCCATTCCTTACTACAGGAGTCGAGCTCTAGGATTTAGACTGCCCGAAAGACTATTTAGGAACACACCCTCAGACAGAACGACACAGTGAAATCAGCCCTCTGACTTCTCAGAACATGAGCTGAGAACTGCAAATTTTGTATGTGGAGTAGGTACTTCTAAATGGACCATTTAGCAAATATCATATATATATACATATATACATATATACACATATATATGATGTTTATATATATAAAATAATATTAAAAATAGACATAGGATTTTTTATAAAGGCACTGTAGTGTAAATTATTATTATATAATGAAACTCATTGCACCTTAAATGAACATTCCTAAATGCCCACTTCAGGTCAGTTAACAATAAAAAAATAAATAAAATAAAATTAAAAAAAAAAAAAAAAAAAACAAAAACAAACCAAAAAATCCCTGGATCGTGTTCGATTGTGTTCTATTCTCCAGGATGGATATTACAGCTTAAAAAAAAATACTGTTCTTGGTGATCCTTCTTGCTGTCTACCACAATACATACATACATACATATCTCATGTGCAACAATAATAAAAAGGAAAATACTATTTGCTTGTAGGCACGTATTTATAAGTGTGCAAATATATATATAGATATATACACACAACCATACAGAGAGTAAACTTAAGGGCCTTTTTTGTATCTTTTCCTGTATTTCCAGGATTCCAGGCAATTATTTGAGACTTCCAAATTAGAATGATCTGTTAAAGGGGAGTTTGCCTTTATTATTCTGATCTGTCATTTCTTTTATGTAACAAGCCAGCTGTTAGTTGAACAGCATCATTCATTTCCTCAATGGAATGATGACACTACAATCAGCTTTCATTATCTTCCCATGCTCTTATATGAGAACTAAGTGCAGAGGAAATACTTTGTAATTACTCTAGGCAGATTTCCCACATGTTAGAGATGCCATAGATGGGTTTAATGAATATCCCTTGAAAAGGTTGAAGTAGACAAAAACAAAATTAGGCTTCAGTAATCGCAACATGCAGATGGGTTGAAATGCTAGTGGGAAAAAAGCCCATCAGCAATTAAACTTGCTTCTTGGAACAGCAGATGTGCACAGTCTCTTACTGAATACTGAGTACACTTGAAAGGAATTTGTAGAGCAGGAGCGCTGAAATATATACATCTCTGCTTAGGCAGGGCTGGGACAAGTGACATGGTTGCACTTATTTTACTTAGGAGGCATCAGGACTCCCTATCTCTGCTCAAAAGGATCATAAACTTCTTCTAGATGATGAGCACTCCTCTTACAAGTTCTGCTTTCTGCCATCAAAAGCTCTTCTGCCAACAAAGAGTTGGTAAAGGCCTGATCTAGGACAGCAACCGTATAGTACAGGTTAACCCTTTCTGATCTAGGACAGCAACCGTATAGTACAGGTTAACACTTTAATTTTTAAAGGGCACCATTAGATCTCCAAAGGAGACATTTCTCAAGCCATATTTTGCATCTGGCAATAGCACAAGAGCATGTGTTGTTCTGTTTGCTCTTCAGATAATCTTTAAACATCTTACTGACAAGAAAAACTGTGCAACTAAAAGCCACAGACAAAAACAGTTTAGTCACCTAGAGAACTTGCTATAAGTCACCAAACAGGGAGCTGTGAACTAAAGATGCAAATGCATTAGTGAGCAACACAAGCACTAAATCATCTGTTTCAGTTTGTAGTGCTGGGCTTTTCAAACAAGAGGCTGTAGGTCAGATCTGACTTGCAAGGTTGAAACAAAAGGTCCACAGTCACTATGGCAGGATACTCTTGGTATAACACCTGGGGAAAGAGGGAAGGGTAAATGAGCAAGGGGGCAAGTGCACCGGGTTTCTGCTTGTTTTGATTTTTCATTGATGGCTTTTTGTTCTCATGTATTTTGCTGGTCAGTATATAGAGCAACATCAGAGCATTCTGGAGTATGTATTCGAACTCATTAATTATGGAAAAGTGGACCACAGTTCTTTTTGATCTCAGCAGGTGGAGTGGATTTTGATGGCAACAGATGACAGAGAAATGGTCATCTTCCACCTTGCACAGAAGTGCCATGATCTGCCCCAATGGTTAAATACAACTTTTACTGTCCAAAGCAGCTTCTTTTCTTCTTTAAGGGGAAACTTCAATTCTTTTTTCCCTCTCCTTTGCTGGAAAGAGATTAGATTCCTCTCCCTCTCCTCTTGCTTGTCAGGCTGCGTGACAGATGAGTAACCGTTCATATTGTCTCACTGTTTTCTACTATTCCCCAGCCACAACTAGACCTCAAGGCTTTACCCAGAATTTGTCACTGTGGACATGATAGGTAGAGACATATGCAGCCATAGATACATATGCACACAGGGAGAAGTACTGCATTAGAGAAGCAGCCAGTTACACTAGATCCTACCTGTGTTCTGATATCAGTCTCCACAATAACTTAAGCTCACACCTAACACAGTTATTCATGAAGAGAAATCTTTTGGGGTGGCTAGTTACCGCTCAGAAGCACTGATCTGTCCTCATACAAATCCAGCTGTGTTCTTGATCACAGTTATAATATATAAAACACTATGCTTGCCACTAAAAGGTCTGCATCTATCACTATGATTTCCTCTTTGAAGGATGTGGAGAAGCATGTTGCATCTCAGTTACTGTTATGCTTGAAATCTTGCCAGGGACAAAAGGGTTGCTCCATACATATATATGGAGCAAAGAATTTATTGTTACACTAACCAAAATCATAACAATCTAATCAAATATACAACAGTTAGTCTGTTCCCATCTATTAACACTCATAATACAAGGTAGTAAGGAAAAACCTCAACAATAATACTCTTAAAATTGTAAAAAAAAAAAATAATTGTAACATCTACCCCCTTTTTTCTGGAGCTATGCTCACCTTTCCAGTGTACTATGATCCCTACAGCAAATAGCTCCCATTTTCTTCAGTCAGAGGATTGTTCTTGGAGCAGAAAAAGTCCATCGTGGGTCCTGGGCATCCTGCATTCTTCAGGAGGAGAATGACATGGTGGTGGAGGTCTCTTCCTTCTTGATCTTAGGGTCCACCTGGGGCTGTTTTTCTATGTTTTCTTAAGACAACCTGCTTCTACTCACTGAGAAGCACCCAAAAGCCTTCTCCATCTCCTGCAAACATAGAGTGCTGTGGCATGTCACACAGTGATTACCCAGCTTTTGCCACGTGTTATCCTCAGAAAATACAAGTCAGGCAGCAGTCCCTTGACTATTGCTAAAACTAGATAAGTCCTAGAGAAGTTAAAATCAGAGAAACACAGAATTATCAAGGTTGGAAAAAACCTCTAACATCACAGTGTCCAACTGTTAACGAGAAAAAAAAAACAACAAAAAAACCAACCCCACACAAAAAAACCAAACCAAAAGCAAAAAAGCTCCAACAAACCACCTCACTATCTCACTACAGCATGTCCTGAAGTGCCTCATCTACACATTTTTCGAATACCTCCAGCAATAGTGACTCCAACACCACCCTGGGCAGCTTGTTCCAACACCTGACTACTCTTTTAGTGCCGAGATTCTTCCTAATACCCCGTCTAAACCTCCCCTGGTACAACTTCAGGCCATTTCCTCTAGTCCTGTTGTTACTTACTTGTGAGAAGAGGCTGCATCCAACACATTACAACCTCCTTTCAGGCAGTTGTAGAGAGCAATAAGGTATCCCCTCAGCCTCCTCTTCTCCAGACTAAACAACCCCAGTTCCTGCAGCCTCTTATAGGATTTGTCCTCCAGACCTGTCACCAGTTTGGTTGCCATTCTCTGGACTCGCTCCAGCAACTCAACATCTTTCTTGTGGTTAGCGGCTCAGAACTGAACACAGTACTTGAGGTGTGGCTTCACCAGTGCCCAGTGCAGGGGCACGATCACTTCCCTACTCCTGCTAGCCACACTATTTCTCATACAGGCCAGGATGCCCCTGGCCTTCTTGGCCACCTGGGCACACTGCTGGCTCATGTTCAACCGGCCGTCCAGCAACACCCCCAGATCCTTTTCTGCCAGACAACTTTCTAGCCACTCTTCTCCAAGCCTGTAGTTGCCCAGGGTTATTGTGACTGAAGAGCAGGGCCTGGTACTTGTTAAACCTCATACAGATGATGTCAGCCCGTTGATCCAACCTGTCCAGATCCCTATGCAAAGCCTTCCTTACCCTTGAGCAGATCAACACTCCCACCCTATTTGGTGTCATCTGCAAACTTGCTGAGGAAGCACTCAAGTCCTGAGTCCTTTCACTGTCAATTCCATGCCAAGCCTGTGGTCTCGTGTGACTAATGGCAAAAATTGTGTTTACTGATGCACACTACCACTGTGTGATTACTGGTGGTGAACAGAAGCTCTTAACCAGTGACTATGCAACATGTGAATATCTGTGTGGGAGTGGTGAAAAGGTTATCTCTGACACCCTAATAAAATAACATTAAATTTTAGTTTCCTTTTGATCTGTGCAGCACCTTTCTGCCCATTCTGCCTGTATGGTCAAGTCTCTTTGCATGCAAATACAAACAGACCACTCCTAAACATAGCTCATGGTACAACTTTGTGACAAATACTTAGGAATTACAACTCCTGTGACTATGCAGCAGCATGATTTGAATTGAGGCAGTGCACACAATAAAAATACTACCAGTTGACATTAGGGATTTATTGAACTTTCCGCAGGATGAAAAAATATAATCCAGTATATCCTTTATCCACTTCCTATTTATGCATCTATTTATATTTAGGTCAGTATATATTAAATGATTAGGAAAATGTCCTTTTTTGAACTCTAATTCATTTCAGAATCTCACTTTTAGTTTTGGCTAATGGTTGATGAATTTAACCACAAGAAAGGCATTGTTTCTGATGACAGTATCTCCACAAGTAGCTGATTTCCAGTCCCTGGAGAGGTCTTTGCAATGCGGCACTTGGATTCCTATGAGTGGAGCTCTCCAAACATCTGCCACACACACCTTGTTTTGTCTACAGCAGTCTACACACAGAGCTTCCCATCTCTGCACAAGTCTTTCAAGCATAGATAAAGAATTCATTGCAGAGATCAGCAGATGGGTTTCATTGTTATTATTCCTATTGGCACCGAAAATGCTTAAATCAATGAGCAGGCTTTGGAACAGTATTTCCTCCTCTATTTCTCATTTTGTTTTGACAGTTGTTTGAGCCTCTCCAGATTCCCAGATTAGACTCAGTATGTGTGTATCTATTACATCGATACTCTTATGAAGAAAAGCATATCTTCTGCTTCATCCAGTCCTCCCCAGTCCTTTCCGAAAGCCTAGCAGTTATGATATTAAGTGTGCCTCTAACACCCTTTTGCTGTCATCTCAGACTGTTGTCTGCATTTAGTGTCAGATAATAATAAAAAAAAAAAATCAGAAAAGTAGTAGAATTGGGGTTGTTATCATCAATATGCCTTATGCTTCCTATTAGAAGACATTTTTTCATCTGCTTAGAAGACTTCCTTGATGTAGCTGTTTTCCACTCAGTTTTTCCATACTGAAAGCCTGTTTCTGACCAATAGTTTTATTTATTTTTAAATCACATCATAAATGGCTTGGTAACAGTAATGGAATAGAAAAATACATTTTGTTTTGATCATATTGGAAGACTCAGACCCTTTTATTTTTTCTTTTTAACAGAACAATCATCGCATACATATGCATTTGTGCCTTTTGGCAGGCATGTGTCTTTTCTCTCTCTGGAAAAATCTGCTCAGCTTTGGCCTTTGAAAAGCCATAGTTACCTTATGTCCTACAGATATCCTCTTGCTACAGCTTTGCAAGATAAAGTGTCCCAAAAGCCCAGCTGTGTCAGGCCTAGCATGTGGTTAAATGAAACTGTGCTTAAAATTTTATTTGTGACCTATTCCAACTGTGAGAAACCCAGGTTTCAGATCTTCAGGGTCTTTTCTCTTCTGTGTACTTGGTAGCAACTTTCTTGTTGTCCCAAGAAACCTGGAGGAAGAGTCTAATGAATTCATATGCCAAAAGGGTCAAAATAGCATGGGAAAGTAGGGATGACCACAGCACAGCACATGGGAATGTGGCCTGTGGCATGGGGTGGGATGTGAGGCTGTAGATGGTGGAAGCTTGTATTGCATGCTGTGGGGAAAGTGGAACTGGAAGTGGGGAGAGGAACTATGTGTTTGCCAGGGCAACAGATTGCGGGTGAAAGTGAAGGAGGAAGTATGAAAGAAGAAAATTAAAGTCTACTGTGTAAATGCGAAAAAAAAGGAACTGCCAGCAGTTTTGGCATTTAGTTGAGAAGAGTCAAGTTGGGAATCAGTGAGCCAAAGGACAAAATGTCCCATGGTTGGCAGATATGACCTGACACTGAGGCAGGGCTGAGGGGCAGGGAAAAGGTGGGTGAGTATAGAAGATACATGGGTGAGAAACTATGTGAAAAAATCTGGTAAAAAGTCTGGGCAGTCAAGATTCAGTATTGCTAAAAGGGAAGTGGTCAAAAAGTTACAGCATAGCTGGTGGCTCAGAAGGTATCACTGTCTGTTTAAATGGAGAGAAAAGAGTTCTTCAGACAATGTGGCTTTCGCTTGTAGTAAAAATTGGAGAAATAGGACTGGCTGCATGGGACTACACTCAGGCTGCAGCGACAGAGTGGAGAAAGGACTGACATGGGGATGCTGTCTTGAAATGGGACAGATGAAATTAAGTTTGAAGGGAATGGGCAGACAGCCCATATACAAGCAGGAAACTCCTACCAGAGCTTTAATTTCATACAAAGGTCAATCTCACCTGCATAATTCATGGCCATGTGTATGTTCCATATCTGAATCAATATAACTATGCAAGCACAAAGTTTTCTCTGGGCTAATTTATTGTGGTTTTTTGCAGTAGTCATCAGGAGGAATTAGACCAGGATAAGTACCACACTAACAGAATCATGATTCAGTTTCCCAGTACCTTTGCTAGCTCAGACCTCTCTACTTAGCATTTTAGTGTGGTACAGTTCTCTGTATAATCCATGTTTCTTGAGTTCCATTTATTTTCTGTTGTCAGACCTATGTGAATTGCTGCTACTGCTAAGTGTTTGTTACCTAAAATGACAGAGCTGG
Source organism: Todiramphus chloris collaris (assembly GCA_025345505.1). Taxonomy (NCBI): domain Eukaryota; kingdom Metazoa; phylum Chordata; class Aves; order Coraciiformes; family Alcedinidae; genus Todiramphus; species Todiramphus chloris. Next base: position 27,804,813 of record JANVCC010000021.1, on the reverse strand, counting down.
TAAAATTCTGATTGTTACAGTTTACTTTCTTAAAAACCTAGAGACTTCTACATAAAAAACACATCATGCACACAAATGCATTACAAGAACATTTTTCAAGATTGAAAAATCACTGTGCATGAAAATGTTGTTAAGTACCAGAGCAAAGACTGCTCATGCTGAAGTGGGCTAACAATCTGCTTTTGTCTCATAGGTCTTTTCTAAGAGGCTGTGAGATTTTTCCTGAAACATGTCAATATAAATGTGATTTGTGGAAGAATAGGGTCTCAGCCTATCGAGAAACACGAGCATATTACAAGAAATAATAATGCATACATGTTACCAAGTTTCCCATAGCATAAGTAAAATAATTGCAGATTAATTATGATCTCTTTGCACCTCAGTAGTTCAGTGTTTATCAGATCTGGCATTTAAATAGCATTATAATTTTAAAATTAAAAGACTGTCGAGGAAAAATTTAGTGAAGCATTTACTTTTCTATCTCCCTGTTCCACTATGTGCTCCACAAACACAAGGCTTTGTACAAGCTCAGTAAAACAGTTGTGATCCAAACTGTGGTAATTCTGCTTTGAATAAGGTATGGTTTTTTGTGTGGATTTATTTATTTATTTATTTAATTGTTTATTTATTTAGTGAAGCATAATGAAAGGTAGTTGGCAACATGACAGCAGCTGTAAAACCTGGACTGAAGCTGTCAGCAAGGATGGAGCAGTGCAAATGCTTCCTGCCTTTGAGAAAGGTCAGGAGGATACACAGGCAGCTCACACAGCACGTAGATGTTGCTGAGGATTAGGGACTGCTTAGGCAGGAGTGTTAAGTACAACACAAAAGCAAACAGAACATTCAAACTCAAAATCCATAGTGAAATGCATTTTACCCATGACAAGTGATGTCAGCTGTAAGAGACAACGTCTGCAGGTCAGACAGGCAGTCACACCTCACTTCTTCCAACACGTGAAATGTGCTGGCTCACCTTTGCGGACACCACACAGGAAAGCAGAGGTGAAAACCTACCAACATCAATCAAAGCTCATCTTACTTCAGTGTGCTTTGAATTGGGTCTTAAGAGAACATGACCCTTTGAGGCTTCCTGTTGTGTGAGCCTGCATCGCCCACCAGTCTGGGCTGCAAAATCCCTGAGAGGGCGTTGCTTTTATCACATGTCTTTGCACAGCATCATATTTCAGGACCTCCTTCATCTCTAATTTATCCTAATTTTAAGCAATCAGGAGGAATAATTAGGAATACAGCTCCCCTGTAGTTTCTACAGAGACATTTTAAAAGAGCTTTAGCTTATTTAAGATCTGAGTCACCTTTGTTACTGTCTGTGTTTCTCCCCGGCTATAATGGAAAGCGAGGACAACGTGGCTCCTTGTTTAGGTGCCTTGGTTGGTTTTCTGGAGTCCAGTGAAACAGGGGACTTGAGTAAGTTTGAGTCCATGCACATCTCATATTGAAGCTTGAGAGATATAATATTCTCTAGTTCTCTCAGCAATAATATTCTCTAGTTATGATCTGGATTAAATAGCTCAAGAAAGGGTAGTGGTGATTTGAAAGATCATTGTCTGCTAAAAGAAGGAATTAATGAAATTATTGTCCCTGAGTATTTTCTGTCCTTTGACAGTCACAGACAAAGTACAAAATGATCGCCTTGGGACATATAATATTTTTTTTCCATATTCATGAGGTTTGCCCTCTATAAAGATCTTTTTATTTTATATTTTCACCAAGCATTGCATTATTTTATTGTTCTCTGGTGATGATGTGGCAATTTCACCCTGTTAGCCCTCTGGATACATTAGCAATCCTAAAAGGCCATTTTTATTTTGTAAGATAATCGCTGAGAAGAGAGATCACCTTTTAACTCTTGCTGAACCAACCAAAATGTGTATTTCCTCTTGCCATTCATGTTAGGCTTCCATATATTTTGGACTTTGATTTTGCTTTACAACCTGGATAAAAAGTCATCAGCTTACTTCACGGAGGGAACCAAAAGTCATCCAGTGATACAAGAGTACATCCAGCGGTACCATGAAAAGGGTAACTAGAGCTTTTACAAGGTCAGTATCCCACTCTGATCTAATACAGTTTTAATTTGATTCCTGTTGATTTTATTTTTTGTCTTTTAACACTTTTTTTTCTAGGTGTAAACCCTATCCCTGGACAGGTAAGTTTGAATTGTCTGATTATGAGTATATGCAAACTGAGAGTTTCTCCACTGCTCCATAATATTTTATTTATTTTATTTCATTTTTATTAATAGTCTTACTTTTTTAATTTCAAATGATTACATTTTTATATTGCCAGCCTGAGATCCCTCAAATAATTACTACCTTCTCACATGTTTTTTCTCAGGTACTTATTGAACACAATCAAATTAAAATAAATTTAAATTCATTACATGAAATCTTATTATTTACCTCCCATTTACTGCTTTAGTAGAAATTGAAAGTGCTAAATTACTAGTACCACATACAGCTTTGCAGTCAAAGCAAAGCTATCCAGCCAGCAATTGTTTCCATAAACACAAACATCTTATTCAAAAGAAGAAGGATCACGCCAGTCCTTTACCCTGCTCCTCGGCAAAGGAGAGCTGATGAGCAGGGCTCAGCACAGGAGAGAGATCAGCAAGGAGGAGGGGCAGAGTGGGTTGTGGTAAAGACAGAGCAGAGAGGCTCATCAAAAAGCAGGGAAGGCGAGAGAAAGGGAGAGAAATAACAAAGAGATAAGTAGTGAAGAACACAGCCAGAAAGGAGAAAATCAAGGAGAATGGTGAACAAAGATGAAAGGGAGGAAAGGGAAGACACGGTGACTGATGTAAGCACTGAGGGGATAAATAATCAGCATGTTCATTACAACATCCCTTTCTTATTGGATCCTAAGAAGCATTCTTTGTCATACGAACATCCTAGAGATGACAGAAATTGTAACTGGAGGAAGAGAAAACAGCAATCTTGTGGTTTAAGGGTGAACAGACTTCAGGGGGGGAGGCAGGCAGCTAAAACTCCAGGACCCTGAAGAGTCAGAAGGCAGCTGCTATTCCCTCCCCTCCCCTGCCACACTCCATAAGGAGGAGACAGGAAGCTCAGGGTATGAGTTTTCTGTTCCTGGTCTCTGCTGGTGTGGTGGCTTCTCTGCAGGGCTGGGCCTGACTCCACGTGCACCACGCAATCCATCACCATCCCAGACTGTGTTTTGTATAGAGTTCTGTATCAGTCTTCCCTTCATGCACCTTCCTTCTGTTGTTCACCTGTTACTCATTAAATTTGTTATACTCTTAACTTCCAGTCTTGGGTGAGGCTTTCTGCCCCTTCTCCCCCGCCCACCCCCCCCCTTTATTCCCCCATTTTTCCCCCTTTTACTCTCCCCTGAGAGGGAAGGGAGCTAGAGGAGAGAAACCCTGTTCTGTGTTTTATTTGGGCTTGCTCTGAGCCTTACATGGACACCAGAGGTTCTGACACAGGAAAGCCTGCTGCAGGTTCCCAGTACCAGGTTGCTGCTGTTGTAGCTGCAAGGAGCTAAGCGCTGATCCTATATAAACTTGCTCTACTGGCTCGAATCACTGCAGAACTTCTGGTATATTAACTTTATATTGTTAACATATCATGGCTTTATCATGTGTCATCTGCCCTCCCAGAGCTGATATAAAGCCAGCATAACAGTATAAATCTAAGATAAAGTTTGTGTTGCATGCTCTGGCTAATTCAGCAGAAATGTATTAATGTATTTGTAATCAAATGTATAGTGCTGGTCCATGAGGGCATAGGTTTGGTAGTAAACCATCTTGATACACTGCAAATGTTGTTATGAGCAGAAGGGAACACACCACATACCTGAAATTAAGTATATACTCTTAGTCAAACTACTATTTTCATAGTCAAAATTTTGAACCCTGTTAGAAAAATACATACTCCTGCGAATTAATACAGAGGTGTCTCAGCAGTGATAGTCTTAGAACTGTTTGGGTCTGCTGGCTGTTATCTCACGTGTTTTGCCAACAAGATCTACCTGCTTCTCCTTGGTTCGCAAGTGAAGTGTGAAAGCTGCACAGCAGCTTTCACCCGCCCCACCAGATACAAAGGGCTGTTGCTTGTCCCATGATGAATATCCAGGTTTGTCAGGCCTTTGCCACTTGCAGAATTCTCAGCGATGAAGTTACAACAGGACAGGCATTAGTCAGCTGACCATTACACAGTTATTAAAACAAACTAAGGTCAGCTCAGGCTAGGGCAAGGGCAAAAATCCTTAGACCCTGAGCTGCCAGGTCAGCACAAAGCCTGCAGACTTACTAATGATGGCAAAAATCATGTTTACTGAGGTACAGCCTCAAGTGTTCTGTGTTCATTTGAAACCCTTTGTAAAATTGTATGCTGCTTTCTAAATCTGCTTTATATTGCTGGTAATTGAAAACATGATCAATAGGAGCTTTCTTTTGCCTTTCAGCTTGTACTTGTGAACTGAAGGTTCCAATGACTAATGTTTAAAATGATGGCGGTCTGAACTTACGTGCTTCTATGTGAGGAAATGTCTCTGATCCACCCTCTCTGTAAAGCATTTAATTTAGCTTAGCCTGCAGAAATCACAAAAGGCATTCTTTCCATCTCAATTATTGCAGTTGGATTCCGTTAGGATCTAAATTTATTTCACAGCAGCATGTATTTACGTGTTGTTAGCACCTGATTGCTGAAAGTACCAGGCTTGGGAAAGCATCGCTGGCAGAATGATGGCTTGTAGTCTGTATGGAAAAATAGCGGATGGGCAAACAAAACCCTATGAGGGAAGTGCTGACAACATCTGCTGTGCTTACCTTTATCTAGCTGCACATTTTGGCTACAAACTCCCCACATCCCTTCCTTCTCCCTCCTTTTTTTGCAGGTCTGCCAAGCATGAATAAAGAGCTCATTTCAGAGCTCAGCAGATGGTGTCCTCATTGTTATTCTTATTGGTACCCAGGGATGTCCGAGTCCATTGGCACGAGAATGTTATTGCCCACTGCTGTGGTAGTTCCAGTTTGACTTTAATTTCCAAGTGTCCATATCACCAGCATAATCTGTGATACTGCTCAATTAATAATAATTGGCATCCAATATTGCTCTTGATAGTATTGAAGTTTTAATATGTATCTGTGTATTAACAGATTGCTGTTGCTGCATTCTGAGTCTGTCAGTAGAAAGCAAAGCATCCAGGTGATCTTTATAACCTAGTGAAGAAGGCTGAATCACAAGAGACAACAGACTCACCTGTACATATAAAATGAAAATTATTGGAGCCCTGCTTCCTTCAATGCCCATGCTGGAAGGTGAACATGTTACTACTAGAAGAAGTACTTTGCAAAAGATGCTGTTTATTTTAAAGACAGATAAGCTGGTGTTTTTATTCCCTTTGTGACCTGTCCAAGGCAATTTAAACAAATATGAAAGCAAATGCATCTTTTAGTTTCCTATTACATAATCTGTGTCTTCTACTAGCCTTGAAAAAGCAGACAGTTTTGGAATTTCCTAATTTATTAATGGCTTGATTTTGCAGTCTTCATCACTGCAGATGTAGCATTTCTACAGAAAATATCACAATAGGAAGATGCCTTTATATTCCCAGATAGAAATAAACCTGAGTATGCCAGAATGCTACAAAGGTTTTATAGACACCCAGGACAAGTATTAAAAGCAACTGCTACTTATAGAAAGTGAATATCAAATGGATCTTCAGAGATGGTCTTCAAAACCAGAGAGAGACCCCAAAATGTCTCCCTTTTTGTCAGAAGCCTTTGTTGTCTTTCTGCCTAGGCTTCAGATGGTATTAAAGAATGCTAAGTATCTAGTTAGCCTTGGATAAACAAGAGACTTGTTTTCTGTCTCAAAGCAGCATTACATGTCTTCTACAGGTTTCAGATGATTTATGTGACCATGTCGGTAAGTACATGTCTGTACATGTGCTAAATGTCTAAATTCACACTATAGTCATTGGAGATCTAGACTAGGATTCAGCTGCATAGAAAAGTATCCAGTACCATATGCAATACTTCTAAGAGCGTCCATACTTTCAACTACATTTCTCTGTGTAAGTTCTGTGTAAACTACAGACAACAATTGTGAAAATCATCTTGCTGATGTTTTTGAAAACCTCCAAGAAGTGTCATACCAGGGAGAAAAAGGATTCTCTTGTCTTTTTAGCAATGTATGATTCATGGGAAGTGACAGGGACACATGTTAATCAAGAAGAATAGAGATTACACTATATATGTCCTGACCACTTCATACACTGCATGGTGAAGAGTGTGTTTCTTAAAAACAGTAGAAATTCAGCACTGCATTATAATATTTATGTTTCAGGGATGGCACAAAAAGTGATACTATACTAAATGGCATAAAATCTTCATCCGGGATTTAGTCTCTATTGCAGTCAATATTCCTTCAGTTGAATTTGTAGTTTTTATGTTTAGAAGTTGGCTTTACACAGGTACACTTAACACTTTGCAAGTAATGCAATAAGCCTAAACTTTGAATATTTAGCCTCGGGCATATTTTGCCTCTGGTTAAGATGCAACAGAAAATGTGACATATTTTGGATGTGGTTTACTTACTATGCTTTTGCTGTTAATGAAAGTTTAAACTAATTTTATTCTCTGAGGAATAGCTGTTGTGATAGGGAAAGAGCAATTAGAAAAAAAATGGTGATGGTGTCTTAGATATCTTGCCAAAGAAAATTTTATCACTGAGTTTAGTTGGATTAGGATTTCACACATGGAATGTTAACCATAATAAAAGTATCAGACAGATTTCCCTACCTATTCAAATTTTCCAATTATTTAGAAATAATTTTTCAGCAGGTGAACTCCCTAATAGTTTTTCTGTCAGCATATTTGTATCTAAATTTTAAATTCAATGAAAAAAGGGAATCTTAAGAGTCAGAAATGAAAGTACATTGTCGCCTGCACAAATTTTATACCAAGAAAGTACCAAAGGAAGAGGAGATAATAATTCCTGGCATTCTTTCCTTTAGGAAATGAGAGATCACAAAAGATTGTAGAAGTCTCATCATCCTAACTCATGTAAATGAACATAAATACTCCTCTTTTATAATTTTTTATTGAGAACATATCTTGTTGATTTTAAAGGTGATAATTTTAATAATTTAAGAACAATGGTGATATTAAATAAATAGTAATGTTTCCTTCTCTGCCTTCATTCAGATGCTGCACAATGTTATATCTAGCCATATGCAGTTGTGAAATGGAATTTGATTATCACATATGGTCTATATAATGTGGTGTTGCTGACTGAATCAAATGCAACAGCAGTGGTGGTCTTCAGGATCTGACTTTGCAATGCATTATTGAAGATCCAAATGACTGCCCATGTGGCTAAACCATCTTAATTCCTAGAGTTCATTTCTGCTCTCTAATGGTGCATTTTTTGGAATAGACTAAAAAGCTAAGAGCTCACACCTTTATCTCAGGTCTTCACTTATTTAAGAAGCAACAATTATTCCCTCCTTTCATCCAAATCATCCTGGCAGGTAAGTGAAGAATTATTTTCATATTTGTAAATGACAGCTACATTTCAACACCATTATCTGCCTTCAAGCTGTGTTTCTCTGCCTACCCAAATCTTTGTTCTAGGTTGTCACGTTTTCTGCAATTCAGAGTGCTCATTTTAAAAGATGCCAGCCTGGGCACAGGCAGTTATAATTCATGATACTGAATAGGGTGAAGGCAAGAGAATTTTCTGTTAATACTTTTTTCAATTTAAAATTGGAATAGGAAACTAGAAGCCAAGTTTTAGCAAGCCAAGACCAGACTGAAATATCTCACTGTAACACAGGTAATTATGCATACATATGTATGTATGCACGTATGTTTTGTACACATTTCATTGCAGAATGTGATTGCTAGTCTTAAGACTTGATTGCTAGTCTTAAGACTGTTACTTTTTAAAACATCTGAAGGTGTTTAATTTATGTACTTGGGAATGTTTTTGGAATTTATACCCAGAATTTGCACTGTGTGCAGGAGAGCTCCCTACAGGCTCTGAATTACTGGTGTTAAATGGAACAATCCTTTAGTCCCTCCTGCATGCAGAGGGCCATTTGCGAGCAAGGAATTAAAAGCTTGGATTCTAATATAACAGCTGGCAAATCAACATTGTATTTCGTTCATTCAATTAAACTTCACAGTATGATTTTGGATTTGATCCAAGTCCTATCCTGGAAGAATATGAGTCTTTCACTGAGAGTTCAATGTGGTCCTCAGTGACTTGCAGCTATCAAATAAACTGCAGCTACCACAGCCCTGGAGGATTTATGACCTACACTCTAAACTTGACTACAGCTGTTAAGTCCAGAGTTTTAGAGGACTGAGTCTCTGACACTCATTGAGTAGATGGGCTGTATTTGTCTAACTGACTAATCTCATACAGGATTGATGTGAGTCATTCTTCAAAGTACTGTTAGAAAGATGCTGGATGTCAGACTTTAAACAGCTCTGTCATCACAGGGAAACTGCTCTAGTGGCAAGCACATAGAAGAAAAATACTCTGAAGTACAAGGAAATTTTAAAATATTGGCAGGGACAAGGATAACTGAACTCTTTTTCTTCCCCCACACAAACTGAAATGATATGTATCAGCGTGCTATGTCAAGTCTCTCTCCCTCAGTTATGGGTCAATAAATGAATTTATGTTATTTCTGTTCCAGTTGGTCTTTCTGACTTTGTCCAAGGTCACCTACCCTGTATGGACTCCATATTAATTGATTCAAGAAATTACTTTCTATGTATTTACCTAAAAAAAACCCCAACATCCCCAAGCCCCTAACATAATTGTTGCACAACATTTTTTCTAGATGCTACTTACATTTTTTATATTACTTGCCTTCATTTCTCTTTCAGCTGCGTTAAGAAAATACAAAAGCAGGAGTCTAAAGTGACTACGTGCATATGAAGTTTTCTTTTTATAACACATTTTAAAAGGCACACCAAGGTAAGACCTAGAAACTGTATTGCAAAATAATCTCACATGTTTTTTTTACAATACCTGATAGCTTTCAAATATAAACTCTTCTCAAAAAATTTTCCTGTTTTCTGTTACTTATCTTTAAATAGCTTTGTAGATCCCTCCTGTGCTTCATTATCTACTCCCTATTATTACCTACATTATTTAAAACTGTTGTTTTTCAATTAAAGGTGAACATTTTCTTTACATACTTGAAAGTTAGGAAAGACACATGCTTTTAATGTTAATAATGCTGCTAACATTTTTGTTTACTAAGATAAGAATCAAACAGTCAGTCACATACAAGTTACTAAAAGCACAGACAGAAAATTCAGATAGAATATGTTAGTCTGTTCTACATAGAATTTCATCTTTGGGCCGTGGCCACATTTAAATGACAGTATCAGAAACTTTCATTAATGTATGCTTTTTGACTCTATTATATATTGCAAGACTCCATGCAGACATTGTGGTTTCCATGAGAATACAGAAGAACAAATACGGACATTACCATTCTCATCAGCCAAACTTCTTAGTGCACTCTCAGTTTACATGATTACTTTTTTCAGAAAACTTCATGAACTAGTTTTTTACACATTATTCTTGATGCAGTAGGAAGGTACAGCCAGGATGTGGATGGAATATGATGAGAGTTTTCCTTTCAACAATAAGCAATAAGATTATATTCTTTCATGATTTTGCATGGTAGTGTGCTGGCTGCCCGCAAAAAGTATGATTTTGTAACCTTTGTTTTATCTCCTGTTTTATCTGCACTTCTTTCTTGACAGTAAGAACCTAGAAGCAGAGACAGCTTTAACAAGAAAAGAGTTGCTAGTGATTTTTAAGATATACTGGGAAACATGTTAATTTAAAGGTGATGATTAATACATTTAGTTTTAATGAAAGTAGGAAGTTTTCAGACCTACCTAATTTAGCTTTGGTTCATCAGTTTATGTGGTATTGTATAACATAAGTTTGACGCAGCTTTGCACAGTAATCTCCAAACAACTTCCATTTTCAGAACAATAATGAATTGGATTCCTTAAAACTAATCAAATTTGGTGATATAGTAAATTCCAGCATTAATTATGTGCTTTATTATTATTATCGCTTCAATACTTGCAAGTTCTTACAGTGGCTTTTTGATACAGCTCCCTTTCACAGGAGTTTGTATTGGTGCAAGTCGTTGGAAACATTAAGGCAAAAATTTGGGAACAGAGAGGAAGACACCTCATGGGAATTTTATTCCTGACTTGTTGAAAAGTGAACCAACACTTCCCACAGAGGAGAGACATTGCCTTCACAGCTGATACAGACAAGGCATAGGACAGTAAGTACCACTCCTGGTCAGTTGCTTCCCTGAGAAAGAGGACTAAGGAAGAGAAGTGCCTCTAATTATAACTTCCATTATTCACTGTGGCTTTTAACAGGAATTAAGGGATTTTCTGACATCTGAACATTTGTGAAGGGAAGCAAGTGGAGGAAGGCTGGTGACACTAGAAAAATGGGAACATCTTCTTTTATGGTGGTCAGAAGGCAGTGAAGGAAATGGGAATGACATAAAACCCTGTGTTCAGTCTGTTCCTAGTGTGTGGTACCATCATATTTTCTAGTCATCTCCCCTTAGGCTGACCTAAATGAATGCATAGCTTCAACCTGTATAGCTTTGACAGAAGGAATAGTTACATGACATCTGACTGAAAGGGAGTCACATGGAAAATAGGAAGCCAGCTTAGTGAGGTATAGGACTTGGGATGGTGGGACTGTCATTCCTCTACCACAGGAAAGTACATTTTTTTCTACTTTGCTAATCCCTGCAGGAAACCTTCTCATTTAGAACTGGGAATAATTCTGAGTTAAAAAGAAAGAAACCACATGATGCCTTCCCCCATGCCCTTTACACATGTTTGATATTGTAGAGCTAACACTTCATCCCAGAGTGAGGTGTGCTGAGCAGCTGAGATGAAAGCCGATGTCTGGAACCTAACGAGTTGCTTTTATTGGAGACATTTAGGAATATTTGTCTTCGTCTGTGCATCTTCAAAGAAAAGAGATTACCTCAGCTGTGAGCAAGGAAATTCAAACCTGCTACCTAGATTCAACCTAAAATGCCATTGTGTGAAAGTCTGTCTGCTTAACTGTCTGCATAGTATTTTCTCTGCATATGGCTCAGTCTCTGAAAAAACACACTGAACATCACAGTACCTATCACATCAACTATGAAAAATGGGTATAGCAGCTCAGATTCTTTGATACTCTAACTCCAGAGGAGGGAGAATAAGATGTAACTTCTGTAAGCTTTAGCAGATTTCAGGCATCAAATCTCTTTGATTCAGTTCAAATGTTATATGGCTAAGCGAATTCTAGGTTTTGAGTTTCCAGACAATTTTGTCAGCTTTCTGAATTAGGTAATCATCATATGCGTGTTTTGTATAACAGTGTGTGCTACAGCTCCAAGTGGACCATGGTACTGCATGAGAGCTCTCAGGCATGAGAATTTATGTGGCTTCTCATTTTGGTTGAATATGGTACTGAGCTCAGGGATGTTTTCTGAGTTAATTGTGATCTTGCCATTTCATTTTTGTGCACACAGCTTATAGTAGTTCTTACGCCCCACCAACAAACTTATTTTTAGATGAATTGATTGGATGGTCACATCTCGAAAATATATCAGTTGAATATGAAAATATATCAGTTGTCATCAAAATAATTTTCACAGTCAGGTTTTTGTTTTATTAATACTAAATAAAGAAGGAATGATTCCTCACACAAAACAATGATGTAGCAGTAACAATATTTTATAGGACTAACCATCACTGGAGAGGTAAAAAGAAGCTACTTTGAAAACTATAAAAATAAAACCATATAGATAAAAATTGTCATGTGACAAGGATGGTCTTCCAATTAAATTAGAAGTGGATGAATTTCAAAATGGTATGTGAATAGAGAAAAGAATAGAACCACTTTTCCATGTCTAGCACTTGCCATGAAAAGTCTGCATAAGACCTGAGCATAGAATTACAGAATCAAAGAATGGTTTGGGTTGAAAGGGACCTCTAAAGGTCATGTAGACTAACCCCCCTGCAATAAGCAGGGACATCCTCAACTAGATCATGTTGCTCAGAGTTCCATCCAACTTGATCTTGAATGTGTCCAGGGATGGGCTATCTACTACCTCTCTGGGCAACATGTTTCAGTGTTTCACCACCCTTATTTCTTCTTTATATCTAGTCTAAATCTACCCTCTTTTAGTTTAAAACCATTACCACTTGTCCTGTCACAACAGACACTTCCTAATAATGTGGCCCCATCTTTCTTATAAGCCTCCTTTAAACACTGAACGTCTGCAATAGGGTCTCCCTGGAGCCGTCTCTTCTCCAGGCTGAACAACCTCAATTCTCTTAGCCTTTCTTCACAGGAGAGGTATTACCTCCCTCTGACCATTTTTGTGGCTCTTTTCTGGACCTGTTCCAACAGTTCTCCGTCTCTCCTGTGCAGAGGATTCCAGAACTGGACACAGCACTCTAGATGGGGTCTCACCAGAGTGTAGTACAGAGAGAGAATCAGCTCCCTCAACCTGCTAGCCCCACTTCTTTTGATACAGCCCAGGATATGGTCGGCCTTCTGGGCTGTGAGTGCACATTGCTGTCTCATTTCCAGCTTTCCATCCACCAGTATCCCAAACTCCTTCTCTGCTGGGCTGCTGTCAACCCCTTCAAACCCCAGCCTGCATTGATACTGGGGATTAGCCTGATCCAGATGCAGGACGTTGCATTTAGCCTTGTTGAACCTCATGAGGTTCACATGGGCTCACTTTATGATCTTGATCAGGTCCCTTTGGATGGCATCCTGTCCGTCAGGGTGTAAACTGCACCACTCAGTTTGGTGTAGTCTGCAGACTTGCAGAGGATGCACTCAATAGCCATGTCTATGTCATCGATAAAAGTATTAAACAGCATCAGTCCTAGTAAGGACCCCAGAGGGACACCACTTATCACTGACTTTCATCGGGACTTCAAGCCATTGACCACTACTCTCTAGATGTGACCATCTAACCAATTCCTCATCCACCAAACAGTACACCCATCAAATCCATATCTCTCCAATTTAGAGAGAAGCATCACAGGTAGGATCCAGAGCTCATGGGAACTGACTTTATTTGTTGATTTCAGAAAGTTTTATCAGATCCCTATAATTTTTAAATAATAGTAAAAACCCCAAATCTACCATATAACTGAATTTAGGAAAAATAAGATTGAGATTTGGGTTGATTTGCAAGTCTTGAACTTTCAGTAACACAAAATTCATATTTACCGATGCTTGTTCACATTACGTGTAGCACCTCCAGATTGTGGAAACATTGCAATGCATTTACAGGCTTCCTGGCTAACCATGTACAGAACGGTATTTGTGTGACTTTAACTGTATTTTCAAAAGGACTACAGATCTGAGGAGACAATCCTCTAAAACAACTCTGTGAGGAGCAATTTTGTGTTCTTTCTTACTTCATTACACCCATAGGCTTAGCAAAAACTTCGATTAGTTTGATTCAGCATGATGCCAGGATTTTAGTCCACTTCCTGCAGACACAGTCCTACTCTTAATAGATGTTACAGCCACACAGGGAAATTTCTCTATATTCAGAGAAGATCTAAGCAAACACAATAGCAGTAGTTTCATGGGACCCAAGTCAACTTACTTAGGAGCTGAGCAATGCACTCACAATCTCCAAATTTTCATTCTAAGGTAGCAGCAGGCTGAAGGGAACCAAGATGATATGGTAAGACTGAGCTCAGGCTTACCTGTGGCTTTCAAACCATGTGTGGTCATTAGCAGGTCAAGTACAGCTACCACATTGTAGTCATACTCCGTTCTAGTTACTGGAAGAGAAATAAACTGGATCTCTATTGTAGGAGGAAAAAGACATAATCAGGAGCTACTTAATCTGATACTGCTAGATTATCCTGCAACACATGTAAATGATGAGTAAAAACACTGGGACTCCTTGGGAGCCTGATATCTTCCATACTTGCAATGCCCCCTGTAACCTTCATCTTGAATCTCTGTGAGGTGTGCTACGTGTCCTGCTGATTTTGCCCATATGGACATGAAGACGTGGGTTGGAGGATCATGAAGATGAAGTTTGCATCAGCTCTTCTTCTAGCTCAGATGGGCAAATGTAAAATTCACTTGTGTCACAATAAAGGTTCTCACTGACTTCAGTGTTTGCTTTACTGGGACTGTGTCAGAACAACTCACAGGTGGTGGGGATGTACTTACCCTTTGAACGTTTTCTGTCTATTTTAAGCAGTTGTACTTATCTGGTTCAAATGAGTTTAGAAAACCCAGCATGTGGTTTGCAACTAGTTCAGGAGGGAACATGCAAGAGAAACTCCCCAACAATCTGCTCATATATAAATATAGCCTTAATAAACCACAGTTTTGCTGTTAATAACATGCTACTGATGGAAGAAAGGAAAAGTACGGATTCATTATTCACTTCCTTTGTTTTGTACTTTTCTTACTGGAGACTGCTGGAAAAAGAATATTCTGCCAAAAATCTATGCTTCTGCAATGCAATCTGCTGTGGAGAACAAGCTTTAGAGCACTGACAAAGTATGAGGAGGCATATCTAGTAAGGCCTACTAATGTTAATAGAAGGGATGTGTATTCTTTTGGAGGAAGAAAAAAGGCAAAAATAATGACGTTTGCACCTATTTTACTTTCCTGACTGATAAGTCTTGGAGGCAAAAAAGGCATTTTACTTTTAGGGAGAGTTAATAGTCTTTCTTAGATAAGTGATTTAGGTGGAGAAAATGAGGAAGTGACTGTCTTGATATTCAGGCAGAAAACCCCAAAGGTATACTGAGCAGTCAAGGCAAGTAAGAAGCCATGGAGTCTCACTGCATTGCTCATTGATTTGTATGAAGTACTGAGCTCAGTAAGGAGTGAATTTTGAGCCTCTACAAATCTTGTAAACTGTATTTTAGAGACTTGAAAGAGATGGGGAAAAAAGAAAAAAAAAAAAAAGAGAGAGGACCTTTTTTCCTATTCTCTTCCTTAATGCATCAGAAAGATGAACATGTCCTTTCATCTTACAATACCTTCTTGATTACATGACTTTAACAACAGTTTTATTTCCTGTAAATCTCCAGGTACTTTGTGCTGCTCTATGATTTCTTGAACAAAGACACTCCTGCAGTTCTTTCTGTTTGTGCTGCCTTCACTAATGAGTTCTCAGAGGCACATTAACCTAAATAGCTATATAAATGAGAGGTGTTAAAGGAGGTCTCTCAGCGCAGATGGCTTGGAAGTATGCTTAAGAAGCCTGTTTCTCCTCTATTCTTTCTCTTCTCCTTGCATTGAATTTGCTATGCTAGCATTTTTCCAGGGAGAAGGGAGCTACCACTCCCACTAGGTGCCAAGCCTTAACTTGATTGATAGTGGCATCTTTCCTTGCTGAGAAGCACAGTACTCCAAAGTATCATATATGCCCATAAGAATAAAAGTATTTAATCTCTATTCCTATTTTCCTTCACCAGTTCATTGGTAGTGGGGGGCAGAACTGAGCGTTATGAGGGATACAAGCAGGCATCTCAGATTGAATAAGAAAACAGATATCTCTCTGACTTTCATGTTGTTAATTTTCATCAGCACTTGTTTATTCCCCAAATAAAAATGAATTAATGTAAAAAACTCATGTGCAAGTTTCCATGGTAAAGGCAGAGAAACCATTCAACGAGGAGTTGTAAGGCAGTGAATAGACAGAGATTTGTACTCCCCATTCATATCTGAGTCCTATGAAGCAAGGAAGTGAGAGAATTCCTCAGGCAAGACAGGGATGCAGCTAGGTGGCAAAAGATGGCAACTTTCTCCTCATGGAAGGATGCTACTGTATTATTATGCCTCCTTTAACTAGTGGCAGATAATATGAGGGATAGAATGCAGCTGTTTGCAGTGTGCCTAGCAATCACCCATCATCTTTGTATGGTGGTAAATGAGAGGGGAAGCAAAAACAGTTAAAATGGCATCATTGGATAAGAGTTGATATTGAATCTACTGCAGGTGTGGGACATATTTGTTCAGCCCTTTTCTCCATGAAGCAAATCGTTGGCCAAATGCTGGAAAACCATTAGTGGGATGACATTTTGTGTTCATATTGTTCAGTAGCAATGATTTATAAATTACTGTGACCCCACACATAAAGTCCCCTATTGCAAAATACCACCCCAATCTTTCTTTCATTGTGGTTCATAGAAAAGCTCTTATTGGTTTTAACAGGAACTGTATAAAGCCCTGTGATTGTAGTGGGGAGTCAGGAATAATTTATACCACCTACTGATCAAACAAGAGTCTCTGGTGTTTTTCCTTTGTGTTTGGAATAAGGGAACACAGATGACTTTCTATTTAATATAATTTGACTCTAAAAGTGCTGACTGAGGTTAAGATGTGTGGAGTGTTTTGTGGTGTTCTTATTTTATACCGGATAATAGTAATAATAGGAATTATTCATAATATCTGCACTCATTAAGGTCTTTGAAGAAGGATAGAAAACAAGCTACATATTTATGACTTTCTCGAGCAAGTTTATTAAAAATGTTGATCAATAACATTGAACTTTAAGGGAAAATTTCATTAGGTTGTTTAAGAGAACATTTAAGGTTTTCATTAAAATGAATTTATTTCAATTGTATGAACTTCTGTAGTCATTCCATAAAGACTTTGAATTCAGCACATAGCATGGTTGTTAAAAAACAACTCTAAAGAAACCACACAAAGACAAAATCAACAACTTAATCCAGTAGTTTCCCTTGTGGCTTTCTGCACTTCAAAAACATATTACCAGCTCATGAATACTCAATATATGGCCAAAAAAAACCCTTTTTATAAATGTTAGCCTGTCTCAGTGCATCCTGAGTGAGGATGAGAACTGGTATGCAAGCATATAATTCACTGGCCAAGAGTATTGAGAGGTGAGACAGAGCTGTATGAATGATCAGAGGGCTGGAACACCTCTCTGAAAACAACTGGCTGAGGGTTGGGCTTGTTCAGCATGGAGTAGAAGAGACTCCAGGAAGACCTTACAGCATCATTTCAGTACTTAAAGGAGGCTTATAAGAAACATGGGACAAAACATTTTAACAGGGTCTGTTGTGATAGGACAAGAGCTAATGGTTTAAACTAAAAGAGGGAAGATTTAGCCTAGATGTAAAGCAGATTTTTTTTACAATGCAGGGGGTGAAACACTGACAAAAGTAGCCCAGATTGGTGGTGGAGATCCCATCCCTGGAAACATTCAAGATCAGGTTGGATGGTCTCTGAGAAACCTGATCTGGTTGAAGATGTCCCTTCTTATTGCAGGGGGGTTGGGTAGGGTGAATGGTCAAACACAGTGCGGTTCTGATATTTGGCCACTGGTTTAAAAAAATGCTACACAGCTAACTGTAACCTCTTTTGTAAACAAATTAAAATGTTATGTATGAAATAATATCATGCCACAAAAAAACCTATAAAGAAAAATAATATGAATCAAACCTAACACTGGACCTAACCTCGCAACCTAGTTCCTGGGTTTTGCACCACTGTCAGTGAAATCCCCTTGTACAATTGATGGAATATCCTAAAGCTTTGCAGCTTAGAAGAGCCAATATAAACTCCCAATGACCATCGAGGGAAATAATCATTATATGTTTTCCAGTACAAGCTGATTTCTGAGAATGTTTGAGATTGTAGAGACTAGAAATGAGGAGAAGGAACTCATCCAAACACTGAGGTTGGTCAGATACCCATTTGACACTTTATTTCAGTAAAGAACTACAGATGGAATTCAGCAAGACACAGGCATGAAGAAGTGCCG
>JANVCC010000021.1:27693832-27784918 GCA_025345505.1 Todiramphus chloris collaris | reverse complement strand
GAAGGGAAGGGAAGGGAAGGGAAGGGAAGGGAAGGGAAGGGAAGGGAGAATATATTCAAGTCATTTACAAGGTCTTGGTCACATGTTATCTTTCGTCTTCCTTTGACTATGTTCTTAGTTCTCCCTCTTGTAAGCAAATGCATAAAAGCAACCAGGAAATCAATGCCCCATTCCTCCCCCCAGACTAGGTACCAAAATTATATTTTGCTTATCCTCTCAGAGGTTGCTGGATTATTTGAACCACAATGGAATGTGTTAAAAAAGCCTGAGTGACTAGTGCTGTAATACTGAAAAACTGTGTCCTACTATGCATTTCAGTCAGAATTTCTTGATGTTAAAGGGAGAGTATCCAATAGAGTCCAGTTAGTCAGTGTCACTCAGGAAGATGTTGAAAGCTTTTGTTGTAAAATGTGGAAGGGAACTTGCTTCCTGTGTGTTCAGTGCAAGCTCATTATTCACTTTCACCTCCTGAAGAAAAGGAGACTACTACTACCTTGTCTGGTTCTAGTAGAACAGAGGACAGTCTCCTCCCTCCTTTCCAGTTTGAAGAAATACTCCAAATTAAGAGTTTCTCTGCATACCAAGTGTTGTGTAATGACCTTCTTCCTGGGAGGGAGCCTGGCTTCCTGTGGTTTGCAGTCATCTTTGGTTTATGGCTGCTGTGATGCGAGTGTGTGTGCGCTGTCAAAGTGAGCCAAGTGCAAAGTCTGTTCACACTATGTCTTTGGTTTCTCCTCACTGGAAAATTCATGTACAAGTCCCTGGAACTCTAGTGTAGTGCTTCGGAAAAATATTTCTGTAGGCTATTTTCACAGCTGCATGCTCTGTCAGTATGAATCTGATAAAGTCTAGCCCATTTCAGCTTAATGTATGTCTGCATCTTAGACAGTCATATGTATTCAGTAGCTTGTACTGAAAGCAGAATAAGAAATTATTTGAGACTGGAATGCCTAGAATACATTGAAACCTATAGAAACTGATTAAACAACTACTCATAAGAATGCACTAAGTATGTAGCTATCTATTCCCTACAAAGCCAAAGGGAAATATATATCTAGTAGAAAAATTGTTAGTTTCCAAACACATGCTTGAGGAAAGAGATTTCTGTAGCAGAAATTTTAATAAACTTTGTTTTAGTAGTACATAATATTGTAAGCTTAATATGTTCAGGATTAATTGCTATGAATATGTGGGTAGGTTGAAATATTTTCAACTATGTACCTTTCCAGTATCAACTGGGCACTGAGTATGAAACGTAGATGAGACCACTAGCACTGTTATTTGATTCATGCTGCCATTTACCTTGATCTCTACAGAGCAGAACCAACAGTTTGCCCCATCAAGAATATAAGCTCTGGACTTCCTGTCAATATTATCCCATTTACTACTGAATAAAAGCAGATTTCTGACCCTGAGGACAAATGACATAGCACAACCACCATTTAAAATTTCTCTACTCCCAAAAAGGAACCTTCTCCATACTTCTATTGGCATCATTCCTGTGTCTATTCTATATTTCAGACCACTCCCAGACATTGTTCAGCTGGCACAGGCGAAACCATTCTGAAGTTGATGATAATGAAACAATACAGAAAAATGTGTTCCAGGACTCCAATCTATCCTGATCCTGTTTAGTTTACTGGTGTAGACAAATACATCGGGATGGTTTAGGGGAAGGATTGATAGATTCTGACCTTGCTTAGATCATTCTCAATGTCAGTGAAGTTGTGAAGAAATCTTTAAGAGTCACAAAAACACTAATTAGATCAGAACACAACTCGCAGTCCTAGTTTCAAATGCCTCATCTGAAAGTCCTAATGGACACTTAAATATAAACTAGAGATCCAAGCAGCTCCACAGCAACAGCTGAGGAAAGTGAAGGACTTTATTAAGGTCCAATCAATTTAATGTTAAGGCAGCTAGCAGAAAAAGGCTGCATGAATAGCCTGCTAGATGAGCCCACTTCTCCCCACATTATGTACAGCAAGGCAAGGCTAATAACTTAAACATGTTCTCTGTGAAATAAAACTTTCCATGAGAATTTCTTTGTGGATTTAGTCTAAAGTTACTAAAATAACAATTTCTTTTTTATGACTTATCTCTAAGGTAGATAATTGTTTAGAACTTCATCCGGTGACTCCTGAAGGTATCATCCAGCTACCAAACTCATAATTAGCAGCTGCTATTACTGACTGTTATGTTGATCAGAGGCCATTTTTGTGTGTTTCTTGTTTTTTGTGAGAAATTTTAACCACATTTAATTTTCACTCTCTAAATGATTCCAACTTTCTAGAAAAGGGGCACTAAATCCCACTGAAATCAGGACTGCATTGCCCATAGAGTGATAGAATCATAGAATGGTATGTATTAGAAGGGATCTTAAGGACCATGCCGTTCTGACCTCCCTGCCATGGACAGGGACACCTTCCACCAGACCAGGTTGCTCAAAGTCTCATCCAGCCCTGCCCTGAACACTTCCAGGGATGGGGCATCCACAACCTCTCTGGGTAACCTGTTCCTGTGCCTCACCGCCCTCCTTACATGTAACCTAATTCTACCTCCTTTCTGTTTAAAGCCATTACCTGTTGTCCTATCACTAAATGCCCTTGTAAAAAGTTTCTCTCCAGCTTTCTTGTAGGCAACCTTTATGTTCTGGAAGGCTGCTACAAGGTCTGCAGGCTGAACAGCACCAACTCAGATTGTTCCAGGCCTCTGGTCATCTTTTTGTCCCTTCTCTGGATTCAGTCCAGCAGGTCCATGTCCTTCTTATGTTGGGACCCCCAGAGCCCAATGTGGTACTTCAAGTGGGGTCTTTTAAGAGTGCAGTAGAAGGGAAGAATCACCTTCCTTGACCTTCTAGTCACATGAAAAACCATAAATCAAATCAAACAAATGTATGTGCAAAGAACTTTCAGAATATGAGCACAGTAATAGAAATGTAATTAGAGCAAAAATCTTACATCAACAAAATAATAACCTTGATAAAAATGAGACGTAATCTTACAGAACTGTCTGCACTTACAGATTACCTTTCTCTTATGATCTGTGGGGGAAAAAAAATCCTTCAACACTGATTTTCTGAAATCTTAATACAGCTACATTATGCACAGATGAAAGTCCTTTTCTTGGTGAATGGACTTCGATGTCTATCCAAGGAAACACTTTAAGCTATACTGGCAAGAGGTCTGTGGTCACTATAAGCTGTCTTCATGAGAAACGAGAGGGGTAGAGTTCAGAGGAAAGACTATTAGCATAAATCTCTATCAAAAAGATTCTTGGATTTGTGTAGTTACTAAAGGTAGGCAGCACAGACTGCAGAGCAGTTAGATATTCACATTTACCATGTTGGAAAGCTCATGGGGGGGTGGGGGGGGCAGAGCGGGGAGTGAGTACTTTTAAGTATTTTGTATCCAAAATACTAATCTCAGAATAACAAGCACTGGAAGGAATTTAGATAGCACAACTCTGGGACTCTATTTAGTGTTAATGATGGCCCTCTGCAATTACCCATTTTGATACTGTACTTTCAAGATTTTGCCTGTCCTTAGCAGATGCTAATTTTGTGATGTTTTATCAGGGTGACAGTTACTGCTGTCTAGGAAAAATATATTGGTGATTTCCTTTCAGTGAAACAGTGACACTGAAGGACCATTGGAAAATATGCTCTGTATTTCCTTGAAAAATATTTATAATTTACTAGTTGAAGCTTACTGCTAGAAAGATACACAGGGAACGGTGAGTCCTAAGTGGTAATGGGAAAGCTGTGAATTCACAAAGCTTCAGGTGTAATGCTCTGGTTTCAAGATGAAAAGTCCAAATTTTTATTTATTTAGTTAGTTAGTTATACTTTTTTTTTTGGATGGAGGAAGACTTTCTCTTCTTTCTACATTTGTTTAGTAAGTAGGCATCCATTCATAAGCATATATGTACCACATTATTTTGTGCCAGATTTCAATGCCTTTAGTGGCTTTTCATAATGGACAAAACTCCTTGAATGAGTTGTCACTCTACAGAGAATGAAAGGAAATAAAAAAATAAAATCTTTCTTAGAACTTGTCTTCTGGAGTGGCTTTTCGATAAAGGTGGCATCAGAAGATTCATAACAAAGTCCATTTGTCTGCATCCTTAGCATGATGCACAACTCATTTCTTGCTGGAAAGAGCCTCTTCTGGCAGCTGAATCTTATTGTACTTTACAGTTCCTCCTGAGGAATTACTAAACCTCATGGGGGTTTCTCCTAGTGTATTTTTTCCTGTTGCAGGTCTGTAAACATGGGAAATTACTATCAGATACAATGGGCACTGTCAGTCCTCCTGTGCTGCTGATTTCCCATCTTGTAAATGGCTCTGATTAATGTATTTGCTAAAGAGAAAGGGAGGATAATCTCATGCAAAGTTGTTGAAGGATAATCTTACAGGAAGTTAAAAAATATTAATGTTATCTTATTAAAACTAATTTCATATATAGAAGGATATATTTTGCCTAGGGAAAGAATAGATAAAATTAAATTCTATGCAATACATTTAATTGAGTGTCTGCAAATATATTTAAAAATAATAGTACTTAACTATGTTTTACATGTAATGTGACCTGGAGCCACAAACCAAAGTCCTTATCTCAGGCTTTCCCTTTGTTTGTAACCTAGTTTTTATGAGATATTCTTCCAGTGTCATTATACTTTATTGTGTGTCATTGTACACTGGTAAGGACTTCAATCCACAGATTACTCCCACAACATAGTGACAGCTTCAAAATATGTACTTGGTTATTCAGAAAACTTTAATTTATAAATCTGTGTTGTATTTAAAAAGCAATGTAGTGTATAATCTGTAGAATGTTTTCCTGTGCACATATATTGCTGCATGCTGAACTCCTGACCAAAAAATACTCCAAACCAACCTGTTTACCATTTGTTCTGCTACAGTTTTCAATAATGAGGGAATCAATTAATTAAAAGATCAAAAGCACTAAATAGTAGGTCAGTGATGATTTTCCTTTTAAAACATATTTTATATGCTTCTATTTATAAACATAAAATAGCTGTTCATACTGAATCTATCTTTGGGCTTCAAAAGAACAGATACATCTGAAGCCAAATTTACCCTTTTTTTTTTCTTCTTCATTTTTGCCATGCATAATTCTTAAATGAATACCAGGCTCCGTGCTGTAGCAAATTAGAATCCTGTGTATGTGAAGAACATGTAATTGCTGCACATTTCAAAAGAAATGAGCTCTGAGTCTTGCTTGATAAAACCCTGGCAGTGCAAATTGTCTGAAAAAAACCACAAACCTGTAAGGGTGGAAAAGTCTTCAAAAGCCATTTCTGATGTGAAGGGATACATCCCTAATGCTGTTTCTCCTTACCAGCAAATTCTTGTTGACATGGCAAAATTGTGTTACAAATTTTCATACTGTCAAGGTCCATCACCATTCACACCCACACATCATCTTGTCATTCCCAGCTACATTTCTCCCAGCTGCAAACATAGAATCACAGAACGGAAACATCCTATTGCCCCTACTGATACCACACAGTTTAACTCCCCCAGACCCTATTTTAGATAACCCTCAAAACTCCCATTTGCCCAACTCCCCCAAACCAAGACATCAAACTCTTAGCACCTCCTGCACAGCCCACAAAAGATGTTCTCTCTCACTCTCCCATTTCACATCCCACCTCCTCTGCCATGGTTGGTTTGAACCTGAAAATGCAAATGTTGACATTGGTTGAATTTCTTCATTTCTGCAGGATTTAAGTGATACATGGTTCCACAGATGGGTCTGGGAGCTTTTGCCTTAAATAATTTTATCTTCAGAATTTGCTGTGCTGATGAAAGAACAGCTCCATGGTTATTATTACAGATGAGACATTGCTGTCTGGAATGAGCTGCCCCTGTGTCCCAGGTATCAATCCTGTTATTTGGACAGTTGGTCAATGGGTAGGATTTGCACTGGTCCTGGATGCATTTTGCACATTTCTGTACTATAAAGTCATGTTTATTTTCTGAGGGTTTGCAATTCGTCATGTGTTTTTTTTGTAACAATTTTGACTTTTGTATAGTTCTGAATCCTCTCTAAATACTTTGAGCCATTTACCAGACTGGCAAAAAAATACTTTATTTCACTCATATTCCCTCATGTAATTAGTTTTTCCTTTCAGCAGCTTTCTGCTCTGTCTGTGGTTCTCTCTGTTCCTGGTACATAGTGTTATATACTCAGAAAATGAACTAGGAAATTAGCACTCTAGGTATGTTTTTTCTATTTCATTTCTTCTTTCCATCCCTTCATAGAAGTTTTTTTTTCAGGTAAGTCTGTATTACAAATGGAATTTATTATTGGAATTCACTTTATACAGAATTACACAGAATTATCATTGAGGCTGGAATAGACCTCCAAGATCATCAACTCCAGCCTAAGACCTAACATCGCGACACCTATCAAGACCATGTCACTAAGTGCCACATCCAATCTTTCCTTAAACACCACGAGGGATGGCGACTCCACCACCTCCCTGGGTATTCCATTCCAGTGTTTAATGGCCCTTTCCATAAGGCAGTGCTTCCTAATATCTAACCTAAACTTCCCCTGGCGCAGCTTCAGGCCATGTCCTCTCATCCTGTCACTGGTTGCCTGGGAGAAGAGTCCAGCCCCCACCTGCCTACAACTACCTTTCAGGTAGTTGTAGAGAGTGATGAGGTCTCCCCTGAGTCTCCTCTTCTTCAGGCTGAACAACTCCAGTTCCCTCAGTCTCTTCTCATAAGACTTTCCCTCCAGTCCCTTCCCCAGCCTCACTGCTCTCCTCTGGACCCGCTCCAGCACCTCAATATCTTTCTTGAGGTGCGGGGCCCAGAACTGTGCACAGTACTCGAGGTGAGGCCTCACTGGTTGCTTCATTAACCCCAACAGATGTAAAAATTAAAATTTCAAAGATGTAAAATATAACTTAAAAGCTATTTTTTTCCAAGGATATTGTTTTATGGGGAAAACCTTTAAAAGATTACCCATTTAGGATGTTTTTTTCCCTTCTGTTGAAATGCTTAAGCAGTGATGTTGCCTATAAACACCATTCCATGAAGTTATCAACAGATGAATGCCTAGATCCAGTAAAGCATGTGATTCTACAGTTACAGTTTCTCAAAGCCAAGTTTTAAACACAACCACAAATATTTTCTAAATTAAGGACTTCAATGAGCAATGCATAGTTAAAATGCACCGAGAAAAGGTTTCTATAGAACAGTTCTTATTCATGCTTTTTGTAAATTTATTTTTGAGAATCTGAAAGATGATTCTGCTATCTTTGGATTGTCACTGAAGACAAAGGTGCTACATCCCTAAGGTAAAGTGGATGTTACCAGAGAGCACTATTGGTCACTGGATTATGTTGTGTATAGCACTAACCTGGTAAGTTTTAAACCTGGGCCAACAAGCATTCTCTCAAAAAACTCCTGGACTTAGTTTGGAATATAAGGACTATTACATTATTGTCAATTACTTTTGAAAGCGACCCATTTCAGAATGTAAATGTGTTTGACATGAACATGGACTGATCCATATTGTTGCACTTCATGGCAGAAGATTGCCCCAGACCTATTTAATATATAGCATGGAAGCCTTACTTAGCCTTGCCTTAGAAGTGTTTGGATTTAATCATAATTTTCAGAGATCTAAATAAATTCTGTTCAACTTAATTCTATCAGGAATGAGAAATTTTTAAATATTTTTTTTCTATAATGTAACATTGCATAATCAGTCTCTGAATACTTCCTCAAATTTCACATGGTTATTACCTAATCACAAGTTCAGCCCTACTTGCAGATATTTTTGTATAAATGCTCTTAGTTTTGGTGTGGGATCTTTTTTACAGAAATACATCAGCAAAGAAACACTTGTGTGTATGCATATTTGTATAGATCCATGTCTTATTTTTTCTTCCTGCCCAGTCTTTGCAAAATTACAGATCACACTGATCCTCCCTCTAGAGGTGCAGTGCACAAACTATGATTTTAAGTGCATTAGGACCTTACATTTCTTGTGGGACTTTCAGTATTATCATGAGCTTCTAGCCAGAATCAGACATGAAAATATTCCCACACTAAACCAAGCTACAGAAAAGCTTTACCAAGATCCACATGGATAGCAAATCTTCAGGTTGTTCACAATCCCCTCTGCCCAGTCAGCTGAAAACATTGGCACATTTGGGCAGCAGTGAGAGGCAGGGAGGTAAAAAGCATGGGGAAGCAGCAGCACCAAGGATACCACACATTTTATCAGCTATTGTTAGGTAAGCTTATTGTGAACCATGCCTCTTTTTATTTCATCACTGTGCCTTATCTGCCATCCACCTGTCCCTCTTCATTTTCCTTCTAGCAGGGCTGGTGCTTATTTCCCTTTAACTGTTTTCTCTCTGTGCCATGGACCTTTTTATGAGTAACTCAGTGCTATGTCATCCTCCCTTCCCTCACTTTTTTTTTCTCTGGGCTGAAATCCTTCTAAGGTGTCCCAGATTCTCCTCATCCCCAGAGGCAGGGGCACCTGTCATGGACTCTGTCACTGCCCTTGTTTCATTAAGACTGGACCAGACCAGTTGTCAACTCAGTCCCCAGTACCAAATGTCTTATTTGATGGATCATCTTGCCTCAATTCTTTCCTCCCTAGTAATAGCATTCCTTACTCTCTTCTTAGATGAGGAGCTGTGAGTATTGCCTTGTTTGATTTGCTATTCCTCTTATTCTGTATTCATCCTCTCCTCTCCTTTCTATCCCAGAGGAAACTTGAGTCCTTCCTTCCCCAAACCATTTCCTCTTCCTGTTCCGTAACATTATCATTTGTCTGCAAAATACGGTATCATTCCATTCCGTTCTATCAAGAGAGTGGCAGGAGTTACTTTGAATTTCAGGCTGGCCTTATCAGGCATGAAACAAATGACTGATAGTTGGAGCTGCAGATAGTCATAGAAGTGCTTTAACCTGGGGTAGTGCTAAATAGATGGCAAGGAACGCACACACACCCCCTTTTCCATCTCTCTCTTTACATGCATCCAGTCAATAGTTTTCTACCCATAAATTATTAGAATAGTCCCTAAAAATCTGGATGGTATTGAATAGCATGAGTAAAGAAGTAGATAAACTGACAGATTTGGTTTTTTTAAATGACTGAAAACTCCCAAACTGATGCAAGTAGGGCTATCCTAATTATTTTCATCTTTTCTGAAATTGCTCTTTTTTTTTTTTCATAGTGCATGGTATAGCCACTTTGAAGATATAACTAAATTAATGCCTTTCTCTACTGTTTTTCCTTCCCTTTGGCTGGCCAAAAGTTTGTAACTGAAGAGTTCAACCACTCATCACAGAAAAGTGGTTTCAGAATTTGTTGAACCATATACTGTCTGAGATAAAAGTGCGTTTCATCAAAAAAATACAAAATATGACAGGAAAAGAGACAAAAAGAACAAGAGACCAAGAAGATAATCTTCAGCTCCTCTCTTAGAGGATTCCTATATGTTTTCTAGAAGTTTTTTTTAACCAGTGGTATTTTGATAATGATGGTAAAATTTGCTGCACTCGGTTAATCCTCCGATTATGTATAAAAGAGCAATACTACATGCTTTAGGTTAATTAGAGCATAATTCCCCAAGCAACCTACATAGGCACTGGCACTAAAATGAAAACTTTAAGCTGGTTGGCTGATTTTAATGCTGCTTTGTCATTTACCATCTGTCAAAAACCAAACTAGTAGTCTATTCTGTTTGCTTCGAACCTCTTGCAGAGATAACACTCACTGGAGAAACACATGGTTTCATCAGGAAGATTTGAATCATCACCCAGTCTTATGGTTTTGCACAATGCTAAGTACCACCACATGCAGGGTAGTGAGCACTGTAACATAACATTTGGTCATGAGATTTCTTCACACTTTTCTAAATTGGATGTGTTTAATAGTTTTCTGTAATTTTCGCACATCTATGATAAACAGGCAGCAGTCTGTGCTCTATTTAGTAAGTTACATTGCTTTTCCTTCAGTACAAGCCCTTGCTCAGAATCCTGCACGAGCAGGGCATATTTAATACTTAGGCAAACTGCCTGCAATAAAACTATTTTGAGCTCTCTTGTAGATGATCTGCCCTTTAGATTAGTTCGGGTTCACACAGCTGCACAGCGAATAGAAATATTTCACAGCTCAATAAATGGGGCAGCTGGTATTTTGATTCATCTCAGAGCAATTTCACTGTGAATCAATAAAGTATGGTGCTCGTTTTGAACAAAGGAGCACGTTTGATGGGATATCATCATTGTCATCGTGGTCAGCTTCTAGCATCCTAGAGATGAATGAGTGTGTCTTTCAGAGTCTTACCTCTTCTTATCTTAATGTACACATTGACATTTTACTTCCCTATCAGACATTAGCTCAGAAGCATTTACAACAAAACAAACAAATAAACAAACAAAACCAGAAAAAAAGGAAAAAGAAAAAAAGGAGAAAAAGAAGTATTGCTTATATGTAAAAAAGATATCAGTTGAGGTTTCCCTTGTTTCCTGAGAGGATTTACCAAATAAGCATACCAAACAGTATCACCACTCCAGAGGTGCCTCACTGCTCTGGAATCAGATTTCCATTTTATTTTTTAAGTTTAGTAGTACTAATCTTGCTGCTCTTTACTCTGTTTTTAACTTGTTTGTTCTGCCCTTGCCGGTATGACTGTATTAGTTGTTGTTTCAGTCCAGTGGTCTCTGAAATAGGGCTCTAGTCTGTGTCAAGAGTCTTACCTGGCACTTTTGTCCATAGAAATTATTCTTAAATATTGTTTTTCTTCTTCTGTTTTCTTTATGTCAGTGGTATTTCCTATCTTTTCTGTGAGATGTTTCTTGAAAGGCTATTGGCAGCATTTATTTGAGAAATGCAATGATAATTCATTTATTTTTTGGAGATGGAAAGATGGAACCAGGCATCATGTCTCTAATAAAACACCATTTGAAGGCCTTTGAAGGTCATATCTCTGTCTATTCAAGCCCAAGACAACATTTCCTTTTAGATTTTTTTTTTTTAATTTGTCTTTTCCTTCCTTTGTTCCGTTTGATTTAAATAGGCTTTTCTTGTATATTTTTCTCAACCTATTTTCACTGATCATAATTTCCATTAGTGCATAATATAGCTAAATCAGTAACTCTGCTTCTACAATAATGTAGTGTTCACTCATGTGATCTCTTTTCAGCCTGGAATGCTCAGCACTTGTTTTTACTCCAAAGTTGTTTCCTTTTGCTAAAATAGAAATTTGTTCATCCTTCAGAGGTAAAACAGAAGAACCTGCTGTTAAAAATCATAAGACTATGCTTCACAGGGAACAGCTAAACAGTGAAACTTTGCATGTAGCTAAGGATTTTTCTTCTGGAAACAGGAGTTCTAATTTCTTATTTCATACAATTGCTCATATCACATACTTTGCAAAAATATCTGTATAGGTCAAATTTTATCTTTTGTTTTAAATCTTAGCCTTTCAAACCTGGTTTTCATGTTGAGTTAATACCTTCTCTCCTCAGCTCATTTAATGGCTTGTCTCCCAGCAGATCTATGACTATTTTTTGAATACTGTGTCCATCACTCCCATCCCAAACAAGAGGAGAGATGACTTTTGACCACTGATGATGGTATACCTAAAATAAACTGTACATGGAGGCAGTAAGCCTCATTTTCTGTTCCAAACTCTTGAAGAAGCATATATATGCATTGTGACTCCCCCATGCATTGTGACTAGTTCTAAAAAGAAAAAAAGGAGAGTAATTGTAATTGGTGACTCCCTTCTCAGAGGAACTGAGGGCCCCATATGCCGGCCAGACCCACACCACAGGGAGGTCTGCTGCCTCCCTGGGGCCAGGGTCAAAGATATTACAAGGAAACTTCCCAGTCTGGTACAGCCATCAGATTACTATCCCTTGTTGGTTATTCAGATTGGTAATGATGCCACAGCGGGAAGCCTCAAAACAATTAGAAAAGACTTCAGGGCCCTGGGGAGATCGCTTGAGGGCTCAGGAGCCCAAGTGGTGTTCTCCACCATTCCTTCAGTGGCAGGAAGACCCACCTGATTAATACGTGGCTGAGAGGCTGGTGCCACCAACAAAATTTTGGGTTTTTTGAACATGGGGAGCTTTATGCTGCACGGGGTCTGCAGGGAACAAATGGAGTTCATCTGTCTCCAAGGGGGAAAAGAATCCTTGTATATGAGCTGTCTGGGCTCATTGAGAGGGCTTTAAACTAGGTCCAAAGGGGGAAGGGGATAAAACTGGACCTGCCAAAGTTGAGCAAAAGGGTGGCAGGTCATTGTTGGGCAAGAAGTCACTAGCCCGGCTCTAGTGCATTTACACAAATGCATGAAGCATGGGCAACAAACAGGAGGAGCTGGAAGCCATTGTGAAGCATGTCCGCTATGATGTAGTCTCCATTGCAGAAACATGGTGGAAGTTCTGCAATGGATGAGTGGAGTTCTGCAATGGATGGCTATAAGCTCTATAAGTGGAATAGGCAAGATAGAAAGGGCAGTGAACGTGGCTCTCTATGTTAAAGAGTGATTTGAATGTGTAGAAGTTAATAAGTGTGATGGACCAGTTGAATGTTTATGGGTTAAGTTGAGGAAGGCCAACGAGGTAGATGTCCTACTGGGGGTCTGTTATAGACCACCCAACCAGGATGAAGAGGTTGATGAATTATTCTATGGACAACTGGCAGAAGCCACTAAATCGCAAGACCTTGTTCTTGTGGGAGATTTCAACTTGCCAGACATCTGCTGGAAATATAACACAGCAGACAGGAAACAGTCCAGGAGGTTCCTGGACTGTGTGGAAGATAACTTCCTGACTCAGCTGGTAAGTGAGCCCACCAGGGGAGGTACCTTGCTGGACTTGTTGCTCACAAACAGAGAGGGACTGGTGGGTAATGTGGTGGTCGGAGGCCGTCTCGGGCTTAGTGACCATGAAATGATAGAGTTTTCAATTCTTGCCCAAGTAAGGAGGGGGAGCAGCAAGACTATTACCATGGACTTCCGAATGGCAGACCAGCCTGTTTAGGACACTGGTTGAGAAAGTCCCTTGGAGTACAGTCCTAGAGGGCAAGGGGGTCCAGGAAGGCTGGACTGTTTTTAAAAAGGAACTCTTACAGGCCCAGGAGCAAGATGTCCCCATGTGTTGTAAGACAAACAGGCGGGGAAAACGACTGTCCTGGCTAAATGGGGAGCTTCTGGCGGACCTTAGGAGGAAGAGGAGAGTCTACCACCTTTGGAAGAAGGAGCAGGCTACTCAAGAATAGTACAGGGATTTAGTTAGGCTATGTAGAAAGAACATTAGGGGGGCAAAAGCTCAACTAGAACTCAGCCTGGCCACTGCTGCAAGAAACAATAAAAAGAGTTTTTACAAATATATTAATAACAAAAAAAAGAACTAGGGAGAATCTCCATCCCTTACTGGATGCAAGGGGGAACATTGTTATCAAGGATGAGAAAAAGACTGAGGTACTTAATGCCTTCTTTGCCTCAGTCTTTAATAGTCAGTCTGGTTATCCTCATGGCATTCAATCCCCTGAACTGGAAGATAGGGATGGAGACCAGAACAGCCCCCTCATAGTCCAGGAAGCAGTAGGTAATGATCTTCTAAGCCAACTAGAAACCCACAAGTCTA
Source organism: Todiramphus chloris collaris (assembly GCA_025345505.1). Taxonomy (NCBI): domain Eukaryota; kingdom Metazoa; phylum Chordata; class Aves; order Coraciiformes; family Alcedinidae; genus Todiramphus; species Todiramphus chloris. The sequence goes on along the minus strand of JANVCC010000021.1, from coordinate 27,771,257 downwards.
TGGGGCCAGATGGGATCCACCCGAGAGTGCTGAGGGAATTGGCAGAGGAACTTACCAAGCCTCTCTCCATAATTTATCAGCAATCCTGGTCAACTGGGGAGGTCCCAGATGACTGGAGACTTGCCAATGTGAAACCGTTCTATAAGAAGGGCAGGAAGGATGATCCAGGGACCTACAGGCCTGACCTTGGTCCTGGGAAAGATTATGGAACAGTTCATTCTGAGGGTGATCACACAGCAAGTGCAGGACAATGGGGGGATCAGGCCCAGCCAACATGGGTTCATGAAGGGCAAGTCCTGTTTAACCAACCTGATCTCCTTCTATGACCAGGTGACCCGCCTAGTGGATGAGGGCAAGGCGGTGGATGTTGTCTACCTGGACTTCAGGAAGGCATTTGATACCGTTTCCCACAGCATTCTGCTGGAGAAGCTGGCAGGTCATGGCATAGACAGGAGGACTCTTCGCTGGGTTAGAAACTGGCTGGATGGCCGAGCCCAGAGGGTGCTGGTGAACGGAGTAAAATCCAGTTGGCGACCAGTCACAAGCGGTGTCCCTCAGGGCTCAGTTTTGGGACCCATCTTGTTTAATATATTCATCAATGACCTGGATGAGGGAATTGAATGTACCCTCAGTAAATTTGCAGATGACACAAAATTAAGCGCAAGTGTTGATCTGCTTGAGGGTAGGAAGGCTCTGCAGCGGGGTCTGGACAGGCTGGAGAGATGGGCTGAGCTCAATTGTATGGAGTTTAACAAAGCCAAGTGCCGGGTCATGCACTTGGGTCACAACAACCCCCAGCAATGCTACAGGCTTGGGAAGGAGTGGCTGGAGAGCTGCCTGGTGGAAAAGGACCTGGGGGTGTTGGTCAATAGCCGGCTGAACATGAGCCAGCAGTGTGCCCAGGTGGCCAAGAGGGCCAATGGCATCCTGGCCTGGATCAGAAACGGTGTGACCAGTAGGAGTAGGGAGGTGATCATACCCCTATACTCAGCACTTGTGAGACCGCACCTTGAGCACTGTGTCCAGTTTTGGTCACCACAGCACAGGAGGGACATCGAGGTGCTGGAGCGAGTGCAGAGGAGGGCAACAAAGCTGGTGAAAGGGCTGGAAAGCATGCCCTGTGAAGAGCGGCTGAGGGAACTGGGTTTGTTTAGTCTAGAGAAGAGGAGGCTGAGAGGAGACCTTATTGCCGTCTACAGCTACCTAAAAGGAGGTTGTAGCGAGGCTGGTGTTGGTCTCTTCTCTCAAATTAATAATGATAGGACAAGGGGAAATGGAGTCAAGTTGTGTCAGGGAGGTTTAGATTAGATATTAGGAGGAAATTCTTCACTGAGAGGGTGGTTAGGCACTGGAACAGGCTGCCCAGGAAGGTGGTGGAGTCACCATCCCTGGAGGTGTTTAAAGAACGATTAGATGTGGAGCTTGAGGATATGGTGTAGTGGTTAGAGAAATGATAGGACAAAGGTTGGACTTCATGACCCTGGAGGTCCTTTCCAACCATAATGATTCTATGATTCTTTCCAACCATAATGATTCTATGATTCTATTCTATATTGTAACAGACTAGCAGTGCATCTCTTAGAAAAATTATGAAAAAGAGCAAACATTTTTCATGGAGCCATGTTCCCTTCCATTCTAGGAATTTGTGGCAGGGCGTTGAGTCATAAGGAGCCTATTGGCTTATAGTAAAAGTTTGTCAGTGAGATAGCCAAAAGGGTTTTTTGTCTTAGTGCATGATGTTCACACCCATGTTTTCTATTTTACCAAACTGTGGGATGGATTTAGCCTGTGGATTTTAGTGGCCATTGAACACAAGTGGAATGTGGTGTGCCCATTTTTCTTATCTGGATTGTGATTTCTTTACACCGACATAACAGAGTTCTGTTAACCTTGTTTTGCTGGTAATTTCATATAACAGTGATTCTATCAAAGAGCAAGCAAAAATATTGAGGAAAATAAAATGTGTTTAATGTATGGAGGGATCTTTATTTAATATATTTTTAGCAACTCAGAAAAGGTTTGTTTTATTTCTCAAAGGCCCTTGCAGAGTAACTTTATTTGAATGTTGATATTCCCCGTACACCAAACATTTTTCATCTTCCAGAAATCATTTTGAAGACACAGTTAAGATGTTCTTACAAGAGACAAACAGTTCTGTTACAGGAGTAGCCAACAACAAAGAGAATGATATTTTGAAGCAATATATAGGAGGTAGGGAACATTCATTTAACTTGCTGCTAAAATAAATGGAAGCTCTTGGGATTTTCCCTTTCTCTGTGGTTTTACAGTGGGAAGCAAGACCAAGTATCTCAAAGTTATTTGGATGCCCATCTGTCCCTAAAGGCATATAAGCTAGATTTCTTGGCAAATAACATTCATGTTACAGTGATAATCTATTGGCAGATACAAAAAAAAAATACTGTGTTTGGCTTTGTACTCTTCTATCTCAGACCTGTGGAGGAGCTTTTGTGCCCAAGAGTTTTCCACATTTCAGCTGGATAAATTTTATCTTTCTGCAAATCTGTAAATAGCTACATTCAAAAACTTAAGTCCTTGAAATCCTCCTCCACTCCTCTTCAAATTCTGCATAATTCTGGGTATGCCCACAAGCATATGGTTCTACTTTTTGACGAGGTATCTGCAAATATATCTCTGGGAGCACCCAGAGTCACTTGCATTTTGAGGTGTAGGAAATGTGTTACTGAGGACAAATCCATAGAGGTCCTACGAATTAGAGGAGTGAAGTAGGAAATGGAAGACAGCTTCATGTCTTGGCTTTTCTCACTTTGTTGGGATGTGGATTCTCTGTTTCCAGCTCCCTGGAGAGCAACACAAAGCCACGAAACAGACTAAATACCTTTTCTTTCTCTATTGTTACATCTGTGTCACTCTGGAGAGAAATGCAGGATGCAAAGGCCAAAAGAAAGCAATTGACAAGACAACATAATTCTATCTGAAGGGAACAGAAGGGAGGAGGTCACCAAGGGGAGGGAAAGACATGTCCTCTATTCTGATTTCCATTGCTCAATCTTTTAAGCACCACTTGTTGAACATTCATTTGAGTTACTACCAATATCTCTGCTACATCAGAAATTCTGGCTACTTTAGTGGGCTACAGCACCAATAGATCTCATCATCAAAAGTCAATGTAGCCATCCTGACAGTGGTTCTGGAGCCAAAGGATATGGCTGTAAAGTGCTCTGATCTTTCATGACTGACCAGTACCACCACTTCTGATTTGAAATGAGTTGAGCCTTGGCAGCTGTTCTTCACTTGTGATATGACCTCATCTAGTGTGCAGACCATTGTTTCTAAGTTGTTGACAGTAGTACAAAAATTTTTATAGAAGATATTTTAGTACAGAAAGGGACATGTTAAGAAAGAGTCTGGAGAAGTTTCTGGAAAAAGCAGGTATCAACACTGACATTGCTGTGGGAGAGAAAGGCACAAGATTTCAAGTCTGAGGAGTAGATTCACAGAAGCGTTTAAACACATAAATATACCTGTTTCTGTGTTTCAGTGGTGCTATTGTTGTATCTCAAATAATATTTAGTGTTGAATTTTGCTGTGTGTACTTTAGACCATCATGTTGCCATGTGCATGTCACAGTTTAGACCTGACATTGCATTCACTGTGTACCAGGGAAGTCTTAGCTGCACAATGAATCAAATCCAGGTTCATAAATAGCCCAAAGATAAATTCTTGGTACATGTTGCTATAATTAAAAATGAACACATATGGCCATTATAAAACAATTTTAGCTACCCTTAAAATATAATGGGATTTCCTTCCCAACAAGTCTCCAAGAAATACACTTTATTTTAAACTCTGGACTACAGTTTATCAACCCTGAATTTGTTTTTAAAAGTACTATTACTCCTGAGGAAACAGAAAAAGTAGTGATCTTCAGAAAGAACATGGGAATGTTACAGTGGGCTTTTTCCCACTGTCCAAAGTCTAAGGTATAGGAAATTACTGTCTACTGTAAAGAGACCAAATGTATGATCTGTATAACAGTCAACCAAATACGCCCTTAACTGCCAGCACTTCTTGGGGAGAGAGAGAGAGGGAGCTGCTTGGGACAACTTCAGTGGAAAAACAATAGGGTTTTTTTCAGGGATTTTTTGTTGTTGTTGTTGTTTATTAGTAATCATAGAAGGTAAAATCAATCAAATAACATTAATTCTGTGAACATCTGAAAAGTAATGGCATAATGTAAGTATGTGTTACATTATTTTTTCCTTGAGCTCTGTCACCTTTCTAATTCCTTTCCTATTTTCATGTGGTATAGTAAAATACATATTTTAAGGGTATTTTGCCTCTCATTCACAATCTTCTTTGAAAATTTAATTTTGCTAATTTTAGCTATTTATCATCTTAATACAGGCTAGTAGATGTCTGTATATAGAACCTTAGCCAACATTTTTGAAAAAAAACTCTGCAGGCATAATGAAAAAATCCCAGACTGAGTGAAATGGTTCTTCAGAATTGAAATACAGTAAAAAAATATAGGCAGAAATAAATCCCCAAGTTGTTCTTTTGCAGGCTGTCAGATGTGGTGTGTTTTAAGGCTACGGTGGCAGGTAACAGGAAAGCTACCCAGGGGGTTTCTGCAGGTATTCCTTTCCTCCACATGCCCCTCTGGGGCTGTCCCCCTCCATTCTGCTGAGTTTCAGGCCAAGTGGTTATTCTGTAAATGTTTGTTGTAGGTTTCTCTTCTCCATCTAATTCCTGTCTGTTTTATGTTCTTTTTGAAGGGTAGAACACATAGCAATTATTTCTTCACTTGTAACTACTGTTGGAGGCTGGAAGTCTCTCCTCTCCAATACAACACATTTAGTGAGAAAAAGAGAGAGAGATGTGTAAGCAAAAGAAAAAATGACAGAGAAGTAGGCAGTGAAAGAAAAAGGGACCTTGAAGGTCTTCACATCTTAAGTTCAAATTGTGCTCCAAACTTTTTAAAAAATCCTTGCTAAAAAGGTTCCATAATCTCCCTCAGCAATCTATTCCTCCACTTAAGAATATTCTCTTAGAAATTTCTTCAATATCCAACCTAAATTTCCTTCACTTAAGTTTTAACTTTTTATTTCTTGTGCCATTACCGGTGGATATGAAGACAAGTTTGTTTGTTTCTTCACAGATCTGAGAAATATAGAGAATATGATTCTGTATTTTCCTTCATTCTTCTCTTTGCTACACTAAGCCAAAGTCTATTTTTCTAAGCTTTTTCTCGAAAATCTCATTTCCTAGGCTTCCAATTATTCATGAGACTCTCCATCACAATATGTTCAGAATTGGCCTATGTCTTTTCTGACTGTGCAGACCCCCCCTTTCAGCAGCCCTGAATCTTATAGAAGGGCTGCTTCACTCTTTAACTCAATTCACAGCCCCATCAGCATAAATATCAGTAGTTTCACTAGAGGGGTGAGATTTGTCTGACCAAATGCAGATATCTAAATCTGATCTGGTCACCCAGGCTCATTTGGGTAAGGGAAATGGGCAGTTCTGAAGTGTGATTTAAGTCATGCAAAAGGAGATGTCTACATTTTGTGTGAGACATAAGAGGAAAGAGACTTAAAAGTTCCTATTTTTAACTTCAACTATACATGGATCCTAGAGCTAACTTACCAGTTGCCTAGCAGTCAATAACAGGAATGCATAGCATCATATGTTTGGAAAACCACACAGGTTAGGTCAGATTTTTGCTGATTTCCCATGCATGCTTAAAGAGAAATAGGCAACACTTTCTTCAGGAATTTCATATTTGCCTTGAAAGAGATGGTTAACCTTCAGAAGCTATGCAGGCATTCACTGGGGCATAGGATGTTATTGTAGGATTGAACATCTCTTTAGGATATTAAAATCAAAGAGAGAGCTAGGGGACAGAGCTAGGTGAAGCAGCTAAGATGTATCATGAATTAATTTTTCCAATAGCTCTGCAATTTGGCACATATATGTCACCTTCAATATGTGATGTCTGTTTCATCTGTAATATGCACGTAATTCTTTATACTGCCATAAATTCTTTTAACACCTGAAAATGCTTTCCTGGTAAACCTAATTCTCCCACTGGGAGAAGTGGCAAAATTCACACTGACTTGAATAAAAACCAATAAAATGCAGAATAAGGGAACAGGGCTTAAATCAAGAGTCTAAACCAATTAGGTATTTTCATGGTTGGCCTTTGAGCTTCTAAATATAATGCCTATTGTTCTGTTTTCAAAGGCACCAATCATGTCAACCTCGATGATTCTCTCAGCCTTTTTCATGCCAGCACTAAGGACTGTTTTTTTCTGTTCTGAGGCTTCAGCCAAGCACCGTCATGTGTCCTTCCCATGTGTTCCACTCTTCCCTTCAGCCATCAATGTTCTTAGACTCTCTTTTCTAATCAAATCTTTTAATAGATGATAAAGGGGATGAACATATGCAAATTATCTTAGTGAAGTGGATACTAAATATCTGAATCAGCAACATAACTTCCAACTACCGCGCTAATTAATCTCTTATTTATGACTTATTGTCAACTGTACATTTTTGGAGTGCTGACAGCTATAGCTGGCATCCAGCAGTAAATAATGTTTCAATGGTCTCTTACAGACTTGCATGCAGTTTAAAGTTGTGAATTACTCAAAATAAGATACCATAATGTATAAACACAGACAGATACATTTTTTTTTGTTCCATCTTAATCACTTATTTTTGCTTTTTTTTTTATTTGGCTACTTCTGTATTGGAAAATTGGAAGCGTAGAATATAGTGCTCATTTGTCATGTACTTAAACACAACCTAAGTTGTTGGACTTTGCTGAACATATCTACTAAACAGAAATGTTTGTCAGAAGTATCCTCATTACTCAGCAGTCAATGCCATTCACTACCTTAGGCCAAATTAGTTCCCTGGGATGATAGGCAATTAGGTAGATTCCCAGTGCATCTGATTAAGTGTAGAAAGTTACTTATGAATCACTGCAGCATACTTTGCTCACTAAACTTTCAGCCTTCTGCAATTTCCTTCTCATTCCATGGAAATTACTCTCAGTGAGGCAATTGAAAACTGTGAAGATAATGTGCATTAGAAATATGGCAGATTAGATTAGGCAGATCTTTCCTGACCAAACTGAAATAGATGATAACCAACTCAAGGACCTTGAAACTGATTTGCAGGGAGTCCTAAAATTGTTTTACTATGTTGTTAATTATCCTCTAGTAAAACTGTTTCAAGTATACAATTAGAAAATGGTCATAGCTGAAACATTCTTCCTAGCTCTTCTTACTGTCTCTGTGTACAGCACAGTTCATGACAGGCATTCAAAACTAAATTTTTAAAAGAAATTAGTCTCTTAGTTGAACATATTTAAACCTATTTGAACTAGAGATGCAACAAAGAAGGCCAAGGCCCTCTTGGAACTAACTCCAAGGAAGTAAAGGAGAATAAGAAGGTCTTCTTTAAATACATCAGTGGTAAAAGGAAGACTAGGGAAAATGTGGGCCCGCTGCTGAATGAGGTGGGAGCCCTGGTGACAGAGAATGCAGAGAAAGTGGAGTTACTGAATGCCTTCTTTGCTTCAGTCTTCCCTGCTAAGACCAGCCCTCGGAAATCCCTGACCCTGGAAGTAAGACAGAAAGCCTGGAGGGAGGAAGTCTGTCCACTGGTCAATGAGGATTGGGTTAAAAATCACTTGGGTAAACTGAACACACACAAATTCATGGGCCCCAATGGGATACAGTCATGAGTGCTGAGGGAGCTGGCTGATGTTGCTCTACCACTTTCCATCATTTTTGAAAGATCATGGAGAACAGGAGAGGTTTGTGAGGACTGGAGGAAAACCAATGTCACTCCAGTCTTCAAAAAGGGCAAGAAGGAAGCCTCTGGTAATTACATACCAGTCAGCCTCACCTCCATCCCTGGAAAGGTGATGGAACATCTCATTCTATAGATCATCTCTAAGCACATGGGAGAAAAGAAAGTTATCAACAGTAGCCAGCATGGATTTACTAAAGGGAAGTCGTATCTGACTAATCTGATAGCCTTCTATGATGGTGTGACTGAATGGGTGGATGCAGGGAGAGCAGTGGATGTTGTCTACCTTGACTTCAGCAGGGCTTTTGACACTGTCTCCCGTAACATCCTCATGGGTAAACTCAGGAAGTGTCAGTTAAAAGAGTGGATGGTGAGATGGGTTGAGAACTGTCTGAACAATAGAGCTCAGAGGGTTGTGATTAGTAGCACAGAGCAGCTGGTGATTGTAAGAAGTGATGTTCCCTAGGGGTCAGTACTGGGTCCAATATTATTCAACATCTTTCTCAATGACCTGGATGAAGGGATAGAGTATATCCTCAGAAAGTTTGATGATGGAAGGAGTGACTGATACACTGGAAGGCTGTGCTGCCCTTCAGTGAGATCTGGACAGACTGGAAAGCTGAGCAAAAGGGAACCAAATGAAGTTCAACAAGGATAAGTGTATAGAGTCCCACACCTAGGGAGGAATAACATCATGCACCAGTACAGGTTACAGGTAGACCAGCTGGAAAGCAGCTTCACGGAGAAGGACCTTGAAGTCCTGGTGGATGGTAACTTATCCATGGGACAGCAATGTGCCTTTGTGGCCAAGATGGCCAATGGTATCCTGGGATGCATAAATAATAGTGTGGCCAGCAGGTTCTCCTTCCCCACTACTCTGCCCTAGTGAGACCTCACCTGGAGTATTATGTCCAGTTATGGTCTTCCCTATGCAAGAGAGACAGGGAAACCCTAGAGACAGTCCAACAGAGAGCTACAAGGATGATTGAGGTACTGGAACATGTCTTTTGAGGAAAGGCTGAGAGAGCTGGGGCTATTTAGTCTGGAGAAGAGAAGACTGAAAATCTGAAATATATGAAGGGAGGGTGTCAAGTAGAAGGGGTCAGTCTCTTTTCAGTGATGCCCTGTGGTAGGATGAAGGACAATGGATACAAACTGGAACACAGGAAGTTGCACTTCAACATGAGAAAAAGCTTGTTTACTGTGAGAGTGACACAGCACTGGAAGAGGCTGCCCAGACAGGTTGTGAAGTCTCCTTCTCTAGAGACTTTCAAAACCTGCCTGGATGTGTTCCTGTGTGGCCTGCACCAGGTGATCCTGCTTTGGCATGGGGGTTGGACTCGATGATCTCCAGAGGTCCCTTCCAACCCCTACTGTTGTATGATTCGATGCCAGAATTAAACTGTTAGCTGACAAGAATCGCTCCTACAAACATGTAATCATCTCTCTCAACACAGAAACATGACAATTCCTAATTTTTATCACTTGGTAATTATAATGACAGAGTTGTAAGTTGGGTGGGTAGGGACAAAATGGTGAAACAAGGTGAGAGAACTATTCTTATGAAAAACATTTCACAGAAAGCTGCTGTGTTACAATAGTAACCACTGTTGTTTAATAATATCAACATACACTTTCATTAAAAAAGGTAATAAAATAATTGAGCATGTTATAAATGTTTATTAGCTAAATTAACAGCATTTACTTTTCCAAAATACAGAAGGAAAAGATGAGTTGCTGAACTAAGCAAGCAGGCTTTGTAAGTAGGGTAACTGTATATCCTGCTGTCCTTCAAATGACAATGCTTTTCCAAAACATCCATATCACTGTTTATTCAATTTCTTTAACAAACCTTTGTCTTTTTGTAATTTGCTTGTGCATGGATTATGATTTTTTCCAAATGATATGTTTCTTATAGCTTTTATTTTATCAAATATTTCTTGGCTTGTGTTTTTGACAGGAAAAGGAAAAAAAAAAAAGAAAGAAAAGCTTGTTTTCAAAATTAAAAGTATTTAGATAAAATCAAATTGACAGGTTTTTTTTTTTTTTTCTCTTGGTACTCAACATCATGGTGAATTTCTCCTTTGAAATAAACTTCATCTTCCCATACTATATCCAAATAGCATTTTTCTATGAATTGAACAACAGTTGTAGATGGAAATAAAACCTTTTCAGTGAATCACTGCATCTCGGCTTTCTCCTAAAGCAACTTATGTCTTACCCAGTTTCCAAATCAAAGACACTTGCTATATCAAGTACTGGATCCAAACCCCCAGGCACTTTGTCAAGACGTATGTTTGCCTTAGAGGGTTTTTCATTGCTATGAAAAGTGGGCAAGCAGAGAGCATTTACTAACAGAAAGCAAATGTTGATCTTCTATTCAAACAGGCTGTCAGGAGACTGTTTCTATCTCCTTACAAGAACTGACAGTTTATACCCCATACCTTGTTTATGCCTAGAAGAATGTGGACTGTAATTCCTTTTGCTATCCAGGAATTCTGTAAAGAATTAAGTGTTTGAATGACTAAGGCATTTCAAAAAGTCAAAAGCATGCAAAAAAACTACTTTATATACAGGGCAGCATGAAAACTTGTATGGTGCCCACTCAAACCAAACCAAAGCAAATAATTCTAAGTGTTGAAGAGCTTTTGTAACACCCCATAATTTGTATGTGTCCACAGGGAAAACTACTGTCCTGGGTTCAGTATGGGCTAATTATCACAAGCAGCTCCTGGCCCAAGCAGCTGCAGGCCCAAGCAGCTGGGAAAGGTGCAGATGGGAGGGGCCACAGCCAGGATAAAGAACCAAACCAGCCAATGGGATATTTGATACATAGTGATGTCATATCAGATCTATAACTAGAGGGGTGGCCTGGGGCAGTGGCACCTGTTTTCATCTTGTTTCAGCATGTAGCTTCAGTGTGACTACAGCAGGGAAAAGTGGCATCTTGGATTCAGGTGTAGAACCTTTATGGTTTCCATCACTCGCTTTGTGTAGCATTTCAGTGGTACTATTGTTATTACTGTTGTTTTCTTTTCTCTTTGTTGTTTTATTAAACTGTCCTTATCTCAACTTATGGGTCTTCACCTTTTTCTTCCCCCTGATTCTCCTTCCCATCCCACAGGAGGGAGTGTGATGGGGGAAGCTATGAGGGAGTGGTTGTGTAATGTTAGCTGCCAGCAGAGGCTAAACGATGACAACTACTTTCCTAAAAGAACAAAACTTTAGGGGGTGTTGGGACCATGTTTATAGACATGGTGGAAAAAACAAAGAAGGTCTGCAAAAACGGCAATGCATTACTTTAGATCTGCGAAGTATAGAGATATCGGTTCAGAGTAAACCAAAGTATGTCACTATCCATATATTCATATCACCATATCACCATGAGGGCTGATATAGCCATTAAAGATTTCATACATCTGAATCATAAAATCAGATAGATATCTCCATGTCTGTGAACAATGAGTATAACTTGCTAATATTTTTCCTTCTCCTCTGCAGAATTAGGTATCTTTAACATTCTTGTCTAGTCAGGGGAAAATAAACTTGATAGTGAGTGACATGGTGTCAGACTTAAGGTGGAATAAATGCCACTGCTTTTTTTTTTTTCCCTTCACAAAATTCACACTTTCTATGTCAGTCCTTTTTCCTTTCTTGTCCATTAACTTTCACATTTCCTGAATACAATTTCCTTCTTCCACAAAGCAAAGTATCTTTTGAAGAATGGGAGAATGGTCTCTCTCTAAAAGGGAAGCCAAGCACACCAGCCTGCTTTTTCATGGTAGCACACTAACATGATTTCAAGACATGTCATGTTAACAGAGCAGGAATTTTTGCTGCACATGAGGTCAACATTTATATGTTAATGCAGCAGGGATAGATCTTCACTTAAACATTGTTGAGACAAACCTGTAACCCAGGAAATGTAAGCAGATGGAGGAAGCAAATGCAAGAGAGGACGTATTATTAGGCTGGTGCTATTTTATCCTCAGCTGCACTATTTCTATTCCTCCATGAGGCTCAGAAGATGTAGTTGAAGGTGAAAAATACATTGATGGTATTTGATTTATTCTCTTTCTACTCTTTGGCAAGTAGTTACACTGTGCACTACCACCAGGTTTGCTGACCTCGAAGGGCAATCACTTTGTATTTTGAGCAAGTGCTTATTCATCCCCTCCTAAACAGTAACATCTCCTGTATAGTACAATGCAATGAAATGATTCAAAGATTCTCAAGCTTTTCATATGCACTGCTTTTGCATTTTTCAACTTTTCTTTATTCCCTCATACCTTTTATACCTTTTAGTTCCTACGTTTTTTTTTCTCACTTGAAGGAAATCAACAATTAGGACCCCCCTCCCAAAGTGCTTGTGTTACTGTGAGCCCCTTTCCCTTTCATTAGGCAGACACTTATGCAGTAGGTAAGAATGAAGAGGCACTCAAGTGAGGAAATGAGCCCCAGGCTGACTGTGCCTTTTAAAGCAATTGGAAAAGTATTGATACTGGAGCTGTGTTGTCTTCAGAACAGAGCTCCAATCTGCACTCCTCCATGATTACCAGGAACACTATCAAGCGTATCTGTGTTCTTGCAGATATCTTGACCATTCTTTTAAAAAGCAATGTCATTAATTCCTACTTTTCTTTTCATGTCTCTCTTTCTAACATATTACTTCTTTCTTCCCTGTCTCCTACAGCATGAATAAATTTGTAAATTTGGTAGTGGTAAAAGCAGGGCTGTCTTTGGTGATATGTAGTCTCTGTTCCCTTTAAAATATCTGGAGTTCTACAGTTGGCAATAAGATCACTGGCTTCAGGAATGCTATTGTTTTCCTGGATGATTACTGTCATGCTCTCATGAAATCAAGCTGATGCCAGAGATAAGATTTCACGTAATCTTTCTCTGTAACATTTCCAAATGTAGAATTTAATTTCAAAACACTGGGTTTGTTTTAAACTTACTCATTAAATGATCCTTTTTTCCTTCCCCCCCCCCGAGACTTCTGAAAATTTACCCTAATGTGTGTTGAATTAATGACTAGTGGTGCATCCCCTTGTATTGTGGGCATAGGAGATTAGGATCAGCACCTGTTTTTTTGACGTTTCTGGCCAGGCATTAGCACAGATATTCAGTGATAGTACAATGTTCCTTGGTGCTGGATGCACATGCCCATCTGTGAGGATGACGTTGTTTCCAACTGTGAATTCAGAGTGCCTTTGTCTACAGCCAGCGATTGGTTTAGTTGAGCAGCCTATACTGGAGTGAAAACACTATTACTTCCCTATGACCCTCTCAGGTGCCAGAATGAAGCTTTGGTGACACCTTCCTCATCCCTACTCTCACATCTTGATATTTATGTAAGCCTGAACAGCAGAATAGAAGGAATCAGTCACTATTCACAATGACTGCTAGCTGCCAAAAAGACATTATTTGTATTGCAGTAGATGATGGAGAATTTCAATATGAAAGTGTACATAAGAAAGGGCTTTTTAAAAGCTCCCTGTGTCCAGATCCAGAAGACACACATGGTCACTAAACCAGTGAAGAGCATTTCTGACTCTGCTCAGGAACACCACATATAAAGAGGTAAACTGGAGATCTCTTGATGAACTGGCAGCAATGTAAGGGATTCTTTTTATTCACCAGAGTAAAATACTGTTGCCCAAAGACCATGCCATTCAGTTAAATACAAGACATAACAAGACTCGCTATATCACATCACCAGGGAGAGAGGGAAGGCTCTGAAATCTGGACTTTTAAAGGCATTAAATGATATTAAAGTCAGAGCTGATCTGACTGAGGCTCTCAGACCACTCTACTTCCCCTGCTGTCTAGAATTTGGCTTGCAATGTGCAAAATCAGGGTATCCTGAGAGTATTCAACATCAGTAGTGAAACAGAAAGCAACATACACCTTCTTCGAAGAACACTCCTTATCTCTGACCTGAAGCAAGGGACTGTCATGGAAAAAGAGTATTTTTCAGGCATTTGCTTTTATGTGTGGTCCACCATTCAGAAATGTGAAGTTGCTATCCTTGCTATCCAGCTGCCTGGTTTGACATGTGCTTAAGTTTAAAAACACATTTCTAAAACTTTTTTCTTCTTCCTTAAATTGCTTTTAGTGACCCACAGGTTTCAGCTGCAAGAAGTAAGATGTCTTTCATAAGAACAGTCTGCCTGTTTGAGTTTCTGTGCCTTCCTGCAAAGCAAGATGTATATCCATCTTGCTTTCATGTATTCTCCTTCTTGTTTTATGGAAGCCTCATTTAGTCTAACTACAATTTTATTTGCTGATAAGGTGATTCCATAAATTATCTTACTGAAGTAGGTCCTTTAATTATTTCCTCCTTCAGAAAATGTAGTTTTCAAAATTCCTTTATTTCATTACTGTGAATACTCTTTTTTTATATTTCTTATGTTGTCAGATTTAATTTAAATATTATTCATGCTGTGCTCTGACTTCAGTGAGTTATTCAAATCTGCTGACTTACATATTTTCTGGTTAATTATGAGGAAAAAAGGTTATTACCATTAACTGTGATTCTTCAATAATACTGCTGTTGCATATTCATGCTTGTGGCATGCAACAGTATTGTGCAGTGCAGGACTGTAGAGCTTTTTTTAGGGAAACAGTTCCCATACAAATCAGAAAAACATTTCTCCCAGTGTAAATGTTTGATGCTGATACTATCAGAAACAATTAAACTCACAGAACTGTCAATATCTCACTTAAATCCACGGGCACTGAAGAAAAAAAAATAAATCTGTGGATTTTTTTTCAAGTGGGTGAAGGGAGTCAAGAAAAGACAGAAAAGAGTTGGCACTAAGGAACTACAAGGACATGTCTACACTGAGAAATAAAAGCATGTCAACTACTGGTTTACATCTACACTACTTTGGGAGAGATTTCCCCACCATGGATTTGTCTTGGAAAATATAATTAAGAAGGTCCCAGACAGAGAAAGAGAGCAAGCTAAAAATTAACTGGTGTATGCCTGGGTTAGAAACACTGTCCCCAATCCAGTGAGACTTTGAGGAAGATTGAAAGCTCAGCATTTGCAAAAAGTATAACTAGTCATAACAGCAAGAATGGTAGTACTGAGGCTGTTTATAACTGTTTATGCCTTTCCAGAATTCATGACATTTCTTCATCCCCTCCATTACAGGGGCAGGATGCTACAGGTCTTACCATGCACTGGAGTCTACCTTCCTAAAAATTTTCACTTTGACATGGTGATGATTATATTTTTTATACTTTCATTTTTATTAACTGTTTTGTTAGCTTATCACCCTATGGTCATTACTCCTAAGCCAATAATCGACAGCATCCCTTTGAAGCTTCACAGGGGAGAGGGAGAAATAATGTAAAGGACTGCTTTAGGCCCACTATTAACTGACAGCTCTAAAGCCAGTGGTGGGGATAAGAGAATATACTTTGTGCATTACAGCATCCATTTCAAATAACCTTTATTCTCACCTTGGGGGTATGTGAATTATTTAAATACTATCTTAAGGATACTAATCACATTTCTATTACCTTTCAAGACATTATATTTTATTTCAATAAGGGTTTTTTTTATATATATAATAACCGAAGTTACATTTGTTTTTTTTAGAGGTTTCTTCTTTACAGGGTGTTTCAGTTCATGATTATTTTTTTGACACTTAAGCTTGAGAAGATAAACAGTTTTGATAAGGTGGTTACTAGACATAACACATGTAAGATCCTTTCTTAACACATGTTATACCCTCTCTTTTCCTGTTACTTGTAGTCTGATAAAGATCAGGAATACTGAAATTCATTTTATGGCCGATTGTAAGGAGGAAAAGGGAAATTCACGAGTCAGTGGAGAAATACAGGGTTTTGCAGAAAACTGGATCAAATCCAGTCCAGAATGGTTTTGAATGATTATCCAGTGAACTCTGGCTCTTGGTGAAATAACTGTCTGCCTCAGAGTCAACTTAAATGCTCAGGAGGGGAATCATGAACTGAACGGCTTTTGAGGATGTATTACTTCTGTACGTCCAGGAGTGGGCAGTAGAGCATCAGTTTGAAAGAGCAGTTCAACTATTTAATTTAGAGCAGAATTAGTCTAATTGAATTCAAGACATAGAATGGGGCAACTCAGTTGTTTAAAGCTAAGAATATCCTCAAGGATATTTTAATTTTGCAGCTGGGGCCATGTTAGTGTTAAGGCAGTTTAGTAAGGCAGTAGAGGAAGTTTTTAAACAGAGGATTTAACTTTTCATTTCTGTCAGAGCACCATAGTTCACAAGCAGTAAACTCACAACACAAATGCTACAAGTGAAGGAAAAACAGTATATAGAAGAGGATTATCTACTGGCAAACAATCCACCCCATGTTCAACAAACCTAATTTGTAACTAATGTATCCTGGCACTGCAGAAACCAGATGCAAGGAAGTTATGTAGCATAAAATTGCTTTAAACATCTGTCAAAAGCAAACTGAGTTGATTACATTCTGGTTTGATTTGCTATAAAAACAGAGGTTATTTTCTGCAAAACAATTTTAGAGGTGTAATCACATTTCTTTGACAGTGTGAGACAAAGGTCCTTGATAATGTAATATAGGAATTAAGTGGCTTTGAATAAAACAAGATGCCTTCAAAGAATGTTTGGGAGCACACAAAAATTTTGTTATTTGTGCTATGAATCAGACTGATGGGGAGAGAAGAGGGGGGATATAGAGAATTAAAAAAAAATCTAACCTTCATCAAATGATTGCCAGCAGCAGATCTCAAGGTACTTTGGAAAGGAAGGAAGTTATGTATTTCTCTTGAGGCAAATGAAGGATGGAGAGAAAGAAGCAGAAGAGTGACAGGGCAAATCTCTTGTCAAATCTAGAGCATCATTTAATCTACTGGGCTGCAAATAACCAAAGGAGTAATAAAGTGTAATGGAGACAACATGGTAGCACTAGTTTCCAGAAAGCTTCTCTGCAGTGGGAAAATGCCAGTTTATCAAACCCAATACAAATAAAACAATGTCTATGAGAAAGACTGTCAGAGATTTTTCAGGATATTTTTTTTTTTGCTAAAGAGTTGGGATTATAAAAAAAATGACCAGTAACCCAGTGATCAAAAGACATAGTTGGCATGTGGAAGACGTTGTCAAATTCCTGCCTGTTCTCTCACAAGCTAAATGAGGGCCTGAGTTAGACTCCACCTCTCCTTTTGTGCTTTTATATTTATTTAAACATGTATATATACAACTAGTGAATAAGACCTTGATTCAGTAGTCTCCATGGGCTTATTGGAAAATACTAAATCCTTATATGGTTGCCAAATTATCTCAGTCTCTATCACTGTGTGTCATAACTCTCCATTTCTTTCTGCTTTGCCAAATATTTCTCTGATTCAAGACATATTGTGTTGTCAAAACTTGTGACACATATGTTAGGATAGAATATGACCTTCAGGAAATACCGCTTCCTAGTTTAAATGCAAAATGGAAAATCTTAAAATTGCTGCTGTCAAAATTTCTTTTAAAGAATGGGAGAATAGACTCTCTCGAAAAGGGAAGCCACGCAAGTCAGCCTGCTTTTTCATGGTAGCATACTAACGTGATATCAAGACAGCACAGTCAGTCTATGCAACAATCTATAGGCTTGAGGATGAGGGGATGAGCTCTCCTCTAATTAGTGGCTCTTTTCACACAGCCTCCTCTCCCTCTTCTGTTGAGAAAAAAGGACAAGGCACAGTTCATGTCATGCTAACAGAGAGGAATTTTTGCTTCACATGAGGTCAACATTTACATGTTAATGCAGACTGTTCACCTAAACATTGCTGAGATGAACTTGTGACCCAGGAAATGTAAGCAGATGGAGGAAGCAAATGCAAGAGAGGACGTATTATTAGGCTGGTGCTATTTTGTCCTCAGCTGCACTATTTCTATTCCTCCATGAGGCTCAGAAGATGTGTTTGAAGGTGAAAAATACATTGATGGTATTTGATTCATTCTCTTTCTACTCTTTGGCAAGTAGTTACACTGTGCACTACCACCAGGTTTGCTGACCTCGAAGGGCAATCACTTTGTATTTTGAGCAAGTGCTTACTCATCCCCTCCTAAACAGTAACATCTCCTGTGTAGTACAATGCAATGAAATGATTTAAAGATTCTCAAGCTTTCCCTATATGCTGCTTTCTATTCTTCCAGTTTTGAAAGTAAGAGGTGAAATGAAATCCGTGCTATTTATTCACTTTTCCCCTGCCATACAGGGGTAATAGCTTGTGTATTGTGCAGACAAATGATCTAGAAAGTGAATGCTACTGACTGTAACTGCCTGGGCAGATTTGTGGCTTTAAAGGCAGGCTTACATCTGTGCCATGTTAAGGCTGCAGCCTGAAATAATAGCTTGAATACTCCAATGCATAGAAGTACTCTGAGTATGGGACCACAATTCCTTGGACCAGAATCAGTAGTTAAGTATGAATCCTGACATATTTTTACCCCTGCTAAACTGGTGC
Source organism: Todiramphus chloris collaris (assembly GCA_025345505.1). Lineage (NCBI taxonomy): Eukaryota > Metazoa > Chordata > Aves > Coraciiformes > Alcedinidae > Todiramphus > Todiramphus chloris. The sequence continues at coordinate 27,752,974 of JANVCC010000021.1, read as the reverse complement.
CGAAGTGTTTCCCAAGAGCACTGAAACATGATTGTATTTCTCAGAAGCAGAACTCAGATGGATCAGACAGTGTATTAAGTTGGGTCAGTTTGTGTATTAAGTGACAGACAAAAGTAGGACAGAGATATTAAGTGACTGAAAGGCTTGAACGGCCTGCAAGTTTGCCCAATTTTTTCAACCTCATTTAGCCTACTGCAAATTGTTTGTTCCTAGAAACTTTATCCTTAATTTCACATTGTAGAGCAAATCACTGACAGAGTTGGCATAAACTGAAGGGATCTCCTGGCAATCATCCTTAAGTCCATACATGCTGAAATCTCTTTTTTCCATAGCATATCTATTTTAATTTTCAGCCTTAAATCACAGGCTTCTTACCTTGTGAAAAGAACTTGTTGGTGTCTCCATTCAAAATGGTGTAATCTCCCTTGAAACTTTTCATTTGGCTTTTGTTCTGCTTCAAAAGGATGAAGGCAGTTTAAACATATGTTCCTAACTGTATGATTATAGTGCTTTTTTATAAATGGAGGGTTTTACTTGAAGTAGTATTTGAACTAATTCCGTGACCAGCATTATGAGGCATCTGGAACTTGGCTGGCCAGAGAAAAACATTCTTGTGGTTTTTTCTCGTTCTTTTGAATGAAGGAAGCAAAACCATAAAAAAAGAAAACAAAAAAGAAAAAAAAAAAAAAAAAAAAAAAAAATCAATACAGATATCCACCCTAGACAAAGGGTGTCCAGACACAAAGACAATCTCCTGTAAAGAGTGCCTCAGACAGGTCACTCTAGGCATTTCCATGTCTCACAAAAGCTATGCTGCCCTTCTCTTAAAGTAACGCTGGGAACAGCTCATTTTCTCTTCTCTCCTCTCCTCTCCTCTCCTCTGAGAGAAAAACGAAGACAAATGTGAAGAGGAGCCTTTAGAAACAGGAACGTCCTCTCTTCAGTAGTTGTACAACAGTTAAAAACTAAAGAAAAAGAAACCCACAAACATTCAAAGTTTCAGTTTGTCTCTGTAGATTTGCTTTGCCTACAAACTCCATCAACTAATAATGCACAGCCATGGAAATACTATGCTTCATAAAGAGTTCATGAAAGTGGTTTTAAGGATTAGAGGATTCAAGTCAGGTTTTGCATGAAAACTCAGGACAGTTTCTATGACTGTTTTCCCATTTGGCCTTTATATTTTGCATTTATAGGTTTCATTGGCTATGAAGATACTGCAAAGCTTGGGTACTGAAGGTTTTTGAGTGCAGTGGATAAAGTCTACTCCTGTATTTGGTTCTGTTCAGGTTAATTACTACTGCCATTGCTGTTGTCTTCTTCTCTCTTTGTGTTGTTTCATTAAGCTGTCCTTACCTGAATCCATGCGGTTTCACCTTTTTTTTCCTCCTGACTCTCCTTCCCATCCCACAGCAGGAAGAAACAGTGAACAAGCAGCTGCATGGTGTTTAGCTGTGGTAGAGTTTAAGACACATCACCTAATCACTAAACCTTTTCTCTGTGTATTTCTTATAAATATTTCTTGCTATTTTTCATACTTTACTAACTCACTGCACCTCTGTATATTGTGTAATTGTGTATGTACACATATATGTCCATTGCCCCTATCTCAGTCTGAGTTTTGAAGCCACTTAGACATGAATATATTAATTACTTCACCTAAAGAGTCAACAAGAACTCTTCTCTATCTATAAATTATTTCTCTGGTTTTCTTGGTACAGTACTTCATGGATATCTTCAAGTGCGTATGTTTTCACTTACTCCTTGTTTTGTCTCTATAAATAATAGTACTCCCTTAGTTTATATTCCACCCTTTGCTTCTCCAATTCTTCCCCCCACCAAATCTGGATTTTATGAAATATTTAGACTCAGATTTTTAGACCAAAGTCACATGTTCAGATTTCTGCATTCTCCTTTTCAATATGCACTTGCAATTGAACAGAAAGATAGTTAAGAAAAGGCTGTCCAATATTTTGAATCAGATTGTTGAGAATAATCTGAACTCAAACAGAGCTTTCTTTACACGTGTTCTGTAAACTCTCCGTTTTTATACAAGACAGTAAAACAGGAAGGTAGACTAATCTCCAGACATTGCACTTTTTATCTAGAATGCTTCCACACTTGTGCTGCTTTTAATAACTCCAGATGATAGATGAATCAATGTATGAAGGAAGATTTTTTCAAAAAACCCCAAGGTATAGAAGATCCGTCACAGATGCTTCCTAATCATTACTCCTTCCTTTCTTTTTCTCCTTTAGAAAAATAATTTGAATTAAGCAGATTCGTTATATGCAGCACAGTGTTGTCATGTAAACCCTGAACACTTTGTTCAAGAGCTAGGAGGCCAGCCAACTGCTTTAGTTCCTTAAAGAATAACAGATGTGTCCTTCCAAGTCTCATGCTAATGGAATTTAGGCTGTGGTGAGGATTTTAAAAATACTCTCAGTTGTCTGTGCGCTCTGTTTTGACTCTGGTTATTTGGTTAGCTTGTTTCAGGATTCTTTTTCCACATCTTTCAGAAACATTGCATGAAATGTCCAGTTCAGCTGAAGCCACTAGCAATTTACTTTCACTGACAGAAGACAAATAGATAAAAGTAAAAATCTGTGGGTTTCAGTTGTGTATGGTATTGTTTCTACCAGCCTGTCTCTAACTGCTATATTGGAAATCCATTGAGTAAAATGTATTTCCTTCTCTTTGTGTATATACAGTGAAAATCTGCAATCTTTGTTCCTTTACTACTAGCATATGCTTGATATATTTATTTTTATCTCCAAATATTAACCATAGATATGTAAAAGTGAAGTAAAAGAGCCTTAAGCAGAAGATGTCAGTAAATTGAAATGGCAAATGGGGCAAAGTAAGAAATTTTTTGCATTGCAGTTCACATATTATATGTTGTGAAGGCTCTAGGATCACAGGGTACAATTGTAGGAATTAGGAGGAGAAGCTACAGGTCTTTTTTCTCCAGCAGGAATGCAGTGACAGTGCAGGAGAAAGTGTTTTTTTCACTGTCAAAGCTCTTACTTCAGCTTTTTGCATTTTAGCTGTGTGCAGAATAAAGTGAATGATGTTTATTATAATCTGAATGTTGCTTTATTTTCTAGTCTCTCTGAGACAGAGTTATGGAGAAAGCTCTTGAAGAGAGTAGTACTGCAAGTTGCTGTGATGACTATTCTGGCTGCTTGTTTTCACCATTTACTGCGAGTGGTGGGAAGCAATATGGTGGGTAGACAGTGCAAAGGGAGCATGGAAGGCAAGAGGCTGGAGACCCTGGCTGTGCATGGGAACAAGAGGCTTCTCTACAGGAAGCATTGCAAAGGGAGGTCCTTTATTTTCCTTCTTTCGCTTTGTCCAAGCTAGTCTCCCTCTTTCTCTCTCCACCAACTATTTTTATTATTATGTTTTTGTACACATTGCTTTGTCATCCTGCACACCAGTCATGTCTTACTATGTTTGTGCTCCTCCACTTTTTTCTGTGGTCTTTAGTGCTTGTGGAGCTCAATTCTGGGAACCGAGATTCTCCCAGGCTTTTTCCTCATTCCACCTCATATCCCACTAGAAGATTGCCTAGGGAAGGCCTGGATCTTATTCCCCCCCCCTCCCCCCCCAAAAAAAAGAAATGATGTGGAAACAGATTTTTTTGGCCTCTTTATCATCCCTGTCTCAAGCAAAAACTCATAATCTTTTGGAGAGAAAAGAACTGGAATCCCTGAAGCTCCTTGGTTGAACTGCTGGTAAGGAAGAAGATGGTCATGGGTTGTCTTCCTAATCCACAATGCCAGGTGGTGCTCACGGCAGAGCATATGACTGGTGAGCATATGACTGGCAGAACATATGACTGGTGTTGAAAACAGAGCATATCACTGTCCCTTTCCATGAGACAGTACAAAGAAGTGATGCAATGTGTTGACTCTTGACACAGCACAACCTGTAAGGACTGGACAAACTCTGTTCCCCTCAGCTGACAGGAACTGAGGAAGAAGGCTGGTGGGAAGAGAGAAGATTGTTGGTAATTTACAAAGAAGAAGGGAAGCATATGAGAGGTAGTGGTGAAAGGATCTTGAACTGAAAATGATGATAAGTAGCAGGAAGAAAGGATAAGAAGTGGAAGAATCAGCTGATGATGATGTATTTCTTCAATATTCCTCCTTTACTTCCTTACATTATCTCAGAATTGCTATTTCCTAAAAAACATCCCTTCAGAAATACCCCATCTCCCCAAGCACTCACCCTGTCAGAATTCTTCCAAGCAGCATTCACACTTGATTTCCCCTGTTTCTTTCCTATTCCATCTGACACTTCTAATTTCCTCTTATATTCTCTTTCCAGAAATCCCAATATGTTTCTTTCCTTTGTCCTCAGTTCTGCACCCTTTCCTTCACTGAGACATTCACAGTCCCTTTTTCCATTCAGTGACACTTCATATTCTTCTTCTGTTCAGCTCTCTTTTCTATACTTCTTTCTCTCTACAGTTGTTTATTTTGGGTTTTGCACACACACCAGCCTTTATCACTCTAAATTTTCCCTCAACATTTTTTTCTTTTCTTCAAAAGCCTCTCCATTATCTTCAACTTATCCCCTGGAAACTCCTTCATTGTCTTGCTAATGCTTTATTCAATCAATTTTTCATTAGAACTATTATTTCAACTTTTTTCTAACTACTTCGTTTTCCTCTGATCTTTTTCAGCAGAGGAAGATGAAATTTCCTTGACTTTTGATAGCCATAAACAAATTACAAGCTCATTTCTGGTGATTTCAAATGCTGTTGCCCCAGTAACGCAATACCTAACACACAACAGGCATCACATCATAATGGATAGCCACTCTTACGCATTACCATCATTAACAAAAGGCAAATGGTACTCTGTAAATATCATCTTGGCTACACACCATCCTCATCTTTCAAATCATCTGTAGCAGAACATTTTGTCTCTAGCATTTAACTTCCTTAATTTTATTCAGAATGATGAGTGAAAGCTTTTAAGCATTGGGAGGTCATAGTTTATACGACAGACTACATCAGAATATTCATGTAGTCACAATTTTATTACTGAACATCTTCATTCTGATCAGCAATATAAGACCAGTGAAATGCAGGATTCACTGCAACTAGAACAAGTATTTTGTCACTGTTTCTGTGGTCCAAGATGCTGTCCAAAATTAAGTATTTCACAGACATTCTATCTGAGTTTGAGTTCTGTTTTTTCTCTTTTTTTTTTTTTTTTTTTTTCTTTTTGAGGACACTAACTCCTAAACTCTAAGTAGATTCTTTTTGTCTCCTGCTTTGCAACTTCCAAGGAACAGCGCTCTGGTATGTGGACATCAGAGGCAGTAGGTATCACAGAGCAGGGAGAAGCTCTGCAAAAGCACAGGTATTACGGATATATCAAGTTTATGGAGCTGTGCACAATTGTTTAAACAATAAGCATAACAGATACGCCAAAAATGACAAGAGTTTTAAGATAGGTCATTTTTTGCTCAAAATGCCTTGCACGCATGTTTCTCTGAGCAGAGCTTGGCTTCCTTAGCAGCACAAGAAAACAAGCAAGAATAAGAATCTTTGATTAGAGATATTTTACTCTCTGAAGCATGATACTGGAGAACATGAGTGTTTCTGAAATCTGATAGTAGGCTGAAGAGAGATTTCAATTCAAAAAAGAAGAAAATGGTTGTATAAAAAGTCAAGATGAGGGAGACTTTGTTTATTGGATGGTTCTTGTACATAAGTATGCCTGAGAGATCTAATACAAGGATTCTCAGGTGCTAGGTTTTTTCTCTACTTTATCTGATTGCACAGCAAACTCTTCAAGAAAAATTTCACACTATTGGAAATGCCAATGTTGGAGTACAGATCTGGGTGAAAAGCACTAAGTGCACATAATCCTTAACAGGTAAATAATAGTAACAATCATCCCCCTGTATTCAGTGTTTGTGAGCCATCTGAAACAGATCACAGAAAGTAAGAACAGAATTTCATTCTGTTTACTTTTGTATGTATTGTTAGTAAGGAAAACAAGTTCATTTGAACCTCATTTTTCCTCTTTAACTTTCTCAATCTTTCTTATTCTTTCAAATCTGAAAAAGCCAATGGCCAGATTTTTTTTTTTTTTTCTGGATAATTCTAATGATTAAACTGAACTTTAAACTGTCTTCTACCCCACACTTTTGCAGGTTTGGCTTTTCCCTGCTCTGAATCAGCAAAAGTTTGCAGCCATCCATAGAGATGTGGCTGCTTCTACTTCTGCTCTCACTCTGTGCATGCCATAATCCCAGATTTTTTGAGAAGAAGCAGAGTACAGAAGACAAAAGAGATAACGATGAGCCTGGCACTCCTTATTGCTGCTAACAAGCTTCTTACTTGATCTAAAAGTTTGCTACTAGGGGTTACAGGTGTGCTGATTTCCCTGACTCCTGGGAGCGGAGAGGACACATCAATACTTGCATAGCTGATTGAAGAGGCATCTGTGAGGCACTTCTGCTACTGCTGAGCTGCACAGCAAAGCAAGCAATGCCAAAGAGGCAGCAGGAGCTTTAGTCTCCGCTTCCTCTCTGCTGCTTCCCCCTCACCAGCCTTTGCTGTCATCTTGTGTGGGACTGAACCAGCTGGTGGTGGGGGAGCAGGCACAGCTCATTATATTAGTCAACTATTAGCACCATTGAAAAGGGTCAACTGCAAAATGAAGGTTATTCTGATGATTATGACATCAATCTGATATTAGCTGTCAATATTGTGTGTTTCTTGTGAGTTTCTTTGCAAATGACAGTAGCAAAACTCCATGGCAAATAGCTGCTTAAAAGACTTATCTATGCTTCCAGAATCAATAAAAAGGGTCAAATACTCTAAGGAGGGGAGGAGTGTAAAATTAGAGATCTCAGCAACCTCCTTATTTTAACTGGGCACAAAGAAATTGCCAATAAAGGCCTGGATTTCTATTTCTTCAGCCTGTCACGCCGAAACTTGCTTTTGTTTGTAGCTGAAAGCCTAAATGAAAAAGATGTTTGAAACTAGATTTAGAGAGTTTGAACTAAAGGAGAAAAGCATATGCATTTTCTGCTAACATACTGCAAAGGTGTTCCCACCGACGCCTGGTTTCCAAATCTGGTAGAATGGGAATGTTCTAGATGTTAAAATAACCACTCTCTATCACTCTCTGACGCTATTTATATTTTTCTATTTAAATGTCCTATTTATTAATAGTGTTCAATATTAGCATAAAGAACCCCCTGCATTCCCCAGTCAGCAGATAGCAGACATCTCTTGTCAGCTATTTTATGAGCAATATAATTAGCAAGGCAAACTGTATAGCTTCCAGTTTGATTCACTTGCTGATGCTTATTCTGATTCATTTACAATTATGTCAGTAATTGGCATAACTGTTTAGATGTATTTGGAAAACGTCCATAAGTGGATATCCTAATTATAGATTTCTCCCAGTGGCGGATACTCACATTGTATAAAAGACACTTTCTCCACTTAACAGGAAGTCCTATCCCGATTCCTAAGGCAAGAGGCTAGGGGAGGCTGTGGTCTGTTAGATTATTATGAACAGAATAGGGAAACTCAAAGGTGATGTGACTACCTGTCTTCTGACAGTGTTCTTTCAGGTACGAGGTGCTCAGAAAAGCAAAAGCCCTGCCAACTCCCATACAAGTTGGTAGACACATTTAATTTTGTTTCTGCCCATTCCAATACACCAGAGAAATCCAGTTCCAGTAGAGCATGAATGCAGAGGAATAATGGATGCCACACACGACCAATGTGATCAAAGTAAACAATGACGACTCTTTATTGCAATGCATGCCCAGTTTATATAGCTCAGGCAACTAGCCATGTGCCCGTAAACAGATCACGATTGGTTGTAAGTGTCCACGTGTCCTTTCTTGATTGGTTCCCTGCAGGCGGTCAGGCAGCAATCAGTCTATTGCGATAGCTTTCCATACCCATAACTGTGTTGCCCTGCTTCCCTTTCCTGACACGCACACCACCTACTGTCCTTCGGTCGATCTCCATCTTGTTACCCTTCAGACAACGGGTTATAGTTTGGATTGTCCATGTGTACTAATATCCCACACATAAACACATCCAAAGAGCAGTTCTCAGACTCGTGCCAACTAAGTGAGGTGGTGAGGACTTGCCATGACTGGAAACTTTTCCATGCACAGAGTGTTCCCCAAAGCAGGAAGATCCAACTTTCAGCTCCTCAGACACTCATGTGTGATCTTCATGCTTGTACATTCCCAGATTTCTCCATGGGCAACGGAACTTAGCTGATAGCAGCCTACCTCAACCTGCCTTCTCACGTGTTGGTGTCCAGAGACACCCCTGCTCTGCACATCTGCTGGCCCATCTGCAGAACTGGCCACAGTGCTTGCTCTGGCATGCAGCCCAGCCCATGTACCTGCAGTAGCTACAGTGCAGGCAAAATTATTGAAGTACACCTGAAGCAGGAGAGGACGGTGGGAACTAGAGGACTCAATTTGTGTTTGTTGTAATGGTAAGGAATGGTTAGGAACCTGTGGGCAACTACACCACCTCTTTTCATAAGGGCTAGATGAGTGAACTGCATGTGTAAACACATGATTACTTTTGCTTTGAGATGTCTTTAATTCACTTCTGACTATGAGGTGATCCTAACTTCTAATGAAATCTGTTTTATGAAGAAAGGAGTTAAATGAGATTTTTTTTTTCCCTTTATATCTCAGAAGATTACAAAATTAAGAAAATAACATAAACAACCCCTCCAGTTCTTTAAACTACATCGACTACCTGTTCCACTACAGATCAGTTTTTGCACAATAAGCTTAGACCTGTTTTCCCCTCTAGAGAAATTATCAGAGTTGCTGTTTCCACCAGAAACAGTTTTGAAAAAGTCGGTTTGAATGCAGTATCTAACATGGGGCTATTTGACAGAACAATCCCCTCAGCTTAAAAGCAAACCTACACATGCTGACTCAAGTACAAAGTGGCTTGTGAGGGCTGCTTTAGCACCTCCATGTCATCCCTGTACAGAAGATATCTATACATAACCACAAATGCATGATGATGCATTTTTGCATAATTTACCTCTGCTTATTCTATCAAAAGTCCTGCCATTTTTGCAATTAATAACACATGTTCGAGTACTTTCTCATTAAAATAGATTTTGTATCATGATAAGGCATTTCTAACCTTTCACTATTTTTTTATAGTGAATGATCTTTTTAAAATGAAGAAAAACATTTTCTGCTTTGTCATCTTTAAAAATAATAGTTTTGCTTTCATGAAGAAGAATAAAAACATCTTCATTTTACATAATGCAGTCAACTAAAAAATGCAACTACGGATATTTGATTTGTCTGTTACTGAAAGTCAACAGAAAACTTAAAACTTGTTTTATCTTCACTTACATCCATCACAAAAACTAAACCAAGTGTTTCCATTGCGTAGTTGCAGCTATTTCTGGCTGTTGATTTTTTCCTTTACTTCATTTCTTCAAATTGAAACAGACATAAAATAACAATTGCATTTGTCCAAGAACACATAAAAGACTATGAATTCTGACATACTTTGCCATCTTATGGCTGTCCCTATCCCATAATTTCATGCACAATGTAAAATACATATAGAATCACTAATATCACAGTGATCCCTATGGGCTTTAGTAACACGTCAGTCAAAAGCATTTTGTACTGGAGAGCTCACAAAGTTACATGGCAAAATGTCTATTTGATTTTAACTGGAACATAACTGAGTCTAACCTACCAATTTACATCTGGCTAAAACTTTCTTTTTTACACGCTGAAGTTCATCACTTATGTTTGTTGGTATCTGTGGTGGTTCAGCCCGCCCTGCCCTGAGTGTCTCTGCAGAGGGTCACAGCCAGGATGCACTATGAGAGGCTTCTAAGCCTCTATTGCAAACAGTACCATTGTCCTTTGGGAGATAACGCTGAGACCTGATGAGTGCAGGGGTGTGGGAAACTTCGTAGGCCCTGGTTTCCAGTACACTTCATCCTGGTGTACAGCCTCCTGAAACCAAAACCAATTTTGGTTCCTGGTGTATTTCTGAATCAGGGGGGAGGGAGGCAGAGGGTAAACGATTTAGTGGGAAGATATGTGTTAAGGGCAATGCACACAGCTTATCCGACTTATCATTTCAACCTTGTGAGATGCCTGGAACCAAAACAATCTCCCCGTGATGCTTGGAGAATGAGTCAGTGAGATAGAGATACACATTGCTTCTGAATACTCTGAATAGAGGAGGCCAAGGAGGGACCTCACCCCCCCCCCCCCCCCAGGAGATTGTTGGTCGCAGTGTAAAATTACCAGCCTAGTTTTGCCCAAAGTCAGTTGTCTCATGACCCTATAGATACTGATCCCAAGTGAGGCCCATTGGAGCTCTCTGGCGTCTCAGCAGGCCTGAGTCTCCCTCTGAGCTGGGACACCTTGCAGGCTACACCATCCTTCTGCTAAAGACTGACAAGGGGATATGTGAGTATTTCTGAACTACAGGGCTTTTTACAAAATCCTGGAGATCACAGGCTGCCAAATCTGTTTTCAGTCCACTGAATAATTCCATCTTATTCATGGGTTAACCTCTCTCTATATAAATACATAGCTCTGTGTGGGTGTGATTCACTTCTTAGATCTTACAGAAATTATTGCATTTATCATAATCAAGTGCTTATTCTGATTTAGTAGTGATATATCAGTGTTAATTAATTGCTGGTATCATTTACTTTAAGGTACTCTATTACACTAAGCATTACACAAACTTCAACACCTCATATTCTATCCTTTACATCTGTCCTTAGACATAAACTGCCAACCAGGTCTGGGAATAGAGGTAGATCTCACCTTATTCTTTGAAGGAGTTTGGAGGGAAAGGGGGTCTATTCTGAACCTCATGATTGCACAAGAGGGCTTCCCTTATCCCCTTCCTTCTGCCCCATTCACAATCCCTGTAAAAAAGATCAATATCCTTAGCCCGAAATCATTCTACTGCTTATAGGTTCATTAGTACAAATACTATAATCGTATTGCTTTCATTAATTGCATATGAGTTTACTCATAATAAAATCACACTGGTTTTAGTTACATTTGATTATCTTTGATTAATTTCTTTGTAGTAAGTAATGTAGTGACCTTGCCACCAATTTAATCTCGTTTAACTTAGTTGATTCTTTACTATGTTTTACTAATTAGATAAACCAATACTATTGCTTAATAAATTATAGTTCTGCTTTTATCTGAGTGAAGTGCATTCCACTCATTTTTGCAGCAAGTAGAGCCTTGATTAGGGCTCTGAAACAAGTAACAAGGGGAAGCATCTTTGTACATTTTCACACCCCCGTGACAATACCTCACACTTTCTCAGAAATAAGCCATCATTAAAAAAATGGCCTCTATACTCAGTGAGACGGATTTATGCAAAAATTCATCAGCCACCTGCTCTATATGTCATTATAATCTATTAACAGGTACAGAGAATGAAATTGCACAGATTGTTGAGATTGTAACAACAGTTAAGGAAATTAAAATCCAACTTTTTCCAGACACTAGTTATCCAGAACCATAGAGGAGGTAGAGAACAGGATTAATATTAAACAAAAAAAACAAAAAACACCATCAACATGGGTCTTATCTGCATTGTAATTTATAATACTCCTTCTGACCTTTTACTTCCTAGTCTCTAGCCTGAGAGACAGGGCTAGCTGCAATTTGTGTCTTTCTTTGGAAGGCTTATTTCAACTGCAGCTGAAAAAAAACATTGAAGCATAAATCTTATCCATTTAGTTGGAACCAAACAGCATTGTCGTCATTGATTTATCTTCTGTTTCTTTCCCCCAGCAGTCTCCTCTGATTTACTTCCTTGCGTTTAGGATAATATCACAAAGGTAAATTGATGTGCACATTAACAGAAATATATTTAACTGTCTTACTCCTTTCTTTGGGAGACATTTAAGTGTCTACAGAAATTTGTATCAAGGGACCCAGAACCAGGTACTGTCTTACCCCACTTCAATGATTACTTTGTATGTCTACCTTGTCACAGGGTGGTTTTTTTCTCATAAACTAGACAGAGCTCAACTCTGTGTGGCTATTCAATGCTGGACACAGTTTTTCAGATTAGATTTTAGTCCTTTATAATATTATAATTGATTAGCAATATCTTTGCATGTCAACAAATTTTAGAAAGTACAGTGTAATGCAATGTTGTCAGTGAGAACTTGTCTTTACATAATATAAAACCAGCTACAGGGAACATCACAATAACTGCAAGCAGAGAAAACATTATGCTTGTCACTTATAAGAAGATTAAACAAAGTGGCTAAAGGTTATATACCCTTCTCTCTGCCCCAGACAGTCTGTCAGTCTAAATGGAATAATACATATCTATTATTACTTTACTATTGTTTTATTGTATTTCAGTCTGTGTGGTGGGTTGACCCTGGCTGGATGCCAGATGTCCACCAAGCCACTCTATCACTCCCCTCTTCAGCTGGACAGGAGAATGAAAATACAACGAAAGGCTCCTGAATTGAGATAAGGACGGGGAGAGATCACTCACCAATGTTCAACAGACTTAGGGAAAATTAATTTTATTTATTACCAATCAAATCAGAGTAAGGTAATGAGAAATAAAATGTAAATCTCAAAACCGCCTTCCCCTCACCCCTCCCTTCTTCCTGGGCTGAACTTTACTCCCAATTTTCTCTACTTCCTCACCCCAAGTGATGCAGGGGGACAGGGAATGGGGGTTGCAGTGCATTTATCACAAGTTGTCTCTGCCATTCCTTCCTCCTCAGGTGGAGGGCTCTTCACACTTCCCTGCTTTGGCTCAGTGTCCCTTCCATGGGGAAACAGTCCTCCATGAACTTCTCCAACATGAGTCATTCACACAGGCTACAGTTCTTCACAAACTGCTCCAGCATGGGTCCTTTCCATGAGGTGCAGTTGTTCAGAAGCAGACTGTTGCAGCGTGGGCCATCCCCCACGAGTCCACAGGTCCTGTCAGCAAACCTTCTCCAGCATGGGTCACATGGCCACAGCCTCCTTCAGGCACATCCACCTGCTTCTGTGTGGAGTCCTCCATGGGCTGCAGGTGGATACCTGTTCCACCACTAACCTCCATGGGCTGCAGAGGGACAGCCTGCCTCGCACCATGGTGTTCACCATGGGCTGCAGGGGAATCTCTGCTCCAGCATAAGCATCTTCTCTCCCTCTTTCTTCACTGACCTTAGTGTCTGCAGGGATGTTTCTCTCACATATTATCGCTCCTCTCTTTGGTTGCAGTTGTGCAGGCTTTTTTCCCTTTGATATGTTATCACAGAGGTGTTACAACCATCACTGATGGGCTTGTCCTTGGCCAGTGGTGTGTCCATCTAGGAGCCAGCTGGCAATGGATCTATCGGACATAGGGGAAGCTTCTAGGAGCTTCTCACCAAAGTCGATCCTGTAGCCACTTTGCTACCAAAACTTTGCTATGCAACCCCAATACAGTCTGCTATGGAATGTCAGTTATTATGCCCACAGACCTTTTATATTCTAAAGAATTTCATTCTCTCTTGGGATAATTTTCTGAAAATTGGCATTCCTCTTTTCTCTCATTCTTATTTATTAATTTATTTATTCTGAAATTATAATGCAGAAGAGGTTTTTTTGGGCGTGTTACCAATGAGACATATAAATACACCTTCTGGTGAATACCTAATTCTCTAGGAGAGACTTTTGTTTCAAAAATGGTTTATAATGAAGAAAGTAAGTGATTAATACTCCATAGTCTTATATCTTTCTTTTTCTGTCTCTTTTTCTTCTTTTTTTTTTTTTTTTTTTTTTTTTTTTTTTTTTTTTTTTTTTTTTTCTGGAATGGCAGTACAGTCCTGAAGGTAAATTTGAAAAATCTGTAAAAATAAACTTGGCAGTCAATTCTAAATCCTGGCTTCTGTAAGGTAGCTTGTGGAAAAAAACTAGAGTGGAACCAGAGCTGGAGGAGCTGATAGACACAGAACAGTGCCCTGGGAAAGCAGTGTAAAAGCTTAGCTGCTTCATAGATTTGGCAAGAAGAATTAGCTTTGTAGATAATTAATGGAAATATATTTAACATATTTGCTAAAGTCACCATTTATTTTGCTTTTCCATTCTCTATAGTTAGTACATTACTGTACTTGCAATAGGTAACCATGAGGGCAAGAAAAAAACTTAGAAGGGTCTGATGTTAGGACTCCTCAGTTCAAACAGTATGCTTCGGTGGTTCTGATTTCCTTAAAATAAAATTGTATAATGCTTTGGACCTTATTCTTCCCAGATGTAAACAAAAGAGAATTACAGGTGCAAAAGAACAGAAGATACGTAACAAAAGTTGTGTCTTTGCTAGGATTCCATAGGTCTAACTGTGTTTGCACCTACCCTGATCAAAACAGAGCTTTTAAGGATAAATTAGATAAAATGTCAATCCCTAAATAATCTGTTTACTTATTCTTTTTCTTCAGAATTGAAAACAAATCCATTAACTTTCTTTCACTTAAGTCATGCTCTTTCAATTTAATCTTCTTTGTGAATATATACTTTCTTGCTTTTTAGAAAAAAAAAAAAAACACAATAAAAATGGAGCAAAAGAAAAAAAAATATAGTGGGAAAGGTCAAAAGGAGTGTTGATAAGGGGTTTTTTTTCAGTGAGAACAGTTCCAGTGAGAACAATTGGAACATGGCAGCTAGTCAAACCTTAAAATTTTCATGTAAATTTTAAACAAACCCTCATTGCAAAGTCTATGTAGCTGCAAGGGCACAAAATGAGAAGAGGAAGAAAAAACAGTTTCACAAATTTACTAACAGGAAAATGCTAAAGAAGTGTCCTGAAGGTGTTCAAGAATTATATGCAAATCCCCACTGTTTTGGATCGATGAGAAGTAGTTAATCCTTTTCAGTCCCTGCTTTTGAAGCTGTTCTTCATTATTTATTGACCCCAATAAAGAAACTAAATCTGTAACCTGTGCACTAGGGCACTCAATGGGGAAGTCAAGTGTCAGCCCTGAGTCAGTTAGATGTGGGAACTGACCTATGATCTCCTAAAGATCAGGTGAATATTTTATCTACAATGTTGTGGTGGGTTATCTCTTTGTGAGTTTGTTTTCTTTTCTGTCTTGTTTTCCCCAGTGAAGAATTTTGAAATATCCTGGCTTTGTTCCAGTGAAAAATAAAAAATCTTTTCTGAAAACTAATACATGTTTTTTATAAGCTACAGTTCCTGTTTTCTACAATTCTAAAATCAGTAGTAGCTAAGAACTGAAAATGCAGCAGATACCAGACAATGGTCTTGTACTGCAGATGGTCCAAAGGAAAGATAAAGAAGCTGTGGAGTAGATTGTACTTCTGTCAGGGAAACCATTAATTGCTGTTTCAAGTCATCTTCTGTTGGTACTTTGACACTTTCAGGCTGTCATGTGCCTGCCTGCTTACACCAGAAAATACTAAATATTTTCAAATATCCAAATATCTTAATCTGGGGGAATGGTCAGTACACCGGAGGGTTATGTTGTCATTTAGAGGGATGTTGACAATCTGGAGAAATAGGCTGATGGAAACCTCATGAAGTTCAACAAGCAGAAGTGGAAAGTCCTGCCTCTAGGGAGGAAATATTCCATGCATCAGTACATGCTGGGGCACAGGTGGCTGAAAACCAGCTTTGGCAAGTAGGACCTTGGGTCCTGGTGAACAATAAGGTGAACATAAGCTAGCAATACAGTCTTGTAGCAAAACAAGGCCAGCAGTATCCTGGACTGCATTAGGAAGACCATTGCCAGCAGGTTGAGGGAAGCAACCCTTTCCCTCTATTCAGCACTGCTGAGGCTTATCTGGAGTACTTTGTCCATTTCTGGGCTCCCTCACACAAGTAAGACATGGACTTACAGGAGAGAGTCCAATGAAGGGCCACAAAGATGATTAAAGGACTGGAGCATCTCTCCTATGAGGAAAGGCTGAGAGAGCTGGAACTGTTTAGCTTGCAGGGAAGGCTCAGGGTAGATCTTATCAATCTGTAAAAATACCTGAAGGGATGGAATGCAGTGGGTTTTTCTCAGTAATGCCAAGTGATGGTAGAAGAGACAGTGGACACAAATTAAAATACATGAACTTTCATGTGATTACACTAGAAAAAGCTTTTTTACTATGGGAGTGATCAATCACTGGCATAGGTTGACCAAAGAGTCTGTGGAGTCTCCATCCTTGGAGATATTCCAAAGCCATCTAGACATGGTCCTGGGCAGCTGTTTCTAGGGGACCCTGCTCGAGCAATGAGGTTGGTTCAGGTGACCTTCAGAGGTCCTTTTTAACGTCAACCATTCTGTGATTTACAGTACTGTTCAATATATTCATCAGTGACCCAGATGAGGGCACAGATTACACAGTCAGCTAGTTTGCTGACAACTGGGAGGAGTGGCTGACACATCAGAAGGCTGTGCTGCCATCCAGAGAGACCTAGACAGGCTGAAGAGTAGGGCAGGGAGAAATTAGTGAAATACGGCAAGGGCAAGTGTAGAGTCTTGCATCTGGGAAAGAACAACACCAGGTACCAGTATAGGTTGGGGACTGACCTGTTGGAAAGCAGCGTAGGGGAAAAGGAGCTGAGGGTCCTGGTGGACAACAGGATGACCATGAGCCAGCAATGCACCCTTGTGGCCAAGAAGTCCAATGGCGCCTCCTGGGGTGTATTAGAAGGGTTATAGTTGGTCGAGAGAGGTTCTCCTCCCTCTCTACTCTGCCCTGGTGAGGTTGTATCTGGAGTATTGTGTCCAGTTCTGGACCCCTCAGTTTAAGGACAGGGAACTGATCGAAAGAGTCCAGTGCAGAGCCACAAAGATGATTAAGGGAGTGGAGCATCTCCCTTATGAGGAAAGGCTGAGGGAGCTGGGGCTCTTTACCTTGGAGAAAAGGAGACTGAGAGGTGACCTTATTAATGTTTATAAATATGTAAAGGGTGAGTGTCAGGGGGATGGAGCCAGGCTCTTCTCAGTGACATCCAATGATAGGACAAGGGGCAACAGGTGCAAGCTGGAACATAGGAGGTTCCATGTAAATATAAGGAGAAACTTTTTCATGGTGAGGGTGACAGAACACTGGAACAGGCTGCCCAGGGAGGTTGTGGAGTCTCCTTCTATGGAGACATTCAAAACCCACCTAGACACCTTCCTGTGTGACCTGATCTAGGTGATTCTGCTCTGGCAGGGGAGTTGGACTAGATGATCTTTCAAGGTCCTTTCCAACCCCTAACATTCTGTGATCCTGTGGTTCTTTTTGGTTGCCATTTCTGAGACATTTCTTCACTAAATTCTCTTTGAGAATTCAGAGATAGAAATAAAATGATTTGGCCTGAATATTAAGGCTACACTACTCAAGCAGGACCCATACCCAATACAGTGCATAATCAAACTTTACACCAGAAAAAAAGTAATCACATTTCAATTCTTTACTGCTGTGGTTTCATCATGACCTATGGTGAGATAAGTATTTAGTAAGAAGGGGTTAACTTGAGAACAAGATCCACTCTGCATTTCAAGAACTCAAGAGGTAACTGTTGAAGTTACCTTTTCATGTCTTCAGTCTTATTTAAGCAATTCATAATTTACTAAGGTTCATTTTGTTCTTTTTAAGCTCTGAAAGCTCCTGCCAATTTCCCTTTGCTTAGTGGCCCTGAAAGTTTTCCTGAGATTATGCTGGAAGAACATGCACTGTTATGCAGACACCCCTATGATCTTCTTTTAATATCTTTGAGAAACTTTCTACACACGATTCCAAGGCACCAAACCAGTTTTGTTTAAATATAAACATCTTTTGTTCTTGATTTCCCCAGTGACATTTCTTTTCAAAAAGATGCCAGACAATGTTTGCTCCTTGAATGTTTATTAAACACTTTCACTCATGTAAATGGGTCCCACCACTCACCAGGAAAATATTTTGTTTGGAATGCTCTCAGCCCAGAAACTGTGATCTGGGAAACAGACAGGTCCTGCAGATACAGTCCCTGTGTGCAGTACAGCCATAATGGGGCACAGAGAACCAATTTCCTCTGCATGATATATCAAGACATTATGTTCTGTATATGGTACTCATGTAACTGAGACATACTCAGTGTTGTAACATTGCTTTTTTTATTACGTTTTGCTCATGGCAGAACTAAGACACTTTTCATTTCTCTCGTAGGCATATGGATTACACAAGTTCTTATATGCATGATTATAAGGTCCTTTTTTTCCGTAGGATGGTGTACATTAAATAGAAAATGTTGACTGAGGGCTAATTTGTTCTGTTCTTCTATGTGTATGTGAATAGCCAAAGCTACTGCACAGTCTGTGGTTTGAATTGATGATCTTAAAAGTCTCTTCCAACTAAAATGATTCTATGATCCTATGCCATGTGTTGTTCGCTCTAACCCCATCATGTTCCCAATAACCAAAATAAAAGACTTAATTTTTATGTTGAGCTTGAGAGGAGAAATAAAATTACCACAGATTTTCAGTTAAGGCACTAATGCAAGGAGGGAAAAAAGAAATATCTCTTAAAGTGCATAAATAAGCCCATTACTTGTCTAGAATCACAGAAGAATACCATAAAAAAGGGCACAAAGTCCATTTTCCGTGATTACCTATAATAATGTAAACCACGACATCTTTAATTTTCTATTGTTCAATCTGTTTTTCCAAAATTCAAAAAAATATACAACAAGGCAAATATGTCATGGAAATAACTTGGTAGGTATAAGCAACTGGAAGAAGTTTTTGACATTAAAAAGTATTGGAAAACTTCAAGCATACACATTTTTAACAGTAGTGTGTCTGTAGACACACTGGTTATGCATAAGAAAGGTTCAGATGCATGTTCCTAATGTATATTCTTGTATAAGGAAAATATGTATTTTTCTTGAGCTTGCTGAAAAAGAGAGATAAAATAAGAACAACAGCAAAAATTTAAAAAGGTACCATCTGTTTGCTCTGCATATGACTTTGAACATAGATCTAACATGGAGGGTAGCAAAAGCTCCCTAGATGTACCATGTATAAAAAGCTCTCAGAACAGATAATATTCCAAAAAGCATGTTGGGCCTCTCAAAGACTGACTCCATGTAATACACTTCATGATAGTCCTGCCATCATCCATAGGCATAGTAGCATCTTGTGGTCAAAGAAATGAAAGCTAAGCAACTGGATGTAGGAAAGCATTAAATATTAGTTGACTCTTTGCAATATGTCTTTTTCTTTCTTTCTTTTTGTTATTGTTTTGGTCCTTTTTCAGCAAAGTGCTAATAATCACTTTGAGCAATTACTCCTTATAGGATTATTTATTTTCATAGACCCACAGAAATCAAAAATATTTGAAATCTGATGTACCTACTTAATCTTCAGCACATGGAGCGCCTGTTCCATCTGTGCTACGGTTTATGCTGCATCACTTACTGAGGTGGCTGTTGGAGATTGGTCAGTGACTGTGCTTACCCAATGACTGTGATTATCCAGTGCTTGAGGTAACCAAAACTTTTTCTTGGTGATGCTGTAAAAGAATTTTGGCAAAATATTAAATACTGTCAGCTGTCCGACATTTGCCACCAGTCTAATAGGTACACTAAATGTAGACATATGTATTGAAGATTATATAGTACTTACATCTGAAAATGACACATATTAAGCTTCATAAATAAGATAAATAGAATTAAAAAGGACTCTCTTTAATTCTCATTCTTAGTGGATGGTACCAAAGTACTGAGACCCAGAAAAAATTGCTCCAGAAGAGGGTAGAAACTGCTGGACAGAAGGGAAGGACATGTAGGACTTGAAAATGGTCATCTTTGAGGCAACCTGGAGAGCATGTTGATGCATTCATTTATCCCCATGCTCAACCAGATACAAATCATCATCAGTATTTGCCTGACAGTGCCATGAGCAGGTTCTGGGACTTTTGGGGTGCTGGGTGCTCTGATGGGTTTGTAGATCCATTTTTGAAGCAGGTGTCACTAGATGGCACAACTACAAGGGCTTTCACAGAGTGTTGTGGGCGAGCAGTAGGCAATCACTCTGCCTGTTTTGGTGGTGGTAGTGGGTGGGTGTGAAAGTAAGGGCTCAAACTGCAAAGGAACTGTTTTTCTGACACTTGCTAATACAGCTGGATTATTTACGGAGGCAGAGTCACCGCCCGAAGCCAGGGGCTGCTGTCAGCTGAGCTCTTGGAACATCAGCTTGGCTGTGACTCGATTGTGCCCACCTCTGCTCCGAGGGGGTGGCAAATAATTTGAAGAAATCTATGACACTCTTGCATGTGTAATTTGAGGATTTACACAGGGAGAGTGCTATTCGTTTCCCCTCTGAAGAGAAGATGATTTACACAGCCTAGAAATCAGGTCATGCTTAGCAGAGGGGCAATAACGTTTTAATACATGAATGTCATTTTAAGGAGATAATTATGTGATTAATTTCACAGCTATGTGCACACTAAAATCTCTCGTTCCATCACAAACAAAACTTATTCTGGCCAGTCAAACATTCATCTTGATATAGTATGGTAATTCTTTTTACTTCACATATGAATTTTCTGTCATTCCCCCTTCCGTAACAATTTTGTTCTTTTTTATAAAATCCTGCCTTGGAATAAGTCAGCATTCAATGATACTTTGATATGTTGTGAATTCTTGGATTAGAAAAAAGATCTTTATTACCCCTGGCTCTAAGTTTCTAGTGTGGGACACACAGCTCTCACTTTTAGCTCTGAGATAAGGACCTGGAATTGATACATTTAGTTCAATAAATCAGTTTTATGTCATTCATAGAATCACAGAATGATAGGGACCTCTGTAGATCACTGAGTAGAAACCCCCTGCCAGCACAGGAACACGTAGGGCAGGCCACACAGGAACAGATCCAGGTGGGTCTTAAAAGTCTCTAGAGATGGAGACTCCACAACCTCTCTGTGCAGCTTGTTCCAAGCTCTGTTGCTCTCATAGTGAAGAAGTTTTTCCTCATGTTGTGGTGGAACTTCCTGTGTTTCACCTTGCTGCCATTAGTCATCATTTGTTAAGATATTAATGTTTTCCTCTGGACTTTGAACATAGCTGAGATTCATCTTATCAGGTGTAAAGACTATCTCTAGTAATGTTTGGGGCTTTTTAAAATGCCTTCATGCAAAGGCTTTTTTTTTATCAGGAATTTTGGATGTCTGCATTATCACTATAGCAAAGTCAGATATGAATTGACCTTCATAATTAAACATGATCAAAACCTCTGGCACAGATGTAGAAAAATAGACTGGGTTTATAAACTGTCTTTGGATGTTACGTAGACTTTCCTACAGTTTCTGGTGTCAGAAAGGTTATTATTAAAACAGATTTCTTGAGGTCTGTGCTTCGGAGTTATTGCTCTGAATGCTTATTGGTCCATCTGGGGCTATAGCTCTGATAAAGACAAGGTGAAGCAAAATCTTTGTTTTAGAAAAGGGCTATTCAAAGTGATCTACAATCCATTTCTAGATAAATCTAAAACCATACAGCATCTGGGAAATGGAAAAAGTAGTAATGTCAGTGCTCTGCATGTAGAAAATGAAGAACTGTGTTTCTGCAGTGTTTTGCCTTGTATTGTGTACCTGCTGTGCTAGGAGACGCACCTCGCAGGCAGATCACAGAAAGCAGAAGGAAAGCAGATGCAAAGGTCAAACCCAGCTGAAATCCCTGCTAGTGAACCTGAGGAGTTTGCTGAAAACAGCAGGCAAGGATTAGGCTATGTAGTAAGAAATTGTCACTCGGTGAGAGGCTGCTTTTTCCTCCCGCATTTGGGAGAATTCCAGTATCTATCAATCCAGATCTGCATGAGGATTTGCATGTGACTTTAAAGAAATTATATTACTTCACATTTACACCTTCCTCTAAAAGAAGGAGATAATTTTCTTCTAATCCCTAATCATACAGAAATGGTGAAGTATAATTGCTTCTGAAATTTCCTGAAGAGTCAATCAATATTTCTTTGCTTGACATTCTAAGTAGTATTCTTTTGCTTCAATAAATGATAAACAAAATTCAATTGCTATGTGTGATACAGATATTTTCAAGTGTTTGCAGCTACCAAAGCTAACCACGTTGGGTTACTTTTGTTTTTTACTCTTGGTGCAATTTCTCAGACACATCTTTTTTATTTCTATTTCACTCACTTCAGTATTTACACACGCACAAAAAAAGTCCAGTGCAAACACTCTTTCTCTTGAACAGACATCAAAATGATTTTTACAGTAGGAGCATACAGCAAAGTTCATCCAGCTTCTGGTTACTGAGAGCTATTGCCATTTAGCAGAGACACGGAACAAAAGTGACCTGCAAGTGTAGCACTCAGGGCACCACACCTGGAAGAGAAGAGATTTGGACTCCCACCCATACTTCAGTTAACAACATAAAATGCTTTGTAGGCATAGATCATAAGGCAAGGGTTTTATGACTGTCCCTGATACTAGTTAAACTGTGCAGGCAGAGTGATAAAAATACATGGTAATTATAACCTATACTCCCTAAGTTCCCTACCACTGATGTTGGAAGAAACTCTATTACATCAAAGATGGTTAGGGTGTTTTTCTGGGATCTGGGAATTATAGGATCATGTTTGTTAGAGAAGGGATTAGCAAAGTCTGTGGAAGCTTAAAAGAAAACAGCTCAAGTCATTAACACATTTGTTATCCTACCTCTGTGTCTCTTATTGGTGAAACCATGCTGAGAATAATGGATTTTGTTCTGGAAAATAAAGTATTCAATATTCAACACCCTCCTGTATTTTCCAGAAAATATTCCAGAAAGTACAGGAGGGCATTGAATTGGTTTGTGTTCAAAGAAGAGCTAGAAAAAAAATCAACAGGTGTTTCTTTTCTGTGAAAAGCTCTGGGTACTCTAACTTTCTGAAGATAAAGCTGAAACTTATCTATGTAAGAATCAACATGATGAATAATACTTTCATAGAAGGATTTTTTTGTCAATCCAGGTAAATGGATAATAAAATCCAACATTTAGAATTTGAATCCAGATAAATTCGTATTCAAAATCAGGTGAATATGATTCATTGAGGGTCTATCTGATTAACCAAGCTCTTTGCCAAGGGCTACAGTGGGTTGTCTCTTACCTTAGGTCAAGACAAGATATTTTAATTATGGTAAATTCAGTCCAAATGGCATCATTTCTGCATTTTCTTACAGGGTGGGTGGATTAATGCCCACAACCTTCCATCTATCTCTGTGATCCAAAGCTGATCAAAATGTACCTAGAACTGAGAGTAGCACATCACCATGTGAACGTGTCAGCCTCTCTTGAAAAAGGTCTCATCTTCATTCTTGATAAGAGTTCCCAAACGTTTAACCCTGGGAGGGCATCTCAGCCATGAAAGACTCTCCCATAATGAAAGTTCAAAATGCACCACATTTTTCCACTACTCTTCTTGCAGGACCTGCAGGCATGACCTGCTCCTCTTGGCTGTGGCAAGGTGGAGTGCCACTGACTCAAAGGGTAGGAAAGGGAACCACAGCCCATCTCCAAGCTTTCTTCTCTGCTGGGTTGGCTGAGGAGAGAAAGGAGGCAGTGGTAGAGGAGGTCTGGGGAGTGAAGATTACAGATATTACAGATATTTATTAATTACATATTTTGTGACTATATCAACAGATGACCAATTTGATATTGTTTGATGTTTGTTTTTTCATAGAATCACAATGAATAAACTACCTTTTGATGGTTTAAATTCATCTGACTTTTGATGTCCTTGGACAACACCAAGCATTTGGACATTCTTAAGCCTGAGCAGGTTTCCAAAACTAGATATATCAGGTATGGCCTGGAGAAAATCTCAGAGGCCAAACACAGGACCTGATGCTATGCAAAGTCAGTCAGGGGTGATAGTATTGTTATGTCTGTTCATTATGTCATTTTCCTATGATCTTAAACTGCACCTGTAACACTGAATGCTTCTGCTCTGAGGCTTTCTGGTCTAGCAGTAATGAATGACTGCATTTACAAACTATTCCCCTCTGGGGCAGACTGAGCACAACTACACTGCATAGCACTGAACCTATTGTTATTACTATTTTGTTCAGTTTTTCAGTTCAAAGCAACTGACCTAATGCCAGAGTGCTGTCACAACCCACTAGACAGTTTTATAGCAAGTTATTGAAGAAACCACTGGTGTCCTGGAGGTTGCAGAGCCAATGAGGATAGTGATGGAAGGTTATATTGGTGTGGTGGGTTTATCCTGGCTGGGCACCAGGTGTCCACCAAGCCCTTCTATCACTCCCCCCAACCTCCATCACCATGGCACACAGGGAGAGAATAAGATGAAAAAAAAGAACGAAGGGTTATGATAGATAAAGATGTTATTCTCTACTTCCCATCCACAGGCGATGTTGGGCCGAGTCCAGGAAGCAGGGCTCCAGGAACACGTAGCAGCCGCTTGGAGGACAAAGCAGAATGCCCCCCCATCCTCCTCCTGCCCTCTCCCTTTATAGTTGAGCTGACATCATATGGTATGGAATATCCCACTGGTCAGCTCAGATCGGCTGTATCTTCTCCCCCATCCTGCCCCCCAGCCTCTGGTGCCGTGTGAGCACTGGCAGTCATAACACGGGTGTGTTATCAACACCCTCCAGCTCCCAGTGCTGCAGCATGAGGGCTGGATGGGGAAAAGCAGCTCAGCCAGACCCACTACAATTGGATAGAAAAAGCCAAATGTGGTAGAGTTTGGTTTGTGCTTTTCAAGACAGGACTGTAGTGAAACATCCCAAGAACTACACCTGAGTATTGTGAAATAATGTTTATGGTGTATGAATAATCAGGGTGTGGAAATGAAGTGGGACCTGAGACCTGCCACGTAGGGAACAAGCAGGAAGCAATTTTCAGGAGAGTGCATCTTCCTCCACTGAAGCTCTCGCCTTTTGTATTAATAACTGAAATATTAAATATTCATCTGACCCAGGACATTGACAAGATGGGTCCATACACCCATCTTGACTTCTGTAAACACCAGCATATACAACTGTTAATTTCTCTGTCTCCTCCACCTCCTCCTTCTTCTTTTTTTTCCATCAGCTCAGTGATTTGTGTTTGCAAATCCTAGAAATTTTAAGAATCTGGTTTTGAGTCTTTAATCATTGACTGCTTGTGTCTCAGTGAATATATTCTGTGAACATAGCAGGGGCTTGTAACACAGGGGTCCATAAACTGCGACATTTCAAGGTAACAAACTAGAAAAAGATAACCCAAATATTATCTCTCCCTAGAAAACTTCTCTTGCTGATGCCCTCAGCCCATTGCAGCTATGACAACAATAACCAGAGCAACTGATAACATCTAGAACTACACAATTTCATGGAGCTAGTCACTTTTGTTAACTGAGATCAAAGTTATTTCACAAAGCCCATGATCTATTTTCTCCTACCAGGTTAGTTTCTGTTTTTAACTGTTTGTAAGTTCATGAAAAGTTAAGCAAACTCTTAGAAAAATCACTTATATGGCATTCATTACAGCGAGGCAGATGTAATACTTCCAATTTTATATTCTTCAGAAATAAATTCTCAAGTAAATGGAGTACTGGCCAGCAAACTCATTTACACAGGTTCATTTTGTATATAAATCAAAGTGTATTTGATAATCCTCTCCTTACATGATTTTTACATCTTTTGCTTACTTAAACAACAATCATCTCTCGCTTTGAAATTAATTAAATTAAATAAATTGCAGCACACTACAGTGTGAAACATGTATACTGCTTGTTAGATTAAGCTTTTCTGGCTATCCCTAAATTAATTGTATTTGCAAAATTAGACTCAAAATAGCCTTGCCTAGTACTGCTGTTTGAGGCAAGAATCAGGAATGTGAGAGGGAAATAGCACAAGAACAGAGGGAAAAATGCAAATTTAATAGTATATTATATATGTGTTTAAATAACATGTAAACCATAGTCACATTCCCACATAATCACTTGGTTAGTTACCTTGTCTATTATGTTTATTATGACTCGTAAATAAATGTGTGAATAGACACTCAGCAAGAGCTCAATGAGACCTACAGGCGATTATTAATCTTTCTAAATTACTCAATCCAAAAAAAAAAGCCTTGACTTGACTGGAAGTTTTCTGAAAACTCTTAATCTTGTTACTGATACAGCATCTTTGCATACTGACACAGATGCAGACCTGCATGCATATCGTCCACAGCTTTCAATTTTCCCATTGGCCATGTCTTAGCTCTCATACTTTTTCTTGGTCTGTTCTAGGATTATCTCAAATTGAGATTTGTCTTTCTTTAATTTAGGTGCCTAAAAGTGAATGTGAGACTCCAGCACCATTAGCAGTGTTGAGACAGTGGGAAGACTCGTCTGAAGCTTAGGTAGCACTGGAAATTTCCAAACACAACCACCTGCATTTATGAAGATAATTTTAGTGAGATTCTGAGGAATCAAACGCACATACATTTTTATCAGCCTGTGTGGCACATACATGCATAATAAGGTAGGGTGACTAACTGGGCACCAATCGCCATCTTTCCTCCCCTGGGCACTAGCCCATTTCACAGCTTTTGGATGCTACAAGATGGTCATAGTTGTAACTAACCCAGTCATAACGTTTGGCAAAGATGAAGTCATACAACTTATGTTTCCCCACTAAATGGGGATTCTGCATCTAATTACCTAGGCTCTGTTTATGGTTAATGAGGAGTAATAGGTATTTCCAGAGGATGAGTCACTATATCTGTTTAAAACATCCACCTGCATCTCACCTGGGTGGGATGAGTCATCACTGTGAGGTGCCCATCGCTGGCCACTAACTATAGAAGGAGCCTACATATCTAGTTTACACCAAGATAATGAAATCTTAGATGGCTTAAATAAGGTGAGATGAATCATTTCTGGTGGCTGCAGGAACAGATGAGTTCATACCAGCAATAAGGAGGAGTTTTTGTATTTTGACCTTCGCTTGCATTTTGACCTTCTCTTGCATTTTGACAGTCTTGACATAGCAGTGATCTATGAAGGGGGCACTACCGTGAGTTAGCTGCTCTTCTTAGAGGAAAGCTCTTGTGTGGCAGCTCCAGGTCCCAGTTGAGTAGGTGACTAGATGGAAATCCCACCCTCTCTTTCCTTTGCAGGCCAAAAGAAGGTCAGCTTTGTTTGTTACTTTGTGGAAGGGAAGGACATCTTTTCACATCAGTTTCAAAACCTGTCCAAGTAAGGACAGCAGACTGACTGTAGGCCATCAAAAACCATCAATGGGGACTATGGTTGGTCGGGAGAGACCATCAAGGAGAGACTGAGGACAAAACAGGCATATTTTACAGATGCTTCTATCACCGTTGAGAGCAGTCAGCAACATAGTACAAATCCACAGAGACTGGCTCCAGATTGGCCAGCACTACAGTGAGCCAGGATAGGAGCCCAAGGAGTACAGTGGTACTATTGCCATGGATGCAGGTGCTTCCCAGTGCAGTAACCTCCACTCCAAACCAATGCTACAGATAATCACTTGCAACTACTGCCTAAGTTGGAAGTGTAACAGCTTGAGATGGAAAATTGTTGAGGACTCTCCAGAAGGAGCTGGTCAGAGCAAGTTACATACCAAGGGAGTAGTGCTGCATGGTGCTGGTCAGTGAAATACAAATAGCAGATACAGCAGGGCTCTCTGTTGTGGAGTGTTTACACGGGCAGGGAGCCTGCTACAGACTCCTGCCAGCGCCTGCCTCACATAATGTTGCCGTTTGTGTAATATAATATCCAGAACTAGCTAATAAGAACAGTACTATATGAGCTTCTCTGCAAAACACAGCCAGTTCTTGTGATAGCCTCATAAAGGAACAATTTCCCACATACTGCTTGATATTCACAGTTACAGATGTTTCCTGGGGAAGGCCTGTCACTGAACTGGAAAATTTAAATGCCTGTAACCAGCCCATTACTTAATAATACCCAAAGCTCTGCAGTGGTCTGAGCTGTTATGTGGATATGTGGACCTCTGGGAACGTACCTAGTGAATCACAGAACCGTTAAATATCTCAAGTTGGAAGGGATCCCTAAGGATCATGAAATCCAATTCTCTGCTACTTGCAGGACTACCTAAAACTAAATCATATGATTAGGACTGGTTTGGTGCTGTGATCACTTTCCTGGGGAGCCTGTCCTAGTGACTGAACACCCTCTCAGTGAAGAAATGACTGTACTAGTGAAGCTATTTAATTCATCAGCTGTGTCACGTCTTATCGCTCATCTCTGAACTTGCTGTCATTTCTGACTACTGGGGACTATCCTGACCAAGATGGCCAGGAATGATCTCTATGCCATTACATATTCTCAGAAGGTATCACTCCTTCCTCCAAAGCATTTGGATGAAATGACATCTGGAAAGGTTGCATTAGTGATGCTAACTGTAATTTTATTTTTCCTTGTGTAAAAGAAAGTTTTTCTCATGAAGAAATGACAGCTGCCAAGATGTTAAGAATTTAAAATGCGAAGAATTTAAAAATTTCTTCTTTTTTTCTAGATAGCTGTTCCTATACATCAATCAATATTACTGTAACTCTTCTGCTTAGCTACAATATCATCTGGATTTTCAAGTAAGGAATTCAGAAACATGAATAGTTACTCTTTAAATGATCAAAGTTTGTGAACAAGTAGATGGGAGAATACTAACACAAGCAAAGACAATGCACGCTAACTTTGAAATGAACAGAAACCACTGTAGGCTCCTTACTTTACATTCACTAGCAAAAATCCATTCACCCCTGTTGACTGCCTGATCCTGCTGCAGTCAGCAGTGCTAACAGTTCAGTTTGACTCAAGGATCCAGCTGCCAGGAAAACAACATAGTTTGTCTTGGAAACTTGAACTCAAGTAGCTTGTGACTCTAGAAGGTTTAGAGATCCAGTGCTATATTCTTGCTCCATGTGACACAGCTCCCCAGGCCCGAGGCTGGTTGTTGGAGCATCCAGGGAGCCCAACCATGCTTACTTCTGAAAAAGTTTAGATATACACTCACAGTGATACTTTCTAGGAGCATAAAAGACAGGAAGGGCAGGTAGTAACCAGTGGCTCTCTTACAGTCTTTTACAGTCACTCTGTACTAACAGTTAAAATGCTTTTGCCTTTTATAATCCTGGTTGTACAAGCCTGAGGCAGTGTGAGCATTCATGCCTATGTCAAAGATGCATCTACCTGCCTGTTTCTCCTTCGACCCATGAGCTGAAAAGGTCCCCATCACTTCGTGACACAGCTCTCTCTGGGATTCATGAAGTTTGATAACCTCTTACTGTCTGCACATGAGATCATCCCTAGAAATTTTAAGTGTAAGCCCTCACCTGGAGATTGATAAGTAATTGCCTATTTTCTCCCAGCAATGTTCTCTCACTTACTTTCCAGTCACTTACCATTTGTGATCTTAATAACTTTCTCCTCTGCTGTCCTCTCCCATTTTCCCTCAGCTAATGTCAATGTCTCTTCTCTCATCTCTACACACTCCTCCTTCCCATAGCATAGTGACAGTTTACATCCTGAGCTGCAAATTTTCTACTTTCTCTTCCCAGATTTTAAAAGAAGCCTGTGTTAAATGAAGCAAAGAATTCTGTCCACGTGAGCTGTAATGAGAACACAAACCACCTAGACATAACCGTACCACAGTCAAAAGGATACTTAATTTATTTTTTATTTTAAGTAACTAAAACCATAGGAGGTTTGAAAGGGAATTGGTGACCTGAAGAGGGAGGTTAGCAGAGAGCCCGTGTTGTCTTGTCTACCTTGTTACTCAACATCTTTTCCAGAAGAAGTAGAATAACTGCTGTAGAAAGTTACTTCAGTTTAATATTTCCACCTTGAGTCTCGGTAGAGCTGTGAGGAGACCACAGCATACATTCAGCAAAGATATTGCACCTGGGATTATGACTATTTGTTCTTTGTGCTAATTTCCACCAAGGGCAAAATACAATCCAGAGCCCAACCTAAATGCAAAATATCTTCACAGTTATGGCATAAGAAGGCACAGCAGGAAGCTTTGTAGTTAAAATTTTATATGAACCCCTCTTTTAGAAGTAAAGCAAATGGCTCTGTGACAACTATAAAACAATGTCCCTCCCTTTCTCCTTAGACAGCTGCAGGCAGCAGTAATGTGACTTGATGCCTGCCAAAGACTAACCTTTTTACTTCAGTTTTGCCCGTGAGTTAGTACGAGATATTACTAGGTCCCTGCTCCAGTTAATTACCTCACATCCAGACGTCAGAACTCTCACCAATAATGCCCCACAGCAAGAGTACAAAGGCTGGTGTTGTGGATGCCTGGGAAGGAGAACAGTAACTGTGAGAGCAGTGAATCTAAGGCAAGATCAGTTGTGTGCTCCTCTATTTTGTTTTACACTGCACCCTGTTACGTGTGTTTCTCCTTGCTATGAAAAAATAGAAAATAAGGAATTTTAAAGAAATAAATAAGGCATGTACTGCTTACAGCTACTTACTACTCATAGCTCTGTTTCCTCTTCTACTACTACAAGAAGTCTTCTGGTAGAGGCATTATCCAAGCTATTTCTTTCAGTACCTCATCCCTATTGTCTAGCCTTGAATATGTACTGCTTCGTCACCATAAAAGAAACATAATTTAAAATTAAAGCAGGTATTTTATTGATGTATCCTGTTCAGCATTGAGCAGTTTAAGATTAAAAACTAGAAGAGATTAACTGGAGAAAATAAGGCTTGAAGAGACTGAAAGCTCACTTGGCCTAGCTCGTGGCCCCTGGGCACACTCAATTACGCTAAAATGATTCCTGGAAATGTTTGTCTAACCTATTCTATAAAAGCACTGGAGATTGCAATTCTTCAGCCTCCTCAGGCTATGTACATCAGCACTCCACCATCTTTATGATTAGAAACTCCTCTTTTAAGGTTGGAACTATACTTCCATTGACTGCAATTACTCCCTTTATTCTCAGTGTACCTAGGGAAAAATTTGCAACTGTCCTCTGCACAAAAACTACTTGAAGACTATTATTGTGCTTTTTGATCTTTTCTAGACAGAACAATTTCTTCCAGTCTTTCCTCACAAGCCTTGTCTCCTAATCCACCATTCCTTTTTTTTTCTTTCTGCTTTTCTTTCTCCATTCTTTTCAGGTGGTCTGACTCAATTGCAGAACTAATTCAGCTCAGCAAAAAGGAAGACTTCTGCTCCAGATTTAATTCCAGATTGAGAGACCTGGATTTATTTGTCTGTAAAGTATGTCTTCACAAATAAGGAGGGTGTCTAAACTCCTCATACTCTATGGAAATCTAGTTAAGCCAGTCAGTGGAGTCTAGAGATTTATTCAGATTATCCTAAAGTAGACAGATTTAGTCAGCTAAACAGCTCTGAAGACTCCACTAGGCTCAGTGCAGCTGCCTAGACATGAATGTTTAGTACTATTTGTGATTCTTTTGAATATCCTGCCCAGCATTCAGCTACCAGTCCAGGAGGACACTGTCTCCTATATTCTCCATACCACATGTTCACCCCCATGTCTAAAATGACCTATGACATATCAATGCCTCAAGATATTGGCTTGGGGAAGTTCAGGTGGGATTAACTGTGTTTCTAGGAAAGATGCTGTATTAAGGAAGCAGGGACTTGCAGTCTGCATAAAGTAACAAGACAGCCAGGCTCATCACCAATCTCTCTTGCTCTCTCCTTCTACAGGTTGTTGCAAGTGGTTTGTATTCTCCTTTTCTCCCCTCCTGACCTGAGAATAGTCAGTCTTCTTTCTGAGCACATGCAGTATTTGCAGCTAACCAGGCAAATCAAGTCAGTATCATTTTACCCCACTTTAAACAACCCATTTCAAAATAAAACGAAAAACCTGCCATGGAAAGCTTAGCTGTATGGATGTTTTCAGTGATGTTCAAACAGTAGAAAAAAAGGTAGGACACAGAATTTTGGATAAACATTTGCTGAACTACAAAACCTGTTCCATCCACTAGCAAGGCAATCAATACAGTTTAGCTGCATGTTACAGGGTGTCCATGTGCCCACTTGGTTTTGAGTCCTTGACTGTCCATTTGTCAGCTTTTCCTTCTTGACACATTGTGCAATACTGTCTAGTTCTTGGAAGAAACTGGATGTGAAAATACCCAATAAAACTGATTATATTCCTGCTGTTTTAACATGTTCTCCTGAGGCACATTCAGTTACACTTTGAATAATGGTTCAGTTGAAATTACCTCTTTCTTTTTCCTTTATTTTTTAATTTTCTGACAGAAGAATAACAAGTACAGAGTGATGTAGTTTTTAAGCTTTAGAACAAGGTTGTACCCTTTCTACCAACAGTGTTTCTTGTATTTGTAACTAAATTCAATTCAATGAATGTATTAAGTTGCTAACCTATGCTAGCAGACTTAGTACATGGAAATGAACACTGTCTTCAATCCTTCTGCCCTTTTATCCCGAAGTGCATGAGTTACACACTACAAAAATGAGGGATGTGCCCGTGTAAAGGATGTTGTAGGTAAACTTCCCTCCCTTGTGAGTCCTTCAGACTATTACCTGCTTCTGGTCTTTCGGGTGGGAAGTGACAATGTAGCAATTAGAGGCTCACAATCAATTAAAAGAGATTTCAGGGCCTTGGGACAGCTGTTAAAGGGATCAGGAGCTCAAGTTGTGTTCTCCTCCATCCCTCTGATATTGTCTGTGGATGAAGGAATATATAGGAAGAGCCAACAGGTCAATTCATGGCTCAGGGACTGGTGTCATCAGCGGGACTTTGGTTTTTATGATCATGGCTCAGTATACAAAGCATTGGAGCTGTGAGCACCTAATGGGATGCACTTGTCCCAGGGAGGGGAAAGGATTCTGGGGCAGGAGTTGGCAGGGCTCATTGATAAGGCTTTAAACTAGATTTGAAGGGGGAGGGGGTCAATAATCTTACATTTTCAATTGCTTGTGATGAACAGTGGGGCAGAACATCAGGGGCTAAGGAATGGAATCCTAGTAAGGGCTTTCAACTTGTTACCCTGAGGAAAGCCAGTGACAATGCACTGGGACACCCCATAGGAGTCAAAGGGGATTCGCACAAGAGGGTGATCCAGCCAGCCCAGCTGAAGTGTCTCTACGCAAATGCACGTGGCTTAGGCAATAAGCAGGATGAATTAAGGGCCACTGTGCTGCTGGAAAGCCATGAAATAGTGGCTATTACTGAAACTTGGTGGGATGATTCCCGTGAGTGGAATGTAGGGGTAGATGGTTATAAGCTGTTCAGGAAGGACAGGCAGGGTAGGAGGGGATCAGGTGTCTCCCTCTATGTCAGTGACCAGCTGGTATCCATAGAGTTACATATGGGGAAGGATGATGAACCGGTTGAGAATGTATGGGTTAAGATTGAAGGGAAGTCAGGGGAAGGTGATGTTACGGTTGGGGTCTGCTACAGGCCACCTGACCAGCAGAGCCAAGTGGATGAGGACCTCCATAGGCAGATAGAAATGACTTTGCATTCACAGGCCTTGGTCCTTGTAGGGGATTTTAACTACCCTGACATCTGCTGCAGAGATAACACAGCAAGGCATCATAAATGATAACTTCCTCCTCCAAATGGTGGAGGAACCGACAAGGAAAGGCGCTATGCTGGACCTTGTTTTGACCAACAGGGAAGGGCTGGTGTCTGATGTAAAACTTGGGGACAATCTTGTCTGTAGTGATTATGAAGCAATTGAATTTAAGATCCTCAGGGCAGATAGGAGGACGTACTCCAAGCTTACAACCCTGGACTTTAGGCATGCAGACTTTGATCATTTCAGGGATCTGCTGGCCAAAGTGCCATGGGACAAAGCCCTAGAGGGCAGGGGGGCCCAGGACAGCTAGTCGATATTGAAGGATTACCTTCTCAGTGCCCAGGAGCAAACTATACCAACAAAGAGAAAGACAGGAAAGAAAGCTAGGAGACCTGCCTGGATGAACAAGGAACTCCTGGACATGCTGTCACGCAAAAAGAAGCTCTACAAGGAGTGGAAAGAAGGACAGCTAGAATGGGGGGCGTACAAGGAAGCTGCCCAAGCAGCAAGAGACCTGGTCAGGAGAGCTAAAGCTCATCTAGAATTAAATCTAGCCAGGGAGATTAGGGATAATGCCAAAAATTTCTATAGGTATATGAATGGAAAGAAAAAGACTGGGGAAGGTGTGGACCCCCTCAGAAAAGAAACTGGAGAACTGGTGGCAAGTGATGCTGAGAAGGCTGAGGTCCTCAATGACTTCTTTTTCTCAGTCTTCATTGGCAAGGGCTCCAGCCACACCCCCAGAGTCACGGAAGATAATGTCAGGCATTGGATGGAAGAACTGCCCATTGCAAGTGAAGATCAGGTTTCTGACCATCTGAAGACTCTGAA
This sequence comes from Todiramphus chloris collaris, assembly GCA_025345505.1. Taxonomy (NCBI): domain Eukaryota; kingdom Metazoa; phylum Chordata; class Aves; order Coraciiformes; family Alcedinidae; genus Todiramphus; species Todiramphus chloris. Next base: position 27,718,622 of record JANVCC010000021.1, on the reverse strand, counting down.
AGTGCACAAGTCCACGGGACCCGACAGGATACACACACGGGTGCTGAGAGAACTGGTGGATGAGGTTGCTAAACCACTATCTATTACATTCCAAAAGTCATGGCAGTCTGGTAAAGTCCCCACTGACTGGAAAAGGGGAAATATAACCCCCATATTCAAAAAGGGAAAGGTGGATGAACCTGGGAACTATAGGCCAGTCAGTCTCACCTCTGTGCCTGGTAAGATCATGGAGCAGATCTTCCTTGAGGCACTACTGAGACAGATGAACAATGACGAAGTGATTGGCTGTAACCAACATGGCTTCACCAAGGGCAAATCATGTCTGACTAACCTGGTGGCGTTCTATGAGGTCACAGCATCAACAGACAAGGGAAGAGCAACCAACATCATTTACCTGGACCTGAGCAAAGCCTTCGACACTGTCCCACATGACATTCTGGTCTCCAATATGGTGAAATACGGATTTGATGGATGGACAGTTCAGTGCATAAAGAACTGGCTTGATGGCCACTGCCAAAGAGTGGTTGTCAATGGGTCATTATCCAAGTGGGGACCAGTGACAAGTGGAGTCCCTCAAGGATCAGTACTGGGACCAGTCTTGTTTAACATCTTTGTCAGCAACATGGACAATGGTGTTGAGTGTGCCCTTAGCAAGACTGAGTGCAAGTTTGCCAACTACACCAAGTTGTGTGGGGCGGCTGACACGCTGGAGGGAAGGGATGCCATCCAGAGGGACCTTGACAGGCTGGAGAGGTGGGCCATGCCAACCTCATGAAGTTCAACAAAGCCAAATGCAAGGTCCTCCATCTGGTTCGGAGCAATCCCAAGCACCAATATAGGCTGGGCAGTGACTGGCTTGAAAGCAGCCAGGAGGAAAAGGACTTGGGTGTGCTGGTGGATAAGAAGCTCAACATGAGCCATCAGTGTGCTCTCGTAGCCTGGGCTGAATCAAGAGAAGCGTGGCTAACAGGTTGAGGGAAGTGGTTCTCTCCCTCTACTCCACTCTCGTGAGACCTCACCTGGAGTACTGCATCCAGTTCTGGAGCCCCTGTTACAGGAAGGATATGGATGTGCTGGAATGTGTCCAGAGAAGGGCCACGAGATTGATCAGAGGGATGGAGCACCTCTCCTATGGGGACAGACTGAGAGAGTTGGGGTTGTTCAGTCTGGAAAAAAAAGGCTCTGGGGAGACCTTATTGTGGCCTTCCAGTATCTGAAGGGGGCTACAAGAAAGCTGGGGAGGGACTTTTTAGGCTGTTGGGCAGTGATAGGACTAGAGGGAATGGATTAAAACTAGAGATAGGTTGATTCAGGTTGGACATTAGGAAGAATTTCTTCCCCATGAGGGTGGTGAGACACTGGAACAGGTTGCCCAGAGAGGTGGTGGAAGCCCCGTTCTTGGAAGTTTTCAAGACCAGGCTGGATGGGTCTCTGAGCAACCTGATCTAGTGGGAGGTGTCCCTGCCCATGGCTGGGGAGGATCTTTAAGGTCTCTTCCAACCCTGACAGTTCTATGATTCTATAAAATTGGAAGCTTCCAGATTGAAAAGACATGTTGCTTCTTTAATTTGGTTGTATAATTAATTTATCTTTTCCTCCTTTTTCTGCCCACCCCTTCCCTCAAGATGCTCTAATGTTTATCCCAAGTGTGCTGAAATTCAATATATGAAAATATTGAATCTACTCTCATTTGCCTACATATACATTGAAATGCAAATCTTCACTTGGAAGTCAAGACTTTCAGAAGACCTTCAAATGTAGCATTTTCTTATGTTGATATTTTGTTGTTCTGATATTGCTGTCCTATATTAAAAAAAAAAAATTTAGATATTGTTTAATGAGTTAGGACTTTTAAGGCCACAGTGGGAATTCATGACCATGCATCAGCTCCTGGAGTAAGAGGCGGCAGCAGCCACTGCTACAACTCTCTGCAAGGAGTAGTATTGTCTCCCTCTGTGCCACCTCAGTTTTACTGGTCAACACAGAGGCCAGTAAAAGGGACAAAAAATCATCTCATTTTGGTTAGAGTGTCAGACACTTCATCATCTAGTTCCTCACAAGTTAATGGAGAAGTCCTGGATTGATCTGAACTAGACTGTAAGCCTTAAAAACCAAAGGTCATGTGCTCTAAGTGACACAAGTCAAGGACTTCTTTCATCTAAGTTTATCTGAAGATTCAAAGTTATGTAAAGGCTTTCAGTGGTTTGCATTATGAAATGAACATTTGAAAGTGTTTAAGATTATTTTTCTTAAAAATCTATATGCTCCAGCCAAGAACAGACTTTTCTGTTTCAAACTCATAACAACATATACCAGCCAAAGAATGTAAAATGCAGTAAATAATCCTCTACTCTTCCTTACCAAGAACCCTGGGGTCCTTTGGTGAAGAGTACTGCAGAATTTCCCATTGTGATAATTACTGTTATTAAAACTGAATTCAATTTAGACGGGGGATGCAGTTTTTGAAGCAAAGCTGTGGCTAAAAAAAAGTGATTTCGTAGTATCCCCCAAAACATTTCTAACTACATCTAAGCAAGATATCAACAGTTGAGGCTGTTAGCTGTGGGAGGACATGTTATTCTTGCTCAAGAACATTGCTTGTCATTTTGTATAAAGATAAGAAAGTATTTACATTATCTCCAGAATTTCCAGTCACTTTGTAATGTTAAAATAGTTCCCGTAAATTTTCTGTGAAGAAAAACAAATACATCCCAAATTACCAAGAAAATATAAATGATTTATGTTGTTTTTTTAACAGAGAGTAAACTTGTCATACTTTCATCAGATTGTTCAAAGTATCCATAATATAACTGTTCTTAGTTAAATGAGTAAAAGTGCTCCCTTTGCTTCTGCTGTTGAATTCTCAAGTCCATCTTCAGTCTTTTATTTTGGCTGAAGTCTCACTTTTATCATCATTAGAAGAAACATTTACTAATAAGATAATTTTCTTTGTGTGGGCAGCCATCTGTTTCCAATTTAGCTTTTGAAAGCCTGTCAGAGTCTCTATCAATTTACAATGATGTGACAATATTCATCTTACTGTGCTTCACAGAAAGAATCTTTTCAAAAGTTTGGTACATTCAGAAGTATTAAAAATTATAATTTTGTTATTTGCAAGTGTGAAGGTCTCACAGTAATATTACTGTTTGGACGCCTGTTTGTAGACAAAACCAAAGCTATTCTTACTGCATCTTACTGAATGACAATCCACAAAAACATTCAAACACATTAATATTATTAAAACTAATGTCCCATAATCTGGTACACAAAGGTCACATACATGTAGCAGGAGTATGAATCTCAGCAGAAATTAAAGTAAAAATGAAACAGGCAGTGGTAGGGATGCTGTGGCTACAGATATATATTCTCTGGAAACTGGAAGACTTGTTTCTTATTCTCCAGACTGTATAGTTATTTTTAATATTTAAAGATTAATAAATAAATAAATATTTTCAGAAGCAGAGAAGTGAGGGTGCAAGCAAGTGAATGAAACAGCATGTCACCAACAAAGTAGATAGACAGTCATTGTAAGGAAACTCTAAGGTGTGTCCAGTGCTGTTTCTTTTATCAGTTTTGGATATTACTGTGTATCCCCACAGTTCTTTTTATTTAATCTCTGCAACTACTTGGTGACAGCTTGGGACATCAGACAGAAGGAGCTCATCTGAATTGCCTGAACACAGGTGCCCAGTGTCCTTAGGCATCCAGTGGGCCCCACAGAGGTGCTGTAGGATGTACTGGAGGCATTTGTCCACTGGCAACAGCCAGCAGAGGCCAGGCAGGGCACCAAGACCAGTTCAGAATCCTGTGTTTAGGGACTTGAACCGAACCAAACATTTCCAGAGGCTTCAATAGTTCTGTCTTTAATGTTTGACATACTGGTACATGAAAGAGCTACCCTGTCATTTTGTATGATGAGAAAATAAGTCTTCATTTCTTTCTCATTGCTTTAAAAACACTACTTTCTAGACCTATTTGTACTTATGGACATGATTCTGGACTTTTTATTTTATCTCTCAATGATTATATACTTCTGGATTATGAAGAAATGTTGACAACACTAGACAACTCTGAAAAATACTGTTGCAATAATTAATACCAATGATTTTTAAAATTATAATTAAGAATTTCTAAAGCTTGATTGAGGTGAGTTTCCAGGAACTGCAGTACATTCCAGCAGAGGAGATTTCTTCAGGCTGAATGCCTTTGCATGAGAAGTCTTTCAGATAAGCGATGCTAAAGTATATATTGTGCCAACTTTATAGTTAGGGAGAATAATTCAATCTGCTATTTCCCAACTCTGTTTATAAACATTAAATTCATGCTAAAGAAATAAAAGCGATTTCAGCAACATGCAAATAAATTGGAATCTGGAAGAGCTAAGGAATCAGATTTATGATACACATTGCCTTAAAGATGGTGCAAATGGTTTCAGAAAAGCTATGAAGAATGTGTAATTACAGAGCATTCTTTAACATACATTTCCTCTTTATTTAGCAACAACCAAACAAGAAATTTTGCTTCTAAATGATTTTCCATCCTTATCTGAATAGCTGCTTTTTGCTACTGTAACATCTGTGTCAAAAACCATGGCAATTTTAAAAAGAAGAAGAAAAAAAAATAACCCTTTCATAAAGGATCAAAAGCAAAATGTAAAATATATTCAGTCTTTTCTAGGTCAATTCACATTCTGCCCTTATGTTTAACATAATTTCTATAGCAGCAATCCAGGGAATTCCAATTTATAATCACAGTTGATTCAAATTTTTAGCTATTATATTCTTATGCCTTTTAAAAATGGTATTTTCTGATAATTAGTTTATTCTCATCCATTGCGTGTTGATTCAAGCAGCATCAGGAATTTTGGTACAAAGTGAAACTGGGACATAGTAAAATGTGACATCTATTTTCATTTGAAGCATTATTTTCCTTCTGGGCTGCGGGAAATCTAAGATGTAGATCTTAAAAATGGCTGTAAAAATATTGTTTTAATTCCAACAAAAATGCGCTGAAGAAGTCTAGAGCTCACTCTCATAAAGAATTTCAAATAATCCTCAATTACACTTTAGAGCTTATAACAAAGGTATGAGTACTGCTGAGAAACAAGGGACAAATACTTCACTGCATTTGTAATCATGTTGGGTCAACTAAAACAAACAAACAAACCAAACCAACCCCACTATAAGGGTAATAGAGAAAACACAGGAGTAAAGTAATCAGCTTTTCATCTTCTAACATGTTAATTTAGAAATTAATACATAACAGGACACCTCACCTGTGTTCTGTTTCCAATGGTAAAAATTTTTCGAAAGATAGATCGCATTAAACCTAGTTATCCAATAAAGTAAGATGGAAAATGGTGTTTTAATAACCCAGGCCGATGAATATCTGATACCTCAAAGTAACAGGGAAGATCATATGCATTGTACCTCTATAGGTACTGTTTAGTCATAACCACTGCAGAGCATCCCACACAGTTTGCACTTACCAGGAATCAGCAGTCACCACAGACATTCTCATTTTGTTAGTTCTGTAACACCAACCATCATGTTGCCTATGAAGAGTTAATTTTACATTACATATCTTCTATGCAGAGGTTGGTGCTGAGTCAGGAAGACAGTGCTGTCATAGGAAAGGAGTAGGACAGTGCTTTCACACACAATGTGTCTGCTGATCATGAACAGTCCCTGCTATAGAAGTTACTAATGACACCTTCATCGGTGTAGCAAAATTTCAACCTAAAAGTTTTTTTCACTCTCAAAAGGTGTTAATGTATACTTCTGTAGATCACATTGAATACAAGGAGAGAGGAAAACAGATAAATGTTTTATCAGACAAGACAGCAATTTAATGCTCTTTCTGTTCAATTCCTATTTGAATACTGGATGGGTTTTGCTTTCTAAAAACTTTCTAATAAGTCTCTAGGAAACTTGATCAGGCATTTAATGTCCTTTTATTTTGAGTAAACTGTCACCAAATGGTGGGCATTTCCCCTATTTCTCTTGTCCTTTGTTTGTCTGTGAAATCTTGATTTAATTACACACTCAAGTATTCCCTCAGTTTATTAAGCATTCAAGTACTCTAATAAAATCTAGGAGAGATGACAAGATATTATTTCCATTAGGAGTAATGTTCTGCACTGCAGCAAAATGCATTAATAGCATTGCATTGTAATGTTATAATGGGGCTACTGATGCATGTCACCATTCAGCACAGTTCATTATCTTGTGACTAAGGTATGGAGCAAGATAAGCACAGTTTTACAGATTCTTTTCTAAACAGCTGAAGTACTTCTGAGGACTAGAAAAAATACTTTCACCTAAAGGGCTTTGCTGGTCTTGCATCTTTTGTTTTCTTTCTGAAATCCTACATACTCGTTTATATTCTCATTTTGAGGCTTGAATGACAATACACATATTCTGCAAAACAAGGGAGTAGAGCAAAATGACACTAAAGAAAAAGACATGTTAACATTTCCTCCAAAGGAGTATTACTCATTAACAGTGTCTCAGAATTTAGAACTATTTTGACAGAAGAAGTCTGTGCTCCCTCCTTTTTTCATGCATGAATTAAAATTGTAGTGATTGCATCTGTAGAAAAATCACCACCTAATATACAAATGTCTGTCCAGAGATAATTTTTCTTTCTCCCTTGCTGTTCACTTAATAGTCTCAGGTCCTCCGTGGTGTCAGGGAGACTAGGGAAATTTCATCACAACATCATCTCATTTCATTGTTTAAATACGTGGCTAATAATAGGTAACAAAGTACAACAAATTTATCCTTTTAGTCACAGAGTAATTCAGAACATTGCAGTTTGTTTAGAAACACTGGAGATTTCTTCTGTGTCACTTTTTCAGAAAGTGCTTTGAGTATTTCTGCTATATTGCAGGCTACATCCACTGGAGCATGGATGCACTTTTATTGTTCCTGTTGATTAAAGAAAGAGTCACACCTACAAGTGAACACACCTGAAGTGGTGATGTGAACATTCAGCTCTACTAGAGTTTCTCACAGTATTGTCATATGCTTTCATTCCCAAAGTGTCTCTAACCCAGATGGTAGAAGATCAAAACCCATATATCTTCCCAAGAGACTCTGTCTCACCATCCTCAGCTGAAGTGGACTCTATTGGATGCTGTTTATTTAACCTCAATAAATTCTGATTGAAACACATAGTAGGACATAGCTTTTCAGCATCCCAGCTGGCTGACATCACACTAGTCACTAGGGCTCTGTTTTTAACCTATTCCATTGTGTTTAATGTAATCCAACAGCCCCTAAGATGATGAGCAAAATATGATTTTGGTACCTAGTCTGAAGGTAGGAATGGGGCATCGGTTTCCTGGTTGCATTACTGTGTTTGTTTACAAAAGGAGTTACCAAGAACATGGGCAAAGGAAGATGTGAGACAAAAAGTGAGCATGAACTAGTAAAATACCTGAATATTCCCTTCCCTTCCCTTCCCTTCCCTTCCCTTCCCTTCCCTTCCCTTCCCTTTCCTTCCCTTCCCTTCCCTTCCCTTCCCTTGCCTCCAGCAGTATATCTTTCTGCTTCTGGGACATCAACCACCTAGAACTGGTTCTTGATCCCAGCACTCCCAGCTGCGGCTCTCCATAGCTTCCAATCAGCAGTAGATTACTCTACAAGATTCTAAATACAGGAGGTATAAATTCATATTCAAAGGCATAGAAATGGAGGACTCAAAAAAAACACCAAAGGTGTAAGAGAAGGAAATGAAAAGGCAAATTAATGCCTGGAGGACACTCCAAAAGGAAAGGAATGATGAATGTTGTTTAGAATTCCCTACTTGATTTATCTGCAATATTCATAAGTGTGTGTTTATCCAAAAGCTTTGTCTCAGATCAGGCAATTAATTAAACTAGAGAAGAACTCAAGCAGGGTGAGCTGAGAGTTGTTAATAGCATATGGCTGAAAATCAAATTTGCCTCTGTTGTTTTTCTTGGGACACATTCCTCTGTTTGCATTTCTACAGCACTAGAGAGATGTGAGACCCATGGCTAAGCAGTACAACATGTAATAAGCAGACCCAGCTCTTCAGAATCGTAACAGTCACCCATAGCACTAGTGTTAACATTCCTCTGCTCTAGCAAAAGGATGACTGCACCTGAGCATATCTTCCGTTCTTTGGGCATATGTGCACAAGAGTTTTTATCCAGTCCATTTTACTTGAGGATAGATGAGGAGGTAGGTGATACCTGTGCAGTACTGGTAAATAGGACACAAAGCTTACAGGAGTCCTGCAGTCTTCTGGAGTAGCACCCAGAAGACAGACAGGATATTCTACTGGAGTGTATCCTAAAATGCATTTATATAGAAAAGGAATCCCACCAGACCTCTTTGCTTTCTGACCGTAATTCCTTTTCTGTGTTGTCTGGTAGTGGCTGAACCACTTCTTGCTCTCTAAATAAGGTATCTCTAGCAGGTGGCTGAATAAAATTGTAAGGAATACGTGCACCCGTGTTCCTAAATTAATGACGATGGCTCTATCCTCCTCTGACATTACTGTAGAGTGATGCCAAGTAAATGTATCATCTATATATCTGGCACAGGTAGCACTGACAATTTTAGTCCTGGCTAAGTTAAATTGATATGCTACCTCTTCCTTCTATCCTTTCCACACTGAGAAAGCACAGCAGCTAAAATACTGCAAAATATCCCAATGTAGAAAACCCACAGTTATGTTTGTACAAGATTTTTTTTTCCAACTGATTTCTGCTGCCAGTACTGAAATCAAATTTTGTAGCTCAAGGAAATTAACTAAAATAATGTCATCTCTGATGCCAGCATATAAAATAGCATAACATTCTCCATTCAAAATTAGGTGTTATATGAAGAGGATGACCTGCATTTGACCTTGCTGTGTGGACATGATCATCTAAATTTCACATCTCTTTGTCTGAAAGTAAAGGGCAGTTACAAGCCTAGCATATAAACCTTGTCTACGTGGGGATATCATGATAGTCTGAAATTAATGTAATGAATTTAATTTAATGTATCAAGTAACTTCAAAGACAGTTTGCAGTATGAGTTTACTCCAGGAGGCAAGGCATAGTGTTAATTTCCTCTGTCATAATTGAGAATTCCAGAATCACTAGCCTCCAGTATTGAAAAAAACTGCATGAAGAGACAAAGGGTGAGAGACCTTTCAGAGCCAAATGCACGTTTATATGTTGGTCCTAACATCTTTATACATGTAAATTATTCCTAGACACGTAGCAACACTGCATTTGGTTTTCAACACAGCTTTTCTCTTCTTGTCTTTCTCATCTGGAATATTCTGTTGATATGAGAATAACAACGGTGACTTTCCGCCTTCAATATTGTTCACAAGCTTTCATCGTCTTTTATATGAGTATTCCCTGGTCTTGTGTGTTGTACTACAGACCAAAATCATAACACTTTCAGTCACACATTGCAGATATTTAGAATAAACTGGTCACAGAAAGTAAAGTTGTGAAGGAACTTCTCCCCTCCCTTCTGCCTGTATAAGGAGAAACTCATCTTTAAGCATCCTAACCTTTAGAACTGGAAGGGAATGATCCAATAGGATCAAGAGGATACATCCCATACATGTAATTCTTGCTCACAGACACATGGTATTTAGCATTACTTTATCTTTGGGTTCTGTCCAGCAAAAGTAACAGCAGTAAATCATAGGTAATAAGATGATTTCTTCTGTTTCTGAAAATAAATTACAATCTGAGTGCCTAGTCATGAAATTACAGTAGAAAAACTATCATATTTTCATGCATGCAGCCTGTAGGTTGTCTTCCAGAAAGGAAATAGTACTGCAAGTAATAAGGAGACACTAGCTACACTCTGATACAATGGATACTTAGCACACAGAAGTATTTTCCTAATCCTGAGAGCAATGGCATCCTTGAACCCAGCATCAGATAAAACACTTTTATTCCCACCCCTGAGCTTCTCAGGTATCAGAGACCTTTTTGCTTGGAACAGAAGTCAGTAACAGAGACCTTTTTCCTCCCTGACATACAATACAGTTCACTCCTTCCCAGTGATGAACCATCTGTTGATATGAGTAATTCCTTTATACAAAAGGAATGGCATTTTTTAAGCATCAGGATTGCCTGTGAGTGCACTATATCAACACTAGGTACACTGTAAAGACAGTAGCAAGCATGGCAATGCGCAGGCACTGTTCAGGGAGAGCATTGCATGGAGACAGGCATACTCCAGCCATGCCCACCTGGGTAGGTGGCAGTAGTTCACCTGACCATGAAATTACTGAAATGTATTCCTGTGCTCTCCTCTCCATAAAACTCTTCTTATACACCCATACACACAGCTGGGAAGCCCCCTTGTAACAAACGAGTTTAATGTCTGAGGTGAATTGACTTCCCACAGGAGGCCTTCTAGTGCATCTCTCTGTCCATTGAATAGGCACTCAAGGAAGACAGCTGCATCAGGCACCGAAAACCAAAATGGAAATTCATGGCACCACCCTGGGGGACGCATCGTTCCCTCTGAAACCACTGGCTTTCACACTGTTCTTCTTGCCTTGAATATAGTGCAAAATGACTCCCTAAAGATGAGAATGGGGTTAGCTGCTTGGCATTTGCAAACCTCAGAAGCTGAGATTGTGTCCCTTCCTTCAGCTGGCCAGCTTTAAGAGAGATTTATGGGTTCCACTGCCAGAGATACAGCGACTAGAAAACTCCTGTGATTTTTGTGTTATAAATCAGGCTGCTGATGGATTATCTTCTGCTTCCTTCAATTTAACAAGAATAATGATGAATTTGCTTATCTCCTGCCTTTTTAAATGCATTGTGAAAAAAACACTTTAGTGGTATAAAAAAAAATTGTTTCCCCACAGCTTATGGGGAATGCCTGTATGTCAGTTATCTAAACCAGAAAAACGATTCTGACTTCTAAAAAATCTTCCTGCGGAATGGAGAGACTGCACGGAGAAAACTTTTGATCCCTTAAAGGAGAGCTCTTGACTAGACTTGAGAGTCTGGCAATCAGCACGCATTTCTGACAACAGTAAGTTCAATACTATTTTTAATATTTTTTTTACACATTCATTGCACACTAGAGAGAGTTTTATCAGTGTAGTACATGAATTTATCTTGGTAATGTGTATATTTGCATCACCTAGGTCTTTTTTTTACTTGTTTTATAAACCTTACTGCCAATGCAGCTGGAAGAAATTCTGTGATAGAGTGAAGGTCACATAAACCAACCTAAGCACCCCTTCTTCCCTTACATCTACAATAGCTGAAGTACTTTATACTCAACTTTACTGAGTCTCTCATTAACTCTACAACAGAAGTTCTGTCTCATGTTGTCTTTTCCATTGGTGCTTTATTTGTACCACACATTTTCTCCAGATGAGAATTTCCTGTGAGGGAGGATGCTTCTGCAGACAAATTAGTTAGCTTCTATTTCAGCTGTCTACTCAGGTCTCCACATGGTAAGGAAGGGGAAAAAAAAAAAAGAAGTAGGGATTAGAGGAACATTTTCACAGCAATATTCTTACTTGGTTTTCAATCTGCTGTAACATCATCTAGAGGGGCAGCCAGCCCTTCCTCCGGTCTTGATTGCCTTGTGAGCTGAAAATACACAGCGCTTCACCATTTTGAGAACTTTAATAATGGGGAAAAAAAGGGTCATACTTAGTATAAAGGAAGAATATAGCTAGAGCTGGCATGAAAGTATTCATTCCACCTCTGTAAGGTGGATGATAATGGTTTATATAGAAACCAGTATTTCAGACAATTTATTCATCTCACTGTTCTATTGAACCATATCCAGATTGTTACAGCTCTGTCTCAGGTGAGATCCTTCTAGCTGAAGATGTCATGCTAATAAATGAGATTTTAAATAGGAAACTATTAACAGGTTATCAAAGTGATGAAGACAGGCTCTGTTTTCTCTATGCCATGACTACAGCTTGGATTGGAGGGAATATGGTGGTTAAATTCAGCAGTGTATATTGTTTACATGTACCATCTCCTTTCATTCAGGCATACGCACAGAGTTGCTGCTGCAGGAGCTAAATTAACTCTTGAAATAGATGAGAACAAATCCCTATTACCCTGACCTTACAACAGTCACAATAGACGCACTATGTCTTGTATAGCAGGCTCAATACCCTGGCAATATCAAACTATTCCCTTCATCCACTGGTACATTTTATTGCTGAGATCCCTGGCTGCTGGCTATCTAGGACCACTAATGGAAATGCTGAGTTCTGTCCTGGTCTTACAGTGTTAGTTCCCAGACCTTTCAGATTGTATTAAAACATTTTTTTTCTGATTAATTAACTTCATTAATTCATTTCTTTACTAATTCAGTTACTTAATTAAAATTTCCAAAAGCCTTCAAAACTGTCATGATAAAGTCAGTTTTAACTAACAAATGGTTTGAATGGATACCACATTTTTCAGGTAACAGCAATGAAGTCAGTAATGACGTGTAGGTGAAGTCCATCAAGGTTGGAAGCAACGATTCAGGACAACTAAGAGTTGTGCGTGTAAGCTCTTAGCTGAGGAGAAAAGTGCCATAAAGAAACTTATAAAATCAATCTATCATTAAGCATACCCACATAGATTTGTGTAATATATTTCCAAGATGCTGTAAAGTGGAAATGTATATTTATGATCCCGCAGCATCTCCCATAAAACTACACAACTTCCAAAAGCAGTTGGCCTTTTTATTTTGAAAGCAGGGACAGGCCGTTGGAGAACATTAATGATTAGAAAGAGAATAAATTACTCCCACATATCATCAAGAATCTCAATATACCAGAGAAACGTGGTGTGGGATATGAAAGTTCTGCCATTGACAAAAGAGTCTGTAGAGCTCAGACAAAATATTGGCACTGTTGCCAAATAATGTGGTTGTGATAGCTTCATAAAGAGCCACCTCTATTTAAACAGTAAAGGATCATCCCAGTTTCCTTCCTACTACTGAAACCATGTTGCATTTTCCAGGGCTAAAGATTCTCATATAAATCATTTAAAATTTACATTAAAAATGACGTCTACATTGTGTCAGAGAAGAAAGTTACTGGATTTCATGGTAGATTTGTTCTCTTCAATATACTTCACCCTTGAGAAAAGTCAGGTTGTTAATTTTTAAAATGAAAAGTTCCTTTCAGGCATGCTGTGTTTCCTTGTAAACAAGCTAGACCACTTAACTATCTCACTAACTACCTGACTGTATTTTTCTGAGGCATTCATTTTAAAAGTTCTATCACACAATGACCTGACGTCTGAGTATTTTATTATGTACAACATCTTTTCAAGAAATGGCACCCTAACTCACCTTGTGGAATCCAGCAATATAGTGAGTTAAATAATAAATGATAACAGCATGAGTTAGAAATTAAACAGTAAAGAAATAGATTAAAGAAATGTTAAAGGTCTAAGTGAGGGGGATTAAATCCTACTATTCTTTAAGCTCTTGTAATTAAATATGCAGAGTCATCTGAAGAAATACATACAGCTTCAGAGAAATGCTGCATTTATCATCCTTAATGAGGTATTCTTTTGGTGAAGTGAAGTTACTATTAGGAGGTTTCTAAAAGCATGAAAGGGAATGAGAGACGGGACATGAAGGAATAACATCCAGCCACCAGTGGCACAAAAAAATCCCCCTAAAATATCTGTGTTTTCCTCATGCTGCCTACTGTGATTAAAGATAGCAACTGCAGGTGCAGTGCCAATAGTTGTATTTGGGATACCTGGGAAGTCAAGTCCTCAGGGTCAAGTGTTAAATAAAGACATGAGGTTTGTTTGGCACCTTGTTGTTGATTGCTGACAGCTTTGCCCCATTAACCTAAAAGCACAACATGTAAACCTCTAGAAATCTGTGCAAGAACCTCTGTCTCCAACATGGAAGTCAAAAGACAAAATCCTGTGCCAGATGTGATGCTTTAAACTAAAGAGAATGAATCCTTAAATTTAAAGAGAGTGAATTTATCTGAACTTCTTCAAATTGCAGACCAGCAAGTGTATCATTCAGAAGATCTAAGGATGACTCTTTCACAGCTGTTGCTATTAACATAAAGTAAGTGACCAATGCTGTACTCCTGTTCTTTCACATCTCTTTACAGAGGGAAATCTAGAATATACTGAAAAAAAGTCTAACTTTTCCACCAAGAACTTTAATCTACAAACTCATATAACTAATTAAAGGTGAAAATCTGATGCGAGACAACTTTGAGTGCTTCAAACAATGCTTAAATATGATCTAAATTTATAGAAGTTACCAAGACTATCAGTTTAAACTTCAGATTCGCCTGTTCCAACAACTCAAAGCACTCTGCATCTAGTAGCCAAGGAGAAAATGCACTTAATGTACATGTCAAGTCAGATGTTTTCTCTACTACTTTACGTCATTAACAAAAAGAGAATTGCAAAATGTTCAAACATTTAAAATAGAAGTCTACGAAATTCACAATCAAATACCACAATTCTAGCCTCCAGAAACTCAGCCTCTTTTTTTCCACTTCCCTTCTTCCTCCACCTTCATGTCCTATTTCCTCCTAATCCAGGTTGATGAGATCCTCTGAGTAGGTGCATCTACCATTTTTGCCAAACTAATGTTGTCTGGCAATCCGGTTGACCGTTCAGGAGTTTCCTTAGCCCTTTAATATGTACAGGACAATTATTGTATTTCATCTTTATCCTTCAGTTTATATGAAATCTCTCTGACTAGATCATCCTCTTGGTTAACAACAAATTGTTGCATATTACACTAATATATGGGAAAGTGATTAATTTAATCACCTATTAAGATTACTGTAACAGCTGAATTCTGCTCTTGAACCTTTCATAGGACTGAAATATGATAGGAATGAGTCTGGCTTATGTGACCACTGATCTCAAACAACCAAGATGGAAATGTGCGATGATTTGTACATTTCAGTGTTTCAAAATTAATGAAAAAGCATGAAAAATTTCTCATTGAATAATTCAAGAACTTCTACTCGCTGATGAAGGTCATTTTACTTTCTGTTTCTGGATTTACAAAAAGAAAACTGTAACTATCACAAGTCAAATGGAAAAAAATATAGCTGTATTTTCAGATACATTTCCATATCTGAAATAAAGTATAAAGTGTTTGAATGCAACTCACATTATACTGCACCATTAGATCCTGCTGCTGCACCCCCTATTTAAACAAACTCTTTACTCACTTTCTTGCATGATGTAAGGTAAAAGGAATAAGTTAAAGATAGTGGAACTGGAGCTGGATTGGTAGCTCTAAGTTTGATAGTGCATGCAGAAAACACTGCTAGAGCTTTAAAGACTACCTCTTTTTGCCTTTTTCTTTTCTTTTTTTTTTTCTTCCTAATTTTTGACCTGCCTTAGTCTCTTTTCATGTCACACAGCTGGTTCATCCCTTCTTCCAGGACAAATAAGGGATTCTTGGTCCCATTATTTTCTGAAACACAGACCTGATGTCACATACCTCGTTCTGGGCTATACCTCACTGGATGACACTATGGGCATAGTACACACTCCTTCTGAACCATCTGCACTCAGTAAAATGACAAAAAGTTAGCATATGTGACTCTACTGACAGGCTAAGTCATTTGTAAAAAATAAAAACATATTTCATTTTATTAGTTATCATTCAAAAAAAAAAACCCAAAAACTCTTCAAACCTGGCAAAGCTCAATTTCATCTGCTAGACCTAACTATGACAAACTGGAAATGCATCTTAGAAGAGAAAGGAAGTTAGAAAAGGACTCTATAATGCAGTGAAAGCTAATTTTTGCCTCTGTGTTGATCCTTTGCCTTTCTATTACCCCAGAGCTCTATACTCATGACAGATGAAAGCAACAGTGAAAGGAAAGAAATTTAGATTAACACAGAAGATAGAGATCAAACGTGGGAATCCTGTTCTTCACTAGAAAGGGATTGATTTCTTACACTGCTTTTACTGTGCATTAATTCCACACAGTTTCTGAGCATATTCACTTCCTTTTAGATTTCATAGGCTACTGCTACATTTGAGAGAGGCTTTGAGTCTGCTTGGAAGACTAGGAGCAAGAGTGCTTCCACATTGTAAAACCTCACTTCTCTCATCTCTCAACAATAAGCTTTGACCTAACTGCAACTATACAGCAAAGATTTGGAACCTCTGTGTGATCAGTAGGTAGCTTCAGTGACTTTGGTGCAACCTGGCAAATAAACAAGCATGATTTTAGCAGTCAATATCATTGCCATATAGATAACAAATAAGTATGAATATAGTTCTCAATTTGAAAAGCAAAGAGTTTTTTCACTTTATTCAGCTAATCCTATCTGGAGGAGAAAATTGAAAACTAGGTCTGGCCAAGAACTACAAAAAAATCCACAGGTCCGGATTTACCAGATTGCCTAAGGACCCTAATTTCTCCATTTTACCACTGCAAAGTGTGGTACATTTGCCTGTGATTTCTTGGCAACAATAAGCTCAGGGGAGGACTGTATCTGCGGCTCCACGCAGGATGATTAGTGTCCAAAAGACTTAAACAAATCTCCACATTCCCAACGCACAGCACATATACAGTAGGTTCCGTGTATCTGTGACATGCTGGCCCTGCTTCTCACTCTGTGCAGTCAGTCTGCACTTCTGCACATCAGTTAACACATTTCTACACAGCGTGCTGGAGGTGCTTCTCATGTGTACAGTGAATCTCTTAAAGACCCAAATTCATGTACTTTCCCAGTCTGAGAGCAGCTGCTGCCATGGCTAAAACATCTCAAAAGAGCATCTGAGCAGTGAAGCTGTGGGGTATTCAGAGTACATTCCCACCCTCCTGGTCAACCTGTAATGATGCACAGTGAGAAGGCAAAACCTAAGGTATCAGAAAGAGCGAAGAGGAAATTTCATGCCACAGACTTGCAAGGCAGGAACTAAGCTCCAAGTGCAACTACCTCTCAGATTCATACATTTTACATTACACTCTCAGTGGATGAAGACAAAAAGTATCTGGGAGCTGGAACAAGAGGTCTGTGTCCTTCACCTTCTGAATGAATACTCTGACTATCATGCCAAAGACGCTCACCATCACTACACAAGTACTGTCCCCTATAGACTGCATGAGAAAGATGCCTAAAATGGGTCAGCAGTATTTTCCCTCTGTGTATATCAGTGTTCTTTCTCCTTTTCTTGATTATGTAGAAGGTTTGCTTTAGGAGGCTTTTAGGTGAAACAGTGCTTTAGTTTGCTTCACATCAGGTACCCAGGTATGTAGATTGGGTTGCAGATGTACTTTCAAACCTTTTTCTGTAATACTAAGCCCCAAATCCTCTCCTTCTGTAAAGGTTTTTCTCATATCACTGGAGTTCTTAAAACAACATAACTGAAGCACGCAACATATGTAAAAAGAAACAATGTATGTAAATAACAAATATTGAAATACTAAATGTTGAAAAAAATTGTTTCGTGTGAACTAGGTTAACTTATTTATTTTAAACCTGCTCCTATATCACATGTTCTGTCCTATCCGAACGGTTCTTCACACAGCACGGTAAGATGGATGCAGACTTTCCTCACAGAATCTGAATGGCATTATGACTTATTCTCTTCAGTGCCTTGTATGTAACAAGTAAAACTGTAACCTTAATGCATCTACACGGGAGGGGGATTTTAATTTTTGTCTTACACATTCAAGGACCTATAACTCACATTTAGTTAATGTTTACATTTTGTTTTGATGGTCTGATGTGCTAAATTAGTGTGACACTGCAGTGCTTCTATGACGTTATTTCATACAATGTCAGATAAAATGTCACCCTCTCTTCACCTTGTATTTGGCCAGCACAGAAAATTTGAAAAGTTTGCTACATCACACAAAAATAACGAGCTTGAATACAGAACAGTGCTGCTCATTTGCTTGTAAAGAAATAACACATTGTTATGTCTTGATAATTATGAATTATTAGAGTTGCACTTTTCTCATTCTTTTTATTTCCAATCACTCCTTAATTCCTTGCACTGCTGCTGTTCTTGCTGAACAGAATAATGACTGTGGTATTCATCCCAGAATATTAAAGTTCCAGCTAACAGTGACATTTACTGAAAAATTTTTAAGGAAATGAATAGTCTTAAGTTTTGCATTTCAGGTAATAAAACCCTTGACAACATAAGATTTCAGGCATGAACTTCAGATACATTTTCTATTCCTAAGAGAAAAAAAATGATGATTTGTATTCACATTAACATTTTGAAATTTCTAAATGGTGTTTACAAGGTATGAATAAATAATTATATGCACTCATTTTTCAGATTTTCTCAATGATGATTAGATCATTAAACAAGCTACATTAATTCAAGCTCTTTAGAAAAGACAGGCAGAGGAGAAGAGGAGGGGGTGTTGCCCTTTATGTCAATGACTATCTGGAGTCCATGGAGCCTGGGGATGGATGAGAAGCTTACAGAGGCATTATGGGTCAGGGTTACAGAAAAGGCAGGAGAAGGCAATAAAACAGTGAGGGTCTTCTACAGGCCACCTGACCAGGAGGAACGAGCTGATGAGGCCCTCTATAGACAGATTGGAGTGGCTTCACGTTCACAAGCCCTGGTCCTCATGGGGGATTTCAATCACCCGAATATCTGTTGGAAGGATGGTACCATAGGGCACCAGAAATCCAGGATGTTCCTGGAAAGCATAGATGACAATGTCCTTCTCCAGGTGATAGAGGAACCAATGAGAAAAGGTGCTACGCTACACCTTGTCCTCACCAACAAGGAGAGGCTGATGGCTAACATAAAGCTTAAGGCCAGCCTCAGATGCAGTGGCCACAAAATGGTGGAATTCAAGATCCTCAGGGCATCAAGGAAGGTATGCAGCAAGCTCACCACCCTGGACTTCGGGAGAGAAGACTTTGACCTCTTCAGATATCTCCTTGGCAGAGTACCACGGGAAGAATTCCTGATGATGAATTGATGAATTGATGAATTGATGAAGCCAAAGGCAGGGACTGGGAGAAGGAAGATCCACCCACTGTAAGAGAAGACCAGGTTTGAGACCATCTAATGAACCTAAAGTTGCACAAGCCCTTGAGGCCAGATGACATCCATCCATGGGTCCTGAGGGAATTGGCAGACAAAGTTGCAAAGCCATTTTCCATCATATTTGAAAAGTCATTGAGGCTTGGTGAAGTTCCCACTGACTGGAAAAGGGGAAACATAACCCACATTTTTAGAAAGAGAGATAAAGAAGACCTAGGAAACTGTAGGACAGCAACATGCCCTGGCAGTCCAAAAAGCCAACTATGTCCTGGGCCACATCAAAAGATGCATGGCCAGCAGGTCAAGGGAGGTGATTCTTCCCCTCTACTCTGCTCTTGTGAGACCCCACCTGGCGTACTGCATCCAGCTCTGGAGCCCCAACACAAGAAGGACATGCACCTGATGGAGAAGATCTGGAGGAGGGCCACAAATTTGATCAAAGGGCTGGAACACCTCTCCTGTGAGGACAGACTAGGGGAGTTGGGTCTGTTCACACTGGAGAAGAGAATGCCCTGGGGAGACTTTATACCAACTTTCCAGTACCTGAAGGAGGCCTACAGGAAAGCTGGAGAGGGACTTTTTATAAGGGCATGTGGTGATAGGACAAGGGGCAATGGTTTTCAACTAGAGTGGGGTAGATTTAGATTAGACATTAGGAAGAAGCTCTTTACTGTGAGGTGGTGAGACACTGGAACGGGTTGGCCAGAGAAGCTGTGGATGTCTCATCCCTGGAAGTGTTTAAGACCAGGTTGGATGAGGCTCTGAGCAGCCTGGAAAATGTCCCTGCCCATGGGATTGGGGTTGGAACTAGATGATATTGAGGTTCCTTTCCAACTCAAGCCATTCTATGATTCTATGATACTATGAATTCCAGTATTAATTCTTTTCCAGGAAAAGTTGTGATTGCAATGTAATTTTCATCTTTTGTCTATTTATTAGAAATCAATAATAAATAATACATAATAAATGGTAAAGATATCTCTCCTTGAAGAATCTTTTATATGTAAATTCTCTATGCAATGCTTTTGTAGGTTCACAGAGCAAGGTCAAAAAAACCAGTTTCCTGACCTACCTGGAATATCTGGTAGATTAAATATGTTTCATGGACCCTTGTGTAACCCTTTCTACATGCTACAGGAGAAGAAAAAACATCCAAAAGGAGCCTTCTCTATCCTAGCACTTATTTATCACTGCATAACCAAATTCTTGTATACTGAAACTTGAGATCTGCTCTGAATCTTATCCTTCCCCTTCCATAATCAATGGAAGGTACAACATGAAGGAAAACCAAACAGGGGATTGAATACATATGGCACTTCAGGAGAAGTTATGTGAGGTCATTGCTACTGTCCCATGGGATCTGGGATTCCATGTCTGTGTATTTTGTTATGAAGCCCACCATCTACTATAGCATTAAGCCCCACTGTTTGAGCTTTTACTCTAACAGAATCAAGAGAAAAACCTTACAAAGCAGTAATGGGAACATAAAAATTTACCAATCATCTCTTTCTTGTGCATTTGAGTCTTAGGGTTGATTGGAAGTGTAAAAAAGTAAAAGCCAGTGTCTTACCTTGTATTTACAATGCTGGAGAAAAATTCCTTTTGGAGGATTTCATAAATAAGTATTAATAATAGAGACTTTGTAGCTAGAAATTAAAGAAACATATTGCCACACCTGGCAACACTCTGACACCAAGCCTGGGTAGGATTCAAGAATCATACCATTAATTCTTTTATTTATTCTGGTGTCATTAGTTCCACCAAGAAGACTGTGACATTCATAGAAATGTAATTTCCGTGACTTCAAAATTCTGCACCACATTATAAATTGCAACCAGACGTTTTCTGGAAATGTCAAATTTCCTATTTCTGCAACATATTGTATCAGACTGAATTACAATGCTAGAGATGGGAAAAACTAGTCTGTTTCTCAGGGTTGGAAAAAAACCCCAATGTTGCTGGAAGCAGCTAGGTATTTGTCTGATAATCTGTAGAATGTCTTCACAGTTATTAGCCTGTTTGAGAAGAAATCTCTGTTTTGGATCTAAATATTTCATAACCAGGAAAGATTTCTTGGATGCAACACAGCTGGACTGACTGCATTCAGTGTTCTTTGTTCTAATAATGGTATTTCCACATGGTTGAATATGAACATTTATGCTCATTTTCTGTTTTTTTCTGTATGGGTCAGAGAGTTGGATGCCTACCTAATGAGTGTAAGGCCTACATATTTGGGTGTAAAGACCTGTAAGAAGCCTATAAATGTGACATGCACTTGTTCCCTCCTTTCTCCTGTAGTGATAGGATTCAATAAAACTGTGACTTGGTTAGAGACCCATATACCTGTCATAGCCTTTGCCTATCCCTCCAGCCTCCAGTCACGGAAAGACTGGTATCTTTATGCTCACTAGGTACTATGCCAGAAACAGCCATAAAACTCAGAATTGGAACAAGAATTGATATTCTTTTTTCCCACATAGTTAAACTTTTCTTAGGGAAAAACAAAACAAAACAAAACAAAACAAAAAAACAAACAAACAAAAAAAAAAAAAAAAAAAAAAAACCAAAAAACCACCCCACAAAACAAAACAAAAAGTTACTTAGCAAACAAACCAAGGGGAAAATCTTGAAAAGATAATGTTTATAAAAGAAATGCTAGCAAGAATGCTTGAATTTGATTGTATGGCTAAAATGACTAAATAGTAATCAACATGCATCATGCAGCTGTTGAGATCACTCCAACCTTTATTAGCATTGGGGTCAAACACCTTTTAAAGTGGTACAAAGGAACACAGACTTACCACAAAGTTCTCTCTGATGTTTCTGTGTTCCCTTGGAAATACATTTGCAAAGACTGGGAGACTCACAAGTCTTTCACTAACAGTGCTATTAGAATGAAGAAGCTCCATAATTCTACACAATCTGTACAGCACCAAGGCCTCTGTGCAGAAACTAGTAAGTTTTTCATATTGTAAAAAAATACTGAGGAGAATTGTTTAAAGGCTGTACCATTTTCCTATTGCAAAGTAAGGAGGCTTTGGAAATACAGAATCCGTCTTTTGACATCCTAGAGAAGGTGTGAGATAAAAGTAGAGGATTTAAGCTAAGTATTTACTAAAAATAAGAGACCATCATATAGCGATCTTACGAGTGATTTATGATTGAGCAGCAGAATATCACTGCACTTGACTGACTGAACTTGTTTTATGTCCTGGGACTCATGGTTATGAAAACTGACCTACTGTTTCAGATGGTTATAGTTTATACATTTATATAGTCTATATATTTAACATGATTTTTTCCTTCTAACCTGCATTGTACTAAGACAACTTCTTCCCTAGAGTTTTCCTGACCTTGAAGATACAGCTTTGTTTACATCAATGTTTTTTGATCCTGAACAGCATCTGTCAGGCTAAACAAGTTAAGCTCCATAAATCTGAGACAGCAGCTCCAGCTTTTCAGATAACACAGGATTTCATTCACTGAAAAATGGGATTATGCATCTAATACAGCTTTGCATCAAGCTAAAAATAAAAGAGTTCAAATGCTTCAGTACTTTTTTTCCTCTTGACAGTACAATCAAGCAACAGGCTTCTTACTTTTACAGATATGAATCGCTTGGGGCCTGACCACCAAAGACAAAGAAAAGTCTCCCTGTAACATCCTTGAGCTTTAGGCTCTTGGGGCAGACACCTACCTTTCTTTTTCCTGCAAAACAGGATATTCTTTCTATAGATGCTTTCTATTATCAATAACTAACTGGTTGTATAACCTTACACCTGTATCCAGCTGACATAATACTCAGGGAAGATAAAACCACAAATAGTAGGCTGTATTTAAGTAATTGTGAAAGAATGAAATAATTTAACTTTAAATTTGTGTGTCAGTGCTAGTAGTAACTTAATAGTAGCTAAAACAAAGACTTAAGGTTTACAGCAGTGCACATAGCTAGGATCAGGACCCATCACTATGTGGAATTTGTGGGGACAAGCTAACAACTTGAGCAATACAACATTTGAATGCTGATTGAAACAGAAGGAAAGTCAGTTCATGTCCAGAATGCTTAGCAACTATCTAACTATGATGGGTGATGATATGTAGGAATTAAAAAGATATATTACTACCCACTCCCTCACGTTTATCAGTATCTCTACTTTAATATGTTATACAGACTCAGGGCTCCAGTAGGTCTGATAGATTTAGTCATTGAATTTATAACTGACAGACTGTTCAGTTGTTATTAAGAAAAGTGAAAGCTTTCTGTTGTTTTTCTGTCTGGTATGAAATGTCATTTGAAAGGTTTCTGATTGTCACTATTTCAATGCCATTTTTCCTTCACTTTGAATTGAGCATCCTCAGATTCTGATTTTCATTGTGACTAGTAGTGACTGCTCTTGGATTGTAGAAATACTAACAGGAGTCATCAAAGATTTTTTTCTAGAGATTTCACAGTGGGCTTATATATGCATTTTTCATTAAAGTTATTAATGGCAGAAGTCATATTCCAAACAGAGAAGGCAGACAAGAGATAGGGGGAATGAATGCAGCATCTTGTCCATGTGAATAGACAAAAACAAAGATGGATGAAATAATTGTCATAAAATTGGCAAGAAAGCAGAGCTATGAGTTAAATCCATCTGTCATGAGTTTTATCCATTACCTTCACCACAATGTTATCTTCACTTCCAATTTGATATTCACATTTTCTGCTTTCATTCGAGTAGATAGCCTTTCTTCGACTAGAAGGTCTGTACAGTGTCATAATCTGACTAAAGTCCTGTGCAGTGTTCTTTCACAGTTTGGAGATGAATTTCCTGGGTTTGTACATATTCCAAGGTTATACAAAGATCATCCTTTTGTAGTAAAATGCATTTGAAAAGCGAAAATGCTAGATCCCGAGAATGTTTTGAAACAGTCAACTGCAGTTCAAACATATTTCTGTGAAGGCCTCACGAACCATGTCTCTTCTGTCTGTTTATGACTTCTTAAATCTATTTTGCATTGTTGGAGATAAGAGGAATCATACTCATTTCTAATATGATTACTTATTTCTGGAAATAAACTTTGCAAAAGCTACAGGCACTTTAAAATCCATCATCCCATCTGCTTATCAACACAGTTTTCCTTGAACATATTGGTCCATTGCTCATGTCCATTCATGGGCTCACCCCCAGCTTGAGCACAGCCTGGGCAAAGCTCAAGGAGTCTGTGTTTTGTCTGATGTTAGTATCTCGCAGTGGGCCTAACTGATGTTTGCTACCTGTGGGAATACCACCAGAACAGCTTTTGTGATGACTACCTGCCATGGGCCATTTGTGCAGAGTTCAGCAATTCTTCTTAATGCATATGCATAAATACAACTAAGTAAATCTATGTACTAATCAAGCTATTCATTTACAGAAAGACAGAGAGAAAAAGAACAAAAGAAATTGCTGGGATATGTAGGCAACTCTAGCTAACAGTGCAAACAGTTCCTTCCTTTGCTTCCTTCTTAACCAATCTAAACGCAACCTGTTCTCAAAGTGTCAGAATCCACAGACATTTCAGTGTCTCTCAGTACCACAGCAGATAAGACTTAAGTGGACCCATAGGTTTATTTACAGACATATTAAAAAGTTACTTAAGTGGGAAGAGTGCTTTGTGTGAAAATCTACAAGTTAGGTGAGCTTTTCATGTATTTCCTGATATTGATGGGCATGTGAAAAGATCTAAATGGTTTTGTATATCCCTGTAGTTACTTTCTTTGGTTTTGGTTTTGGTTTTGGTTTTGGTTTTGGTTTTGGTTTTGG